>PIJE02000087.1:566365-674370 GCA_002895965.2 Coryphaenoides rupestris
GAGGGTGAAGAGGAGGAGGGCTGCTAGCTTGTTATCCACAGAGGAGGAGGAAGGTGAGGAGGAGGAGGAAGAGGGTGAGGATGGGGAGGAGGAGGGTGAGGATGGGAAGGAGGGTGAGGAGTAGCTAGTGAGTTGAATGCACAACACATGTAGACTTCGCCTTTTCTCTCGCCGTTTCCATTCGAAGGCATCTGATTCTGGTCCACTAGTCTAGCTCGCCAACATACGGAGGCTGGCAAAGACAGCCCAAGATGGCGTACACACATGTCCTCAATCAAATAGGCTTCTGGTCCTTGTGAGAGAGGATAAGAAGTGCCCCTATAGTCACGCTGTTGTCTCTCGCCCCCCCAGCAGGAAGCAGTCCTCTGGACAGCCCCAGGACCTTCTCTCCTGGAAACCCCGCCCACTTCTCCTTCGCCTCCTCCAGACGGTACGACCACTGTGCACGTGAGACGATGTGTGTACACGTGAGAGAGTGTGTGTGCACACAGGAGAGGATGTGTGTGTGTCGGTCTGTCTGTGTGTGTTTAGGCAGTGTTACATACAGCCATCCATTTCATGATTCACAGAAACATATTGGGGCCTTAAAACTGTGTGCTATTATGTGTTTTTAACCAAAGGATAAATGTTGAATGTGCGTACAGCATTTCAAAGTCAAAGGTCAGACAGGTCATACCTCGAGGCAAGATAACTTCTTAACACTAAGCTAAGGTAAGCTATGATGCGATAGTGAACGTAAGCTAAGGTTACTTCACATAGGCCAAGCTGAGTTAAGGGGGGGGCCGTGTCCTCCTGTCTGTCTGCCGCAGTGCCACAGAGCAAGGCAGCGCGTGGATCCTCCTCCAAATCCTCAGCCCCCATTTATTAATCCTCCCGCCTGTCAATCACTCTGCATTACCTGTGGTGGAGAGAGATAGCAGAGAGCCAGGGCTGCGCTGTGACGTGAGCATGGTTACTCCACTCGTAACTAGAGTGTGTATGCGTGTGTGTGTGTGTGTGTGACCAACAGTTAAATAATACTTGACTATCAGTGTGCTCGGTGGTGTGTTATATAAGCTGCCTTGGCCACTCTATCTCTCGCTGTAACGAGCGAAGTGCAGACCAGCTAGCCCCAATATCCTCTCAGGAGCGCCGTTCCACGCACAGAAAAACATAAAATTCTCATTTTATGAGATGTCTGTATGTCTGCAGTTTAATTAACTCTGGACTCTATCACCGGTTGCCATAGCGGTCAGAGACACAACAAGGGGGTAAACAGGAAGTAAAAGTGGCATGGAGATTCAAGGAGGGGAAACAGTAAGTAAACATGCCAGGAAGGACCATATAAGGTAATAAAGAGTTGGCTCCTCCCTCTGCAGGGCGGATGGTCGCCGCTGGTCGCTGGCCTCCCTGCCCTCCTCTGGATATGGGACAAACACTCCCAGCTCCACGGTACGGACCCTCTCTCTCCCGCTACTGCTGTATGTCTCTCGCCCTCTGGTGATCTCTCTCCCTTCCTCTACTGCTGTATGTCTCTCACCCTGTGATAATCTCTCTATCTCTCTCTCTACTGCTGTATGTCCCTCGTCCTATGATGATCTCTCCCTCTACTCCTGCATGCCTCTCGCTCCGTGATCATCTCTTCTCTCTCTCTCTCTTCTCTCTCTCTCTCTCTCTCTCTCTCTCTCTCTCTCTCTCTCTGCTCCTGTCTCGCCCTTTGTAAAAAGGGTTTCATCTTAAGTAACCGGCTGAATCTGCTTCTGGCGATGTCATTCATCAGTACACTGCACTTAAAACACACACACTTTGTGTCCCCTTTATTCTCCGGTCTTTGGTTGCGTAACGCCGTGGTCTGTGTCAGCCCTGGTCACATGGGCACAGGGGTGTGGGCTGATGGAGGAGTCGGGGGGAGGGTGTGCGGGCGGGGAACACATCTGGCCGAGGGCTCAGGCATTGTGAAGCTAATCCTTAAACCAGAACAAGGAGCCCCCCCCGTGCCCCCTCCTCTCGCGGTGTCGTCCACAGCGCTGAGATATCACACGGAGAACAGAAACACGCCTCCAACCGCTCTCATTACACCCACCTTCACCACCCCCCACCCGATCCAATTCCACGGGTGGCTGATCAGGTATAGACCGCAGCGTATCGATCCGTAATTACCCCCGTAACTGGCGAGGCAGCGGCCTCCCAGGTGCACCGTTGCGACCGATCAGGTTCCCGCAAGCGGCACTTGGCCACTTTGCCCCCGCTGCCTTCCTCCTCCTCCTCCTCCAACGCGGAGTATCGACGCTCTGCCCGGGGCCAGGCTGGAACCCTGGTCGCTACGGCCTCGATGCCACGCCCAACCCCTCTCAGAGCTGTGTTTATGACCCCGTTGGTCAAGCACGTATACACACACACACACAGGCATGTATACACACACACACAGACACACACACACACTCACACACACACACACACACACATCCCTGTGTGCACATTGTTTGAGTCTCATTAGTAATCCGAGAACTTAATAGGTACAGCTCATCCTTTCTACCTTTCGGCAGCAGCTTTTAAACAGCTTTTAAACCCCATATAAACCACGTAACCATGTAAACCACATGTAAACCACATGTAAAACACACACATGAAGTGTGTAACCATGTCAGTTTGTACCTCATGACAACCAACAGTGAAACAAATGACACTCGATGACATTAAATATCTTCTCTCCCCTCCTCTCCTCTCCTCTCCTCATCCGATCCTCTCCTCTCCTCTCTTCTACTCTCCTCTCTCCTCCTCCCTCTCCTCCTCTCCTCCCCTCCCCTCCTCCTATCCCCTCATCTCTGCTCCTCTCCTCTTCTCCTCTCCTCTACTCTCCTCTCCTCCTCCTCCTCCTCTCTCCTCTCCTCCTCCTCCTCCTCCTCCTCTCCTCCAGTCCTCCAGCTCCTCCCAGGAACGGCTGCACCAGCTGCCCTTCCAGCCCACCATGGACGAGTTGCGCTTCTTGTCCAAGCACTTCGGCAGCACCGAGAGCATCACCGATGACGACGGCGGCCGCTGCTCGCCGCAAATGCGGCCGCGCTCCCGCAGCCTCAGGTCAGAGGTCGCGGCCGTGCACCACCAGACACACACTCCACACTCACGTAACATGTTATCATTGAACAATTGAATCGAACATAAACGGCTGCAACCCAAACTTTCCTCCGGCAGTGAGACTGACTTTATTCATCTTACTGTTACTGTGTGGTTGTTGAAAATACTATTCCGATCCTTTTTACGATATTGGACGTGGGTGATCTTTAATAATCTCCATCTCTCTTCATGTGCAGCCCGGGACGCTCGCCATCCTGCTATGACAATGAGATCGTCATGATGAACCATGTCTACAAGGAGAGGTTCCCCAAGGTAAGACAACACCGCAGCACCTGGCCGGCTCCCGTAGCAACACGACCACTGCAAATAACAAAAGATAGCACCGCATGTGTGTTCCACAAGACACCCTTCTGCTTCTACTCTCACCCCTCCACCTCTCCCCCTCCCTCTCCTCCCATCCTATAATCTGCTCTCCCCTCTCCTTCTTCCTCTCCCCTTACCTCTCCTTTCCCCCATTCTCTTCTCTTCCCATCCTCTCCCCTCCCATCTCCCCTCACCCATTCTCCCATCTCCTCCCTCCATCCCTCCTACCATCCTCTCCCTTCCTCTCCTCTCTCCCCCCCTCTCTCATCCTCCGATCTCCTCCCTCCCTCCCTTCTACCATCCTCCCCTTTCCTCTCCTCTCCCCCCCTTCTCCTCCTCACTCTCTCCCCCCCTCCTCCTCCTCTCCCATCCTCCCATCTCCTCCCTCCCTCCCTCCTACCATCATCCCCTTTCCTCTCCTCTCTCTCCCTTCTGCTCCTCACCCTCCTCCTCCTCCTCTCCCATCCTCCCATCTCCTCCCTCCCTCCCTCCTACCATCATCTCCTCTCTCTCCCTTCTGCTCCTCACCCTCCTCCTCCTTCTCTACCATTCTCCCATCTCCTCCCTCCCTCTCCTCCTCCTCTCTCCCATCCTCTCCTCCCTTTTCCTTCTCCCCTCTCCCATCCTCCCATCTCTTCACCCCCTCCCCTTTCTCCTCCTCACCCCCTCCACCCCCCAGGCCACAGCCCAGATGGAGGGCCGGCTGGCGGACTTCGTGGTGTCCTTCGCCCCCGAGAGCGTGCTGCCGCTGGCCGACGGCGTGCTGAGCTTCATCCACCACCAGATCATTGAGCTGGCGCGCGACTGCCTGGCCAAGGCCCGCGACGGCCTCATCACCACCGTGTACTTCTTCGAGCTGCAGGAGAACCTGGAGAAGCTGCTCAACGACGTAAGGTCACAAAGGTCAAAGGGTCAAAGTTGACCTTACCAGGTTTTTGTGTTGTTGTAGCTTCATCATCCTTTGATATCATCGTCTTGTTCGACTCGTCAGCAGTTCGACTTCGTCTTTTGTTTATTTGTTGTCGTTGTTTCTGTTTGCAACCGCTTCCTCATCATACATCACTTCCTCTGCCGCTGATTCTATTTTATTTTTTTCGGTAACGATGACTCAACTCTTGAAGGATTTGATTTGTCATGGATCAATGACTCATTTGACATGGAAACGTGTTCTGTTCCAGTGGCTGCCGTGACCGCCGGTATGTAGCTAATACATGTTATTAGCTGCCGGAATGAGCAGCTAATAACATGTAGTTCCTCTCACGGCCTCTAGGTCCCTCTCACAGCGGTGGTTGGATGCAAAGTCAATGGGACAATTGTTATTTAATTCTCGTAATGCAAAGCAAGGATATACTTTCTTCGTTCAGTTAGTGTCTCAGTGGCTAGTTCATCTCTCATTTATGTTGAGAGGTCTGACAGTTTTATTTCATTTCAGGAGTTATTAAGGATTTTCATTTTAATTACTTTTGGCTGTAGTTACCGCAAGGCGGCCATTTAATGCCCGCCCTCAATGTGCCAAATATGGATCGTTCCCGCTGCTGTTTGTTGTCAAAGTTATGTGCCCATAACGTGAAAACCTTCGGCTGCATAACGGTTGCATGTAAACCAACGTGTGACGTCTGTGGTTCCTCTTGTGGAAATAAGATATGCTATGGAAGACTTCTCAGGCTTTCTACAGATAAATTACCTGACACATTTGTGTGATTCATCCATGCATTGAGTGTGACTGAAAAACTGTATAATGCCTGGAGCTAGCAGCTAGCAGCTAGATGATGGTGATTACCTGATTTGTTAAGTTGAACCTGCTGAGTGCAGATGTAATCACGCTTTTTCAAGGTATTTCATGTGAAATAAAATGACATGTAATTTTACATGACATCTGTCTCTGTCTTATCTCTGGGGAACTGGAGACATGCTATATTGATTATATTTTAAACGTGACTCATGTCATGTATCTCCTCTGTCTCCTCTTTGCCCTACTACCTCTTTCCACCCTCCTCTCCCCTCCACTCTCTCCCTCTCTCTTCTTCTCTCTCCTCTCTCCTGCTCTCGTCTCTCTCTCTCTCCTCTCACAGGCATATTGAGCGATTCAGAGGAGTACTGAGGTGGCCCTCGTTCACAGGTTGGTGAGAGAAACTCCTCATCATCATTTCCAGACCGGGCCAGGACTACTCGAGTGTCTTGGTGAGGAACCACACGCAACACACACCACACTTAGACCCACACGTGGCAACGTTAGCTGGAGGATTTATTGTCAGATAAATTATCATGATGTGTATTAAATCCATATTTACTGTTTATATTCTCCTGCATACCTCTCCCGTCGGCACACACACACACACACACACACACACACACACTCACACACTCATATGGACACCTGGCCAGTATCAGCAGCCTTCCTCGTTATGGATAAAGGTGTGGGGAGCCTCGTTAGTGGGGAGCCTCGTTAGTGGGCTCGTTAAGCGCCCATGACGACCGCATCACCTCACAGCAGGCTGCTTTGGAGGGGAGGGGCGGGGGGAGGGGGGGATATATTAGCATTTAGATTAAAATCCCTGCGGCCACAGTATCACCACACCAACACACACTCTCTGTCTCTCTCTCTCTCCCCCCTCACACCTGTGAGGGCTCTGATAGACCGTGACCATGCTGTCGGGTGTGTGTGTGTGCATGTGTGTGTGTGTGTGTATGCCCGCGTCACCCCCCCCCCCCCCCCCCCCCCCCCACCCCTGATGAGTCATACTTCATTGATGCAGGAGCTGTGGCTGGTGATTGGCAGCGTTCTGATGGAGGTTGGGTTTCCACGCTGGCCACAAACTGATTATAATGAGCTGATTCATTATGAGGGTCAGACTCTCAGCTAGGGATGAATCACAGCAGCTATGAGCTCACAGCAGCCATCACATCACTCAGTATTTTCTCCTCCTCCTCCCTCTCCTCCTGCTCCACCTCCTTCTCCTCCTCCTCCTCCTCCAGGAGTTCAACCCGGAGGAGTTCTACCACCTGCTGGAGGCGGCCGAGGACCACGCCAAGGAGGGGCACCTGATGAAGACGGACATCCCCCGCTACATCATCAGTCAGCTGGGCCTGACCCGGGACCCCATCGAGGGTGAGACCCCCTGCAGCTCTAAGAACCACAGTCTGAGAACCTCAGTCCGAGAACCTCAGTCCGAGGACCTCAGTCTTGAGAACCACAAGTTCTTGAGAACCTCAGTCTGGAGAACCACAGTTCGGAGAACCACCAGTCTGAGACCTCGGTCTGAGAACCACAGTTGAGGAACCTTCAAGTTGGAGACCCACGAGGTCTTTGAGAACCACAATCTGAGAACCTCAGTCTGAGAACCTTCAGTTGAAGAACCACAGTGCTGAAGGAACCTCAGTCTGAAGACCCCACAGTCTTGAGAACCACAGTCTGAGAACCTCAGTCTGAGAACCACAGTGTGAGAACCACAGTCTGAGAACCTCAATCTGAGAACCAGAGTCTGAGAACCATAGTATGAGAACCTCAGTCTGAGAACCACAGTCTGAGACAGTCCAGGCCCCTGAACTCTTTTGAGTCTGTAATTGTGATACAAATCACATGGACTTTACGAGTCGGGCAGTATCATGTATCACTAACCTCCCGTGGCGCATCTGTTCCTCAGAGATGGTGAACCTGGAGAGTTACGACAGCGAAGGCCCTCTCACGCCAGAAACCGATGACTCCACAGAGGTGAGGCACCACCCCGACCCCCCCTCTCCATACGGCACACAACTACCCTTTATATCGCAAGGCCCTCTACATGTCAGCATCCTAGAGCAAGATGCCCTCACCTCACCTCCCCTACCTGCTCCTTAATGACATGGATCTGGAACCTCTGTTAGCCCCGCCCCCCTACCCCTCCACATGTCCTGCTCAGGTCTTTAGGTGCCAGCAGGGATCTACTAGCTGCTTCACTGTCATCCATTAACGTTTGGCACGCTCGTGTTCATCCTTTTAATTCCGCCGATTTGCTTTGCTTTGCTTTCCATTGAACCAAAACACCAGATGAGTCACCCAGAGAGATAGATGGCTGCTGTCGACAACGGCTTTATTCAGCCAAGGACAACAAGCGTCCTATTCAACCGCGGACAAAAGAAGCATTCATATTACGAGGGTCGATTCTGGATGACTGCAAGGTGCTGCTGGTTCAACACCAGCGGTTAATACTGAAGATATTTTAGAAAGCAAACTGCCCGAGTGTTCAGTGTGGTGCACGGGGTGTTGTGTTTGTGTGTGAGGGCGGCGTTCCGATGGTGTTGCGATGGTTTCTATCTGCTGGCGTCCCTCAGGGCAAGATCAGGACCATGAAGCCACCAGGAGAGGCCGACTTCCAGACCATCAAGCTCATCAGCAACGGAGCCTACGGGTGAATAGAGCAAACTACAATCTATAAACTACCACAAAATACAATCTATAAACTACCACAAACTACAATATATAATGTACCACAAACTATAATCTATAATCTACCACAAACTACAATCTATACAACAAACTACAATCTATAATCTACTACAAACTACAATATGTAATGTGCCACAAACTACAATCTATAACACAAACTACAATCTATAATCTACTGCAAACTACAAACTATAATCTACAACAAACTACAATCTATACCACAAACTACAATCTAATCTACTACAAACTACAATATATAATGTACCACAAACGACAATCTATACCACAAACTACGATATATAATCTACTGCAAACTACAAACTATAATCTACCACAAACGTCAATCTATTTGGGCCATAATGTGTGTGTGCATGTGTGTCCATGTGTGTGTGTGCGCGCGCCCCCCAGCGCTGTCTACCTGGTGCGTCACCTGGACACGCGGCAGCGCTTCGCCATGAAGAAGATCAACAAGCAGAACTTGATCCTCAGGAACCAGATCCAGCAGGCCTTCGTGGAGCGCGACATCCTCACCTTCGCTGAGAACCCCTTTGTGGTCTCCATGTTCTGCTCCTTCGAGACCCGCAGGCACCTCTGCATGGTCATGGAGTACGTGGAAGGTAGGTGGGGGGGTGACGAAGAGCCAGCATTGTGCTGGCTATTGCCTGTTTACACAGAACCAAACAGAAGGTTGCTGGTTCGATCCCTGGACTCCGCCTAGCTAAGTGTCGAGGTGTCCCTGAGCAAGACACCTAACCCTAACTGCTCCTGACGTGTTGGTTGTTACCTTGCATGGTTGACACCGCCGTCGGTGTGTGAATGTGAGGCAACTGTAAAGCGCTTTGGATAAAAGCGCTATATAAATGCAATCCATTTACTATGTATATGCATCAGGCCAGCGACATAAACAATAAGATAAGATAAGATCACGAACTTTATTATCACGGAAGGAAATTCTTTGTGCCAGGTTGCAAGCAATACAGTACAGTAAAACACAAGAAGTTCAAAAAGTACAAAATCGCTAGGAGCAAACTCTGGCAGGCAGCGCGCCGAGACGGCAAATGGCGGTTGGATGTAGCCGTGCACATTTTATATTTGAGATTTGAAATCCATTGCACACATAAAAAGTCATCAAAAACGCACCACACCCCTGTTTTGTCCTTTTACACAGACCGTCCTGCCCATAAGCATTATAAAATACCCTTCATCCCGTGTTTAACCTTGGAGGTGAATAAAGCACATTCCCTCTCTGAAGCTGGCCATTAAAAAAGTCTTAGATGTTGTTCTCGTGTGCCGTCCGTCTGTAGGAGAGGACCGGAGCCTCCCCAGAGATGTGAGCCCAGGAGCCTCCCCCACCCTCCCATCCGCCTCTCTGGGGCTCAGCTCTGGCGGGGGGGGGGGGGGGGGAGAGGGAGAAACTCTACGGGGTCCTTTAAGCAGCGTAAGATAGAGGAGGCATAGTGAATACAAGGACAAGGGACTCAATAGTTGCATTTCATATTGTTTGAATTTGATCATTTATACCAGTTATAGTTGTCCAAACAATCGATTCAGTTCTGATGTACTGATTGCCGATAGCGGACCAGCCGACTGACGGTGCGGTGTGTCCTGGTAGGCGGAGACTGCGCCACGCTGCTGAAGAACATCGGGGCGTTGCCCGTGGAGATGGCGCGCATGTACTTCGCCGAGACCGTGCTGGCCCTGGAGTACATACACAACTATGGCATCGTGCACCGCGACCTCAAGCCAGACAAGTACCCGCTCCCCTGCACTGACAATAACATTACTGTCTTCGTCTTGTAGTGGGTGCCTTTGTCCAAAGATTCACTGCCTAATCCCTACCTACTCCTTAATGTCTCTCTGTCTCTCGCTCTCTGTCTCTCTCTCGCTCTCTCTGTCTCTGTTTTGTCTCTGGCTCCCTCTCTATGTCTCTCTGTCTCTCTCTCTCTCATTGTCTTTCTCTCTCTGTCTCTATCTCTGTCTCTCTCTATGTCTCTTTCTTTCTTCTCTCTCTCTCTCTCTCTCTCTCTCTCTCTCTCTCTCTCTCTCTCTCTCTCTCTCTCGCTCTCTCTCTGTCCCTCTGTCTCTCTCTGCCCCCAGTCTGCTGATCACCTCCATGGGACACATCAAGCTGACAGACTTTGGTCTCTCCAAGATGGGCCTGATGAGTCTCACCACCAACCTGTACGAGGGACACATCGAGAAGGACGCCCGCGAGTTCCTGGATAAGCAGGTAGGGGGAGGAGGAGAGGAGGAGAGAGGAGAGGTAGGGAGGAGACGTATGAAGGAGTAATTATGGGAATGAAAGTTGAAATGAAAGACGTGATTCCAAGTCAAACCAGTTAACCGTGTTAGCTCGGGGATGAAGCAGCTAGCAGAATGATAATGATGATTTATTGGTGACTTAAAAAGTGTTTTTTAGCCTCGTTATCTCTGCCCAGACGGTCCGTTACGTAACCTCTGATTGGCCCTCGAAGATCAAAGGCAGCGCCACGCTTTGGTCTCGTCTCGGAACCCGGGGATCGGGGATCGATCCCGACTCCATCCGTTGAATCAATCCCCTGCACTCTCACTTCTCCGTTCAGAGAATGAACTCCCTGCACTCTCAGTGTCTCACACACACTGAACCTTGGTGTGTGACTATACCAGCGGTGTGTGTGTGTCAGACTGAACCCTTGGTGTGTGACTATACCAGCGGTGTGTGTGTGTCAGACTGAACCCTTGGTGTGTGACTATACCAGCGGTGTGTGTGTGTCAGACTGAACCCTTGGCTCCTTGGGCGTGTCTCCGAAGAAGGGAACGCAGCCCACCAGGAACTCGTACAGGATGATGCCCATCGCCCACCAGTCCACCGGTTTGCCGTAGCCCTGGCGCAAGATCACCTCCGGGGCGATGTACTCTGGCGTGCCGCACACCTGGTGGAGAGAGTAGACCACACACACGTGCAAACACACCAAGGGTTCAGTCTGACACACACGGTCTACTCTCCACCAGGTGTGCGGCACGCCAGAGTACATCGCCCCGGAGGTGATCTTGCGCCAGGGCTACGGCAAACCGGTGGACTGGTGGGCGATGGGCATCATCCTGTACGAGTTCCTGGTGGGCTGCGTTCCCTTCTTCGGAGACACGCCCGAGGAGCTGTTCGGTCAGGTGATCACAGGTGAGGAGTCACATGACTACACCCGCAGCCTCAACGTACAGGACGCATCTATAGTGCAGAGCTATACAAACACTTTACAAACACTTTACAAAAGGGTACATTAATTAACCATTAATTAACATTAGTTCATATGGTAATAAGCATTAACAAACAGTTAATGAACAGTTAACTAATGGTCTAATAATAATTTATGAATGTTAATGTTTGGCAATGTTTGGTAATGGTTCACGTGAACTAAGGCCATTCATTCATACATTATTAAATAGGGTTACGGTTAACCCTAACATTATGCCTCCACTGTGGTCGTTTGTTGTTGTTGTTGTTGTTGTTGTTGTTGTTGTTTTTGTGGTGCTGTTTGTTGTTGATGTGGGCTCCTTCCTGGTGTAGACGACATCGTGTGGCCGGAGGGGGAGGAGGCCCTGCCTGCCGACGCCCAGCACCTCATCTCCACCCTGCTGCAGACCAACCCGATGGTCAGACTGGGGACAGGTCAGCAACACATCACCCAGTCTGGAAAGGATTCTGGAACAAACTAGAGATCTAGAGCCACCACCCAGTCCTATTCATCTGGAATATCTAGCGACTAAACTGCTAATCTAGAGCAACAATCTAGCTAGTTGAGGATATCTACTAATCTGGAATGAGTACTAATCGAGATCAACTTCTAGTTTACAATATCTACTAATCTGGAATGAGTACAAATCTAGACCAACCCCTAGTTTAGAATATCTACAAATCTGGAATGAGTACTAATCTAGACCAACTCCTAATCTAGGATATCTACTAATCTGGAATGAGTACTAATCCAGAGCAACTCCTAATCTAGGATATCTACTAATCTCGAACAACCCCTAATCGAGAATAACCAGATATCTAGAACAACTGCTGATCTGGAACCACTATACTGTAATGACGTTCTCTGGTCTCCCTGCCGTTGCCCTCCTGTCCTGTAGGGGGCGCCTTCGAGGTGAAGCAGCACCCGTTCTTCTCTGCGGTGGACTGGAACAGCCTGCTGAGGCAGAAGGCCGAGTTCATCCCTCACCTGGAGTCAGAGGAGGACACCAGCTACTTTGACAGTACGTCTCTCTGCTGGACCACTCAAGATGAGATGTTCACACCGCATACAGGATACAATAAAATATACTTACATTCTGATTCTGATTCTGAATGACTGTTGTGAATTCTGTGTGTGTGTGTGTGTGTGTGTGTGTGTGTGTGTGTGTGTCTCCTCAGCGCGTTCCGAGCGCTACCATCACGTGCACTCGTACGACGAGGACGACACCAACGAGGACGAGCCGGTGGAGATGCATCGCTTCTCCTCCTGCTCCCCGCGCTTCAGCAAGGTACCTCCTCCTCCTCCCCTGTCTGACTACCTGTCTTTCTGTCTGTCTGTCTGACTGACTACCTGTCTGTCTGACTACCTGTCTGTCTTTCTGTCTGTCTGACTACCTTTCTGTCTGTGTGTCTGATTGCCTGTATGTCTGTCTGACTACCTGTCTGTCTCTCTCACTACCAGTCTGTCTGTCTGTCCTTCTGACTACCTGTCTGTCTGTCTGACTACCTGTCTGTCTCCCTGACTACCTGTCTGTCTGAATACCTGTCTGTTTCTCTGACTACCTCTATGACTACCTGTCTGTCTCTCTGACTACCTGTCTGTCTCTGACGATCTGACTGTCGGTCTCTGGCTATCTGTCTGTCTGTCCTTCTGACTACGTATCTCTGACTACCTGTCTGTCTGACTACCTGTCTGTCTCTACCTGTCTGTCTTTCATTACATTTAGGGCATTTGACAGACAGCTTATTTCTATTTATTCTAGTTTGAAGCCCCAGAGTTGAGACCCGTCCCCCCCCCCCCCCTCCTCCTCCTCTCCCTCGTGGACCCCCTGCAGGTGTACAGCAGCATGGAGCACCTCTCCCAGCTGGAGCACAGCAAGGCCCCCGTGGTGGTGACCCGGCGGGAGCACAAGGGGCCCCGCGGCGAGGAGCGCATGGCCAAGAGGGAGAGCCTGGGCAGCCTCACCCTGCGTGACAAGAGCTGGAGGACCGGAGGCTCCCCAGAGATGTGAGTCCAGGAGCCTCCCCCACCCTCCACCGCCTCTCTGGGGCTCAGCTCTGGGGGGGGGAGAACTCTACGGGGTCTTTAAGCAGCAGGTAGAGAGAGGTAGGATAGTGAGATACAAGGGACAAGGGACTCAATAGTGCACTCATATTGACTATTTGATCATTTATATACAGTATAGTTGGTCATAACAATCGATGTCAGTTCTTAATGGTACGTGATAGTCTAGTCTAGTGGGTCTTCAAGAGGTTCTGGGTTTGAGCCTCAAAGTCTGCAGCCTGCCTGTGTGCATCTGACAGGTAAACATGCAACATCAATTCAATGTATCTGACTGCTGTATCTGGGTATATGACTACACAAGTAAATAGTTATCAGGTCTGAGAGGAGCCTGACAGTCAAGGGTTCAACTCCCAGCTGAAAGCTTCTAGGCTCCATCCTCTTCCTATCAACCTCCTTGCATCCTAGCGTCCTAACTCCGTAATGACTGCTTAATGACCCGTGTTATAATTAGCCCTGGTCTGGCTCTCTGGATAAAAGCGTCTCCTAAATAAATGATTTAATTGTAACTATAATTAATTCTCTCACTGAGCATTTCAGTAAATTATATTTTAGGATGCATGTGACCACCATTCTCTGATTAACCACCTGGGTACCGGCCGATTATATACTAGCAGCTGTCATAGAAAGAGCAGGACAGCGCTAGTGTGAGGAGGACTGAGGGTTAGGATAGCCTAGTGGTGTCCCAAAGGTACTAGGTTCGATCCCTGATGACCGAGGTCTACCCATCCTTGAGCAAGATGTCTGACCCCTACCTGCCCCCTAATGGCATGCATCTGTAAACACTGTGAGTCACTTTGGATATACATTCACAGTAACCAATCAATACTTGATACGAATGACTGATAAACCCGCCCCCATCCCCACCCCCGGTCTGTCCTGTCGTGTCATGTGACCCAGGAAGCGCTTGTCGTACTCCGAGTCGTCCTTCCTCCCCGAGAGTGACGCCAGCCCGCCCTCGGCTCGCGCCCGCCGCCGCTTCTCAGCCCTGATGGACACGCACCGCTTCGCCTCGCCACTAGAGGTCGACGGCGAGCTGCAGGTCCCCAGCAGGCAGCAGCAGCAGATGAAGACCAGGGGGGCGTCGCTGGAGGGAGCCATGGGTGTCGCCGCCGCCGCCGCCTCCTCCTGCAGCCAGGGGGATCTGAGGAGCACCGTCAAGGAGGGAGGAGGAGGAGGAGGAGGTAGGGGGAGGGAGATGATGTCACCACTTATTGACGGATGACACAATATTAGTGTTTCTTACATTTGCCCTATCACTTTCCTCCTCTCGCTCTCCCTCCTTTCTCTATTCTCTCTCTTTTTACTCTACCTCCCTCCGTCTCTCTCTCTCTCGCGCTCTCTCCCCCCCTCTCTCTCTCTCTCTCTCTCTGTCTCTATCCCCTCTCTCTCTCTCTCTCTCTCTCTCTCTCTCTCTCTCTCTCTCTCTCTCTCTCTGTGTCTCTCTCCCACAGACAAGGTCCTGAGGCCGGCCGATGGCTCGGTCCCGAGCAGTGCTGCTATGCTGATCCCGGAAGGCCCAGTGGGGGTGGGGCCCCGGGGCGGGGGCGGGGCCACCAACGACCTGGTGATGAGGAGGGTCCGGCACCAGCAGCTGTCCATCGACGGGGAGAAGCTCGGCCCGCGACCCGGAGCCAAGGTCATCAAGTCGGCCTCCGCCACTGCGCTGTCCGTCATCATCCCTGCAGGTACACACACACACACACACCCACACACACGTAAACACACGCACACACACATGTAAACACACACATACACACACATACATGTACACACACACCACACACACACACACACACACATAAACACACACACACACACACACACACATATACACACACACACACACACACATTAATGTACACACACATACTGTATGTAAACACACACACACCCACACACACATACATACAAGTACACACACACACTCATATGTAAACACAAACATATGTAAACACACACAAACAGAAACATGCACGCTACAAACACACACACACACACACACACGTAAACACACACACACACACACAAATGTAAACACACACACACGCACACACACAAACACACGTAAACACACACACACACACATACATGTACACACACACATGTAAACACAAACATACATAAACACACACACACAGAAACATGCATGCTACACACACACACACACACACACATGTAAACACACACACACATACATGTACACACACACATGTAAACACACACACACACATAAACACACACACACACACACACACACACACACATTCATGTACACACACATATGTAAACACCCACACATACACGTACACACACACACACACACTCATATGTAAACACAAACATATGTAAACACACACACACACACACACACACACAGACCTGCAGTTTTCCGCAGCAATCTATAAAGTAGATTTACTATCAAAGCATACAATCAATATTATAGCAACTACAAAAAAAAAATATTCCGTGGTCACGTCTGAAGACCAGCTCTAACGATGATGTCCCCTCCTCCCCCCCCCCTCCACTGGGTTCCCCAGTGGAGCAGCACGGGACGTCCCCCCTAGCCAGCCCCATGTCCCCCCGCTCGGTGTCCTCCAACCCATCCTCGCGGGACTCCTCCCCCAGCCGGGACTACGCCCCCAGCATCACCAGCCTGCGCTCCCCCATCACCATCCACCGCTCGGGGAAGAAGTACGGCTTCACGCTGCGAGCCATCCGCGTCTACATGGGCGACAGCGACGTGTACAGCGTGCATCACATGGTCTGGGTGTGTACACCCCCCCCCCCATGCCCATATACGGCCTTTCCTGGTTAGCACCTATATACGGCCTTATACGGTTATGTCCATGTATGGTCTTTTCTGGATAAACCCATGTATGGCTTTATATGGTTATGCCCATGTATGGCCTTTCCTGATTACACCCATGTGTGGCCTTTTATGGTTATGTAATTAATTGACTGATATTTATGCATCAACCAATCAGCATGTAGAGGAGGGAGGTCCGGCTGAGGAGGCGGGGCTCAGCGCCGGTGACCTCATCACTCATGTCAACGGCGAGTCAGTCCACGGATTGGTCCACACAGAGGTGGTGGAGCTCATACTCAAGTTTTTTTATAGTTTCTTTTTTTGTCATGGTGGTGGACTGTTGTCATGGTGTTCACAGTGTTAACTACCGTAAGGTCTGTAGTATTATCTCATTAAATATTCTCTTTTTTTTGTTGTTGGTCATGTACAGTGCACTAAACATGCATTAAGACATACAATTTTCTCTTACTATATACAACACACTGCGGTCGAAGGTACATACATACATAGAACAAATTTTGCACATATAACAGTTGATGCACCGTAGGTATGGTCGTCTTATTTTACCTTATGTAATTCTCGTGTTTTTTTTCCAATCTTTTTCTTGGCTTGAAGGGTTTGCCTTCATTCAATGGAGAGAAGTTTGCTATTTTTCGCCAAGTGGCGTTTGCTGCTACAGTATTAACTCTTCAAAGCGTAAAAGGCATCCGATTCGGAGAGTCCTCCTCCTCCTGCTCCTCCTCCTCCTCCAGGATCACGATGAATGCTTGGTGCTTCTTCCGGTTCCCCTCTCAGCCGAGGCCGACCCTCCGGCCCCCCCCCCCCCCCTGGTTGGGCCCCTCGACGGGCCCCAGCAGCGGAGGCCTCCGGTTTTCCTACCGTCACTTCCCGCTTCTCCTCGCCGCCCTGGGGCCGTCTCTCCCCTTGGCCCCTGTGTCCTGGGAGGTCCCCTTCATGGGCCCCAGCACGGTCTTGGCCACGCTGGTGAGCTGGGGTGACGAAGCTGGCTCTCTCACCTGGGGACCCGGGTCTGGGTCTGCTGGAGCAGGGGGAGCGGCGGCAGAAGAGGGGGACATGGGGTTCTCCTCCAGCACCTCCAGACGGGCCCTCTCCTCCCTGGGTGCCTGGGAGCCCCTCTGTGGTTTGTGGGGAGGTGGTCGGGGTGGCGAGGGGCCCGGGGCTGCCGATCCTTTGGTGACTTTAGCGGTGCTTTTATCGGTAGCACCGCCCACCTCTCCTTTCATAGCCCCCGGCTCCCCGTCTCTCCTGCGGGGGGGCGGGTCCACGGTGACAGGTACTGCCGCGGTCTTCTGGGCGACACCCCCCTTGTCTCTCCCGGCCACGCCTCTTCCTCTCTCTTCAGCCTGGTCCTGCGGTCTGGACGCCACACTGCACCCCTTTCCCCCCGCTGCCCTTGGCTGCGGATCGCTGGCTCTGGTCTCACTGG
Organism: Coryphaenoides rupestris; assembly: GCA_002895965.2. Classification (NCBI taxonomy): domain Eukaryota; kingdom Metazoa; phylum Chordata; class Actinopteri; order Gadiformes; family Macrouridae; genus Coryphaenoides; species Coryphaenoides rupestris. Next base: position 583,738 of record PIJE02000087.1, read on the forward strand.
TTCTGGTCTCACTGTCTCTGGTCTCACTGGCTCTGGTCTCACTGGTTCTGGTCTCACTGGCTCTGGTCTCACTGGGTTTCTTGGTGGGTGTACCTCCAGAACCAGGTGTACCCCCTGAGCCGGTTGGGCCCACAGAGTCGGTTGGGCCCCCACTGGGCAGCCTCTCCCCAGGGAGGCTAGCTTTAGCCTGCGCTACAGCAGCCGGAGGGGCGACGCTGCTCACTGGCCCAGCAGAGGGCGCCGTGTTCAGCGCGTCCGTGGCGGAGGTGGTGGTGGTGGTCCTGGGCTCGCTCTGGGGTTCGGTCTTGGTGCCTGGGGTCTGTGTTTGGGTCTGGGAGTTGGCTGTGCGTCCCGCCCTCTCCTTCTCCTTCTCCTTCTCCTTGGAGGGCAGAGCGGCGGGGGCCTCCCGGCTCAGCGGCGACTCCTGTCGCCCGAGCCTCCTGGCCGGCCGCAGCCCGTCGCTGAGCTCCCCCACGGTGGGCGGGGACGGCGTGGAGGAGGAGGAGGAGGAGGAGGAGGGCGGGGAGGGAGGTGCAGGGCCGTTCTCCCCCTCCATCTCCAGCAGGCTCTGCAGGCTGTGCTCGCAGTGGAAGGAGTCCCGGCGGTAGTCCCCGTGCGCCACCTCCAGGCTGTGCTTCCGCAGGGTCACGCCCCCCGTCAGCGGCGAGGGGGAGGAGGAGGAGGAGGAGGAGGAGGCGTGGTGTATGCCGGAGGAGGAGGAGCCACCACCGCCGCCGCCCAGCTTCTCGGCGGACTGGACGCGCTGCAGCAGCGGGGAGCGGGGGGGCTCGGCGCTCTTGGGGCGGGGCCTGGACACCGGGGGGGAGGAGTGAAGCTTGGCGGGGAAGGCCTGGGTGGTGTTGGAGGAGCCCACGGTGTGGCCGGCCAGTGGCGGCGGGGAGGAGGTGGTGGGCGAGGGCGTGTGCGCCAGCGGGGACAGCGGGATGTTGCCGGCGGACTTGCAGCGCGCCGAGCGGTACTGGCGGTGCAGTTTGGGGGAGAGGCCATGCAGTGAGCTGGGCCGCATGTGTTGCTGCTGCTGCTGGGCTGCCGGGGAGTTGGGCGCACTGGAGGCCGCTGAGCTGCTCTGGGACGAGGTGCCTGGGGGCCGGGACAACAAGGTAAACAAGATGATAACCACAAGATAAACAAGATGAGACAACAGGTGAACAAGATGATAACAACAAGGTAAACAAGATGATAATCACAAGGTAAACAACAAGGTAAACAAGATGATAACAACAAGGTAAACAAGATGATAACAAGGTAAATAAGATGATAACCACAAGGTAAACAAGATGATAACAAGGTAAACAAGATGATAACAAGATAAACAAGATGATAACCACAAGGTAAACAAGATGATAACAACAAGGTAAACATCAAGGTAAACAAGATGATAACAACAATGTAAACAAGATGATAATAAGATAAAACAAGATGATAACAACAAAGTAAACAAGTCGATAACAAGATAAACAAGATGATAACAACAAAGTAAACAAGTCGATAACAAGATAAACAAGATGATAACCACAAGGTAAACATCAAGGTAAACAAGATGAAAAAACCACAAGATAGACAACAAGATAAACACCAATAATATGTCCTGTGTGTGTGTGTGTGTGTGTGTGTTTGTGTGTGTCCACGTGTGTGTGTGCACACATCTGTGTGTGTGTGTGTGCACGCATGTGCATGTGTGAGGGCACGTGTGTGTGTGTTCTCACCCAGGTAGGGGGTGTCGGGGGCGGGCCGGTAGCTCTGCGTGGGGGAGCGGGCGGACAGGGCATGGGTGGGGGAGGCGGGGAGGCTGTCCCCGCTGGACAGCGAGCGCGTAAGGGAGGACAGGCTGCGGCTGGTGTGCAGCAGGTTAGACTGCTTGGTGATCTTCCGGAACAGGGAGCTGCGCTTCTTCCTGCCGGAGGAGGAGCCAGGAGACACACTGCCGGTTATACTGAGGAGGAGGAGGAGGAGGAGGGGAAAAGGAGAGGAGGAGGAGGAGGAGGAGAGGGTGGAAGAGAGGAGTAGGAGGGGAAGAGTAGGAGGAGGGGAGAGGGGAGGGGGAGGGGAGGAGGAGGAGGAGGAGGGAGGTGGAGGAGGAGGTGCGAGAGGTGGAGGAGGAGGAGGAGGAGGAGAGGGAGGGAGGAGGAGGAGGAGGAGAGGATGAGGAGAATGAACAACCCACAAGGAGGAGGAAGAATGCAAACTCATTTGGAATATTATTTGGAATATTATATTGTATATATTGTTTTTGTATGTATATATTGTAAATAGTCTTCTGACGTACTCTTGTCCCTCCTTGGGTCCGGTGCGCTTGTTGCGCCGTGCCATCTTGGATCTGTAGCTGGACTTGCGGGCGGGGCCCACCTTGATGGATGTGTTCTCGAACGGCGTGGTGGTCACCGTCACCTTGCTGCCGCTCTGGGGACACAGTCACACACCATGTCACACTCCATGAATACTAGTACACACAATAACACTATGAGACAGACAGACAGACAGACAGACAGGTAGTCAGACAGGTGGTCATTCCGACAGACAGGTAGTCAGACAGACAGGTAATCAGACAGACAGACCGGTAGTCAGCCAGACAGGTAGCCAGACAGACAGAAGGACAAGTAGACAAACCGGTAGTCAGACAGACAGGTAGTCAAACAGACAGACAGGTAGTCAGACAGACAGCTACCTTGAGTATGAGCTCCACCACCTCTGTGTGGACCAATCCGTGGACTGACTCGCCGTTGACATGAGTGATGAGGTCACCGGCGCTGAGCCCCGCCTCCTCAGCCGGACCTCCCTCCTCTACATGCTGATTGGTTGATGCATAAATATCAGTCAATTAATTACATAACCATAAAAGGCCACACATGGGTGTAATCAGGAAAGGCCATACATGGGCATAACCATAAAAGGCCACACATGGGTGTAATCAGGAAAGGCCATACATGGGCATAACCATATAAAGCCATACATGGGTGTATCCAGAAAAGACCATACATGGACATAACCGTATAAGGCCGTATATAGGTGCTAACCAGGAAAGGCCGTATATGGGCATGGGGGGGGGGGGGGTGTACACACCCAGACCATGTGATGCACGCTGTACACGTCGCTGTCGCCCATGTAGACGCGGATGGCTCGCAGCGTGAAGCCGTACTTCTTCCCCGAGCGGTGGATGGTGATGGGGGAGCGCAGGCTGGTGATGCTGGGGGCGTAGTCCCGGCTGGGGGAGGAGTCCCGCGAGGATGGGTTGGAGGACACCGAGGGACTACCTGTCTGTCTGACTACCTGTCTGTCGGAATGACCACCTGTCTGACTACCTGTCTGTCTGTCTGTCTGTCTGTCTCATAGTGTTATTGTGTGTACTAGTATTCATGGAGTGTGACATGGTGTGTGACTGTGTCCCCAGAGCGGCAGCAAGGTGACGGTGACCACCACGCCGTTCGAGAACACATCCATCAAGGTGGGCCCCGCCCGCAAGTCCAGCTACAGATCCAAGATGGCGCGGCGCAACAAGCGCACCGGACCCAAGGAGGGACAAGAGTACGTCAGAAGACTATTTACAATATATACATACAAAAACAATATATACAATATAATATTCCAAATAATATTCCAAATGAGTTTGCATTCTTCCTCCTCCTTGTGGGTTGTTCATTCTCCTCATCCTCTCCTCCTCCTCCTCCTCCCTCCCTCTCCTCCTCCTCCTCCTCCTCCTCCCCTCTCACCTCCTCCTCCACCTCCCCTCCTCCTCCTCCTCCTCCCCCTCCCCCTCTCCCCTCCTCCTACTCTTCCCCTCCTCCTCCTCTCTTCCACCCTCTCCTCCTCCTCCTCCTCCTCTCCTTTTCCCCTCCTCCTCCTCCTCCTCCTCAGTATAACCGGCAGTGTGTCTCCTGGCTCCTCCTCCGGCAGGAAGAAGCGCAGCTCCCTGTTCCGGAAGATCACCAAGCAGTCTAACCTGCTGCACACCAGCCGCAGCCTGTCCTCCCTTACGCGCTCGCTGTCCAGCGGGGACAGCCTCCCCGCCTCCCCCACCCATGCCCTGTCCGCCCGCTCCCCCACGCAGAGCTACCGGCCCGCCCCCGACACCCCCTACCTGGGTGAGAACACACACACACGTGCCCTCACACATGCACATGCGTGCACACACACACACACAGATGTGTGCACACACACACGTGGACACACACAAACACACACACACACACACACACACACAGGACATATTATTGGTGTTTATCTTGTTGTCTATCTTGTGGTTTTTTCGTCTTGTTTACCTTGATGTTTACCTTGTGGTTATCATCTTGTTTATCTTGTTATCGACTTGTTTACTTTGTTGTTATCATCTTGTTTATCTTGTTATCGACTTGTTTACTTTGTTGTTATCATCTTGTTTACCTTGACATCTTGTTTACCTTGTTGTTATCATCTTGTTTACCTTGATGTTTACCTTGTTGTTATCATCTTGTTTACCTTGTTATCATCTTGTTTACCTTGTTGTTATCATCTTGTTTACCTTGTTGTTTACCTTGTGATTATCATCTTGTTTACCTTGTTGTTATCATCTTGTTCACCTGTTGTCTCATCTTGTTTATCTTGTGGTTATCATCTTGTTTACCTTGTTGTCCCGGCCCCCAGGCACCTCGTCCCAGAGCAGCTCAGCGGCCTCCAGTGCGCCCAACTCCCCGGCAGCCCAGCAGCAGCAGCAACACATGCGGCCCAGCTCACTGCATGGCCTCTCCCCCAAACTGCACCGCCAGTACCGCTCGGCGCGCTGCAAGTCCGCCGGCAACATCCCGCTGTCCCCGCTGGCGCACACGCCCTCGCCCACCACCTCCTCCCCGCCGCCACTGGCCGGCCACACCGTGGGCTCCTCCAACACCACCCAGGCCCTTCCCCGCAAGCTTCACTCCTCCCCCCCCGGTGTCCAGGCCCCGCCCCAAGAGCGCCGAGCCCCCCCGCTCCCGCTGCTGCAGCGCGTCCAGTCGCGAGAAGCTGGGGGCGGCGGCGGTGGTGGCTCCTCCTCCTCCGGCATACACCACGCCTCCTCCTCCTCCTCCTCCTCCTCCCCCTCGCCGCTGACGGGGGGCGTGACCCTGCGGAAGCACAGCCTGGAGGTGGCGCACGGGGACTACCGCCGGGACTCCTTCCACTGCGAGCACAGCCTGCAGAGCCTGCTGGAGATGGAGGGGGAGAACGGCCCTGCACCTCCCTCCCCGCCCTCCTCCTCCTCCTCCTCCTCCTCCACGCCGTCCCCGCCCACCGTGGGGGAGCTCGGCGACGGGCTGCGGCCGGCCAGGAGGCTCGGGCGACAGGAGTCGCCGCTGAGCCGGGAGGCCCCCGCCGCTCTGCCCTCCAAGGAGAAGGAGAAGGAGAGGGCGGGACGCACAGCCAACTCCCAGACCCAAACACAGACCCCAGGCACCAAGACCGAACCCCAGAGCGAGCCCAGGACCACCACCACCACCTCCGCCACGGACGCGCTGAACACGGCGCCCTCTGCTGGGCCAGTGAGCAGCGTCGCCCCTCCGGCTGCTGTAGCGCAGGCTAAAGCTAGCCTCCCTGGGGAGAGGCTGCCCAGTGGGGGCCCAACCGACTCTGTGGGCCCAACCGGCTCTGTGGGCCCGACCGGCTCGGTGGGCCCGGCCGGCTCAGGGGGTACACCTGGTTCTGGAGGTACACCCACCAAGAAACCCAGTGAGACCAGAGCCAGTGAGACCAGAACCAGTGAGACCAGAGCCAGTGAGACCAGAGCCAGTGAGACCAGAAACCAGTGAGACCAGAGCCAGTGATCCGCAGCCAAGGGCAGCGGGGGGAAAGGGGTGCAGTGTGGCGTCCAGACCGCAGGACCAGGCTGAAGAGAGAGGAAGAGGCGTGGCCGGGAGAGACAAGGGGGGTGTCGCCCAGAAGACCGCGGCAGTACCTGTCACCGTGGACCCGCCCCCCCGCAGGAGAGACGGGGAGCCGGGGGCTATGAAAGGAGAGGTGGGCGGTGCTACCGATAAAAGCACCGCTAAAGTCACCAAAGGATCGGCAGCCCCGGGCCCCTCGCCACCCCGACCACCTCCCCACAAACCACAGAGGGGCTCCCAGGCACCCAGGGAGGAGAGGGCCCGTCTGGAGGTGCTGGAGGAGAACCCCATGTCCCCCTCTTCTGCCGCCGCCTCCCCCTGCTCCAGCAGACCCAGACCCGGGTCCCCAGGTGAGAGAGCCAGCTTCGTCACCCAGCTCACCAGCGTGGCCAAGACCGTGCTGGGGCCCATGAAGGGGACCTCCCAGGACACAGGGGCCAAGGGGAGAGACGGCCCCAGGGCCGGCGAGGAGAAGCGGGAAGTGACGGTAGGAAAACCGGAGGCCTCCGCTGCTGGGGCCCGTCGAGGGGCCCAACCAGGGGCCGGAGGGTCGGCCTCGGCTGAGAGGGGAACCGGAAGAAGCACCAAGCATTCATCGTGATCCTGGAGGAGGAGGAGGAGCAGGAGGAGGAGGACTCTCCGAATCGATGCCTTTACGCTTTGAAGAGTTAATACTGTAGCAGCAAACGCCACTTGGCGAAAAATAGCAAACTTCTCTCCATTGAATGAAGCAAACCCTTCAAGCCAAGAAAAAGATTGAAAAAAAACACGAGAATTACATGAAGGTAAAAATAAGACGACATACCTACGGTGCATCAACTGTTATATGTGCAAAATGTGTTCTATGTATGTATGTACCTTCGACCGCAGTGTGTTGTATATAGTAAGAGAAAATTGTATGTCTTAATGCATGTTTAGTGCACTGTACATGACCAACAACAAAAAAAAGAGAATATTTAATGAGATAATACTACAGACCTTACGGTAGTTAACACTGTGAACACCATGACAACAGTCCACCACCATGACAAAAAAAAGAAACTATAAAAAAACTGTAACGTAAACCGCACGCGAAGAGGCAGATCCCGCCACCATAAGACTGTCATCTGCAAAGAACCATCCTCTGTACACAAGAGGCCCTATTCACTGGCGGCCATCTTTGTTCCATCTTTGCTCTTTAGAACCAAGATGGCCGCTAAGTGTTTGAGGCCTATTACACCCCAAATATCATTCTTACTCAAAGTTATGATGCCGTTTTATACACACACAAAAAAACACGAAAGCACTTGATTGTGTGTATCGAATAATGAATCGTGATATCTCGTTTCCAAACTGCTTGCTGTGATCTGGCCTAACGGTGGAAAAGAGAAGATTGGCTGCGTTTTATTTCTGCGTGTTTAAGGGCTGAATTCCGGGGGTTCAGAAGGGGAACTTCTGGGGTGGGGGGTGGCGGTTTGCAATAAGCGAAGCAAGCAGTTTTACATTTTCCGACTTTACCAAACTTTTTTGTGAATTGTGCAATGACAGTCTAGGCGTCGATGTGAATACATTCGTGTGTGTGTGTGTGCGTGTGTGTGTTTTTGACGTAGAGAAGAACTTAACGCACTAACCTATATAACGATATGTAGGTTAGACCCCTCTACCCCCATCTATTGCTCCTGTACGCGTATGCAAGTGTAGCGTCTGATGCTGTAGTCTGTGGGAAGAAGTGCCAGTATGTGTGTGTGTGTGTATGTGTGTGTGTTTTCATTTAGGGGGTTAGACATGGTGTTGTTGTTTACAGTGGTTATTATAATGACGATATGCAATCCCACAGTGCCCTAGTGAGTGTGAAGTCTTAGGCCATCCGTGCACCCCGGGATTTGGGTTTCCAGCACATCCTACTTGTGACACCCCTTGAGACTCGCTGTGTAATAAATGGATCGCTCCCCTTGCGTGAGAGCTCCACCTGGTGGGGGAGTGGGATATGACGCCACGAGAAGGGAAAGGGATGTATGTGATCGGTTCGATTTATTTTGTAGCGGTAGTATCGCATCGCGGACGCGGTTCCTTTTGCTTTTTTTTACGACGCATTCCGGAGCATGACCACATTATCTCTTACGATGCTTTCAACATATCAAACCGGAGGAAATGCATTTTATATTTTAAATGCCAGTAATTTATCCATGCGAAAAAATGAGAAAATTGCACTTTATGTCCGAAAGTCTGAATACTATTTATTCTTTTTTACTTTTCTAATTGATATCTTAATTTATTTGAACGTGTTCGTGTGTATTGACTTGTTGCTGTTCTTTTGCCACTTAAATCCAGTTGTCTGTTGTTTTTTTTGTCTGACCAAATTCTTTTTGCCGATGTCCATGTATTTATATTTGTGTTGTTGTGCGAAGGTTGGGATGTGTATTTGTCCACGTATGTCTTAGTGTAGCCTTTCATTTTTATATCACAATAACCACTTATGTGTCCTCCTCACTGTTGACTTGGTTGCTTCATGACATTGCAGCAGAGTCCCATACACGGTTGTGTGCAACTTCTGATGCAAATAATTGTGCAGAAAACATCATTAAAAGAAAGAAAGAACCGAATTTGTGTTTATGTTTTGTTTTTAAGTGTTCACATAGGGCATGCATTTGGAAGCATAGGAGCATTGGTGCAATACCACACTGTAGAACAAAAGTATTAGCATCAAAATATCCTTGAATGACCAAAAGTAAATCATGCAGAATGGCCCATTTCAGAACAATATATTATATTATTGGATTATAGTTATTGATGCATTAATGTGTTCATATTACTTTACATACTGCTGGGTAGCTTTGTGGATTTCCCCCTGGGGACAAATAAAGCCTTATTAATACAATAACTTAATAATTTATGTATTGATTATATTTTGTATTGTTAATTGTTAAGTAACTCGTAGCTAAAGCTGTTAGATAAATGTAGTAAAGCAAAAAGGACAATATTTGCCTCAGAGATGCAGTGTTTAAAGTAGCAGAATATAGTAAAGTACAAGTGCTACGTACTTGGTTACTTGGCGTTCTCTCGGTCGTGATTGGTCATCCGTTAACCAATCACAGCGTCGCTGTGAATAAACAGGAAGTGGAATCACCCCGTCTTCGGTTCGGAGACGTCACGTCGCGTCTGTCAGCTTTAAAAACCATTCACTCACTGTACGTCTGTCCTCTCACACGTCCGCGTCCCATCAACATCAACAACAACATTGGTTATCGATCTGCAAACGAACGATCACATGTCTGATATCGATCAGATGATTGACATGATGACCAAAGATGTACTGGTGATGACGTCATGACGAGAGAGCCTACACCTACAGGTAAATGTATTCAATGTTAAATATGAAATGTTGCGCTGCACTAATAGGCCTTATTATGACTGCGATACTGTGGATAATACGTGTCGGTACAAGATATTGGATGATACTTTGCATGCTGTAATTGACACTATCGATTATGTTTAATGGGTGGTCACGTGACATAAGGCTTGTAAAATACTGTTTTGAATTTATAAATGTAATTTCATTTGTTTACTGTCCACATTTTCTATGAGAACACCTAATGTGTGCAAGAACACAGAAAGGATATTATAGGCGTAGCTCTCTCTATGTGATATATAACATCCTACATGAATATAAGATGATATACTGAAAAAATACTAAAGTTGCAATAAAATGTATGCATTAAAATCAAAGTAAAATGGCCAAGTAATGTTGATTGAAATGATGATTGACTGTTTTCTACAGCTATGGATGACGGCTCCTCTGTCAAGGTCTTCCCTGCTGCGGGCCCCCAACTCACGGGCCCTCCTCCAGGGGACGACGAGAACATGGACGACTGGCTTCACGTGTCCTCAGAGTCCCTGGGGTCCCGGAGCGTTGCGGAGGAAGAGGAAGATGAGGAGAGGAGAGAGCAGGAGGAAGGCGGACCACCCCAACTGAGATCTAAGCTGGTCTCGGCCTGGAACAGCCTCAAATACGGTCTCTCCTCCAGTCTATCTTCCACTGTCACTCAAGATATCATTGGATTCATATTCTAACATATGGTCGACACGTGGTCGATCATGGTTTCATTTACATTCTGCATCTACTACCCCTATCATATCTGTTCTATATAGAATAGATATATTATACCACCAGGTGTGAGCACATTCCAAGCGGTTTCAAAACTGGTTTCATCAAGTGTGAGTGTCCACCTAGAAGTATGCTGGATAGATCAGCCTACCAGTCTACCCAGTGAAATGTAGCCACTATAGTAGGCTGATCTATCCACCATACATCTGGGTGGACACTCCCACTTGTGATGTCAAAAGCCAGAGATTCTGAAACCGCTTGGGAGGGCTAACCACCCTCACACCTGGTGGTATAATATGAGTCCTTCAAAAAAAAGTATATTGTTTTGCATCTCTTTGCAATTCATATTGTTATTTGTCCTTATTCTATAATTATTGTATTGCCCTGTCCAAAATGCCCTTCTGAGTTTCTTATTCTTAATCTGACTGGCTTTTAGTTCTTGTTGTCTCGCTTAGTTCTTCTTTCAAATCTCACCAGGCTGGCGCCCTCTGAAGCAGAAATCCCACTTTGGTAAAAACTCCCCGGTGACCCTCCTGGGACAGTCCTTCCAGCTCAACCAATCAGGTAGGAGCTCATATCTTTTTTACTGTCCTTCCAGGCAGCTCAAGGTTATGATTTTTGTTCTGGTTTTTAAGATTTCAATGTACTTTTTATACACACTTGAGGAAGTGTGATTTTCAGACCATGTTTCAGAGCAGATGTTTTGATGATTAGATAGCTAGAACTTCCGTTATAGAGGAAATCATTTGACAAGACTCTATGTGTTCCATTTAATGATTTAGAGAGAAATAAGACATGCAGGGGCAACTTCAGGGAGGTTTCTGATTTACTGATAAATCTACAAATATTTGTGACATATTTTTAGGTTCTGCTTGTGCCTTTCTGGTCAAGACTCAGGACAGTGAATACAGACTGGGGACAGTGGGTTGGAAGAGACAGAATGACCCATGGCAGCATGGAGTTGGTTCATGTTTGTAGCGCCACCACCAGGAACACTGTCGTGTCCTGCTGCTGTCCTGTGTCTCCACAGACAGGACAGACTGGAGCTCTGGCCAGTGGTTCACCATCACTCTGTCCTGTCCTGCTGCTGTCCTGTCTCTCCACAGCGGACCGCGAGCGCTTCTACTGCAGCTTCTCCTCCCTGCTGTGGCTGACGTACCGACGGCACTTCCCCGAGCTGGCCGGCTCCTCGCTGACCACCGACAGCGGCTGGGGGTGTGTCCTCCGCACCGGACAGATGCTCCTGGCTCAGAGCCTGCTGCTGCACCTGCTGCCCACAGGTAACCACCCCGCCCATCAGGTGCAATCGGGGTTGCAGGCCAATCAAGTGACAGCCAATGGGGAGGGGGCGGTCGCAGACAATCAGAGTCCCGGCCGATTGGGTCGGGGCTGTTTGGGTGACCCGATCAAGTAACAGCCAATGAATAAATAGTACAACATGAATGGTAGTTAAGATAAGATGCACGACTACCCACACTTCCACACTCCCCCGCCCCCCCACCCAGGCTGGACCTGGTCGCTGGGTTACTTCGGGGTGAGAGATGACCTGGACCTCCCCTTCACCCCTGGAGGGGGAGGGAGAGGAGGAGGACCCAGGAGGAGCAGGAGGCAGAGGAAGTTGAGTCTGGAGTCCCAGCTGGATGTGCGGCTGGAGGCCAGCCACAGGCGGGTGGTGTCGTGGTTCGGGGACCACGCCTCGGCCCCCTTCGGAGTGCACCGGCTGGTGGCGCTGGGCCGCAGCTCAGGGAAGCGGGCGGGGGACTGGTACGGACCCTCCATCGTGGCCCACATCCTACGGTGAGCGGGGCGTCCTTATTTACATTTACATTTACATTTAGGGCATTTTGCAGATGCTTTTATCCAAAGCGACTTACAAAGAGGACATTTGTTGAAGGAGACAGTATATCGCTGTGGTACATGAAGATAAGAATAGAGCAGGTTTCAAGCATTCATAATTGCAAGGCTAATAGAATGAGTTTCATATTGCTAGGTTGCCTGCATAATAGCTGGGATGAGCAGAAGTGAAGTGACGTATAACCTGGAAGGAGGGATGTTCAGAATAGAATAATATTTTATTTGATTTTATTGTCATTATTATCATTATACTCAGGGACAACATTTGACATTTTGCTTTGGCTTCTCCCAATTTTGCGGGAGAAGTTTAAAAGGTGACGCTTTTGCGAGTACAACTTTTCAGGTTTAAGAGAAGGTTTATGTTGTGAGTACCATGAGTACTTTTTATATACAGTATGTATTCCAAGCAAGTACTATATTTTAACCAATACTAATAATTGTGTGACCTGGTGATTTGTAAGTAAGTAGTAGATGGTCTACTAATACTGCTCTGCTTACCATTAGCCTGTTTTTGTCATACTTTCATATCCTGTTGCGGCACATTCTAGAAACATGATATGTTGCGCTTGGGTGTGTGTGTGTGTGTGTGTGTGTGTGTGTGTGTGTGTGTGTGTGTGTGTGTGTGTGTGTGTGTGTGTGTGTGTGTGTGTGTGTGTGTGCAGGATCACCTGACGTCCCGAATCTGGCCGTCTATGTTGCCCAAGACTGCACCAGTATGAGTTTTTGTGTTTTTTCTTTTCTTTTTTTCTAAATCTTCCATGTCTGTTTAGGATTCACATGCACACGGGGCAGCACAACCGGTCGTAACCTTGGTTACCGCTATGACCAGTTTTGCTAATGGCGGCTGTGCAAACGCCGAAGCTTTCATGCTTATTTTAGTTGATGTAACCCACTTTCTGACCCACCGCTCTGCTAACCCCCAACCTTATCAGATGCTATTTTCCGTGTAAACACTGTACCTGACCTCTGACCTGACCCGGCCCCTCCTCTCGGGTCCCCACAGTCTACCTGGAGGATGTTAGGAGGTTGTGTGACGGGGGGGCTCCCCCGGGGACATGGGACCAGCCCCTCTGGCCAGTGCCCTGGAGGTCCATTCCCTGGGTCCTGTGCCTAGTCCCCGCCTTGGGGGGGCAGGATCTGAACCTGCCCTACATCCTGTGTCAAGGGTCATGGAAGAAACCCACAACCTGTCCCCAAACAACAACATGCCACTCACTCTAATCGATCGATTTTAAAATGATATCACAAGTATAGCTCTGATTACAGTTTGAGATGATCCGTGCACACCAAGCAGAAATCTAAGATGGTCATTTTGTGTGTGTGTGTGTGTGTGTGTGGTGTGTGTGTGTGTGTGTTGTGTGTGTGTGTGTGTGTGTGTGGTGTTGTGTGTGTGTGTGTGTGTGTGTGTGTGTGGTGTGTGTGTGTGTGTGTGTGTGTGTGTGGTGTGTGTGTGTGTGTGTGTGTGTGTGTGCTCTTCCATGGGTTCCTGTGTGTAGAAGCTGCTGATGCTGGAATGCTGCGTTGGAATCATTGGAGGGAAACCAAAGCATTCTCTGTTCTGCATTGGATTCCAGGGTAGGATAATAATCATAATAATATCATACATTATGATGCATAATGAAGGTGTTTGCTTTATTTGTGTTTTTAATGGGGCTTTTATATTAATTTAAATAGTTTTACTCATGACATTCATGATATTTATGTATTATTATTATCCATCCATTTCTTTTTTTAATTATTATTATTTTATGATTATGTAATGTTAGAGGACTACTTGCTGTATCTGGACCCCCACTACTGCCAGCCCACTGTGGACGTGAGGCGGGAGAACTTTCCTCTGGAGGTACGAGGAACTTCTGCTCCTGCTTTCACTTCCACTTCCTACTTGTTCTCCTACTTTCACTTTATCTCCTACTTGTACTTTGTCTTTCGCTTTCAGTTTTGTCAGTGTAAATGTCCAATACCTCCAACAGTGCCGCTACTTTATGTTTTTACACACGCACCCAAGCACCAGTGGCGTCACTAGACTCCATTTACTGGGGCACGTGCCCCAGTAAAGCTTTGCTGTGCCCCAGTAAAATGACGCAAAGCCGATGGACCAGCACAGCCGTGCTGATATGGAGCCCCAGTGGTGCAGGCCTGTGCCCCAGTAGTGCCTAAAGTCTAGTGATGCCCCTGCCAAGCACACACACACACACACACACACTTTGGTGTTCCTGAGCCTTGGTTCTCCGTCTGCTCGGCAGTCGTTCCACTGCCGCTACCCCCGCAAGATGAGCTTCCGCCGCATGGACCCCAGCTGCACGCTGGGCTTCTACGCCAAGGGCCAGAAGGACCTGGAGGCTCTGCGCTCGGCCGTCAGCGCGGTACGTCGCACGATCCCGGGTTCCACGCTCCCGAGTTCCATGCTTTATTTGGCTTGATGTCCATGTTGTTGTTGTTTTATGGTGGTCTTTACTTTGTGGTTCCACATGCATTTGTCAAGTCAAACATCTTGAGCAGCAAGATCATGGCATGGTTCTTGGTGGATTTGTGGTTCTGTTTCATGTATTCTACATGTTCTATGTTGGGTGTATCTTCTATTGATGACTCCCCCCCCCACCAGGCTCTGTCTACCTGTGAGAAGTACCCCATGTTCATCTTCTCTGAGGGCCACAGTCAGGGGACCAGGCTGCCCCCCACCTCTGGCCCCTCGGAGCCCCCAGACCCCCCCACCCAGGCCAGGACCACTAGTAGCAGCAGCATGGACGACTTTGTGCTCATATGATGGTGAAAATGACGATGAAATATGGAGGAGGACTTTATAGAGCACCTCCCCCGCATCCATTTGTCCACTGGATATGGACACTGGTACCAGCAGACAGTACTGTAGTTGTTTAATACAGATGTGTGGGTTTTTATTACTATTTTATGAAGGCATAGTGTATATATCTATATACTGTATATAGCAATCGATGTAAATCAGACAATGAAGAGGTTTATTTGTTATTTAATGTCAACGGCATATTTTTAATACATTTTATTTACTCTTGTGTTAATGCTTGTCATTTAAATAAATGAGCTATCTTTACAGATATCGAGAATCGTTTGTGTGCAAGATACTCCCTCTGAGTCTTTCTTCTGGTTGACTTTAGTTCTGCTTGAACTATGACTTAAACAGCCATAACTCATGGAGGAGGTCATGTGACCGCATGCCCTCCTGTCTTTAAGTGGATTGGAGACCAGGGCCGCTCATGACTTTGGCACATGGACTTTGGCACATGGAGAAAACAACAACAACCAGTTGGATCTTCTTAGGAGGACTTCTAAATGTGGTCACGAGAGGCCGTATGAGGAAGCAGTTGAACAAGAGAGGCAGAAAAGTGTGTCGTTTTGCTTTCATGTATATATTTGTAAGTGGGAAGGGGGCAGGATAGTGTAGATGGATAGATAGGTAGATACTTGTGTGGGTAACAGCAGTGAAAGGTAGATAGATCGGGTAGGTCGATAGATACTTGTGTGGGTGGCTGAACTGGTAGGTGGAGTGAGGGAAGGTGAGGGTGGCGCCCCCCTCTCACCCCCAGGTGGAACAGCAGGTCCTCAATGCTGGTGTTCAGGGTGTTCTCTGGATCTGCACCCACGCACATCATGTCTCTCAGCCACCCTATGTCTCTACCCTCCTACCCCTACCCTCTTCAAAGAACAGCTGAAGTCACACCTCTTACAAACACCTCATCCACTGAGCAGTGATCACGGTGTGGTCGTTGCTATAGTGATGATGACCTTGAGGTCACTGGCTTATGAGGAAACCTATGAAGAAAACTCAAAGCACAACAACACTCATGAGATACTGGAAAGTGCAAAAGTGCATTAATCCTGGGGAGGGGGAATCGTGTATGTTTAACATGTCAGAGATACTGGACAGCGCAGAAGCACAGAATATGAATCATAACATGCAGAACATTAGATATAACAACACTGATGGCTGTGTTGGCCAACATCAGGGCACTCCAAATAATTATAGTAAATTATATTTGGAGGAAACGTGATGAGAGAGAACACACGAGGGATTTTCACTCACACACACACACACACACACACACCCATCCCCCCACGATTGCCATGCTATCCTCCCCAACTACCCTGCATGCATGCAAGCATTCCTCTCCTCTGCAGCAGCGCCGCGCCTACTGCGCATGCGGGAGACATGAAAATGTGTCCTCCGAGGCAGGCGCGGCGCATGCGTACTGGGCCCGGCGTGTGGCACATGCGCACTGGGGCTTGGGCCTTGCTCTTTGTTTCTCTCTGGAAGGAAAAGCGGAAAAGACCTTGGCAGGCGCCGCGGAGGGTTCAGCCTTTCTATTTTATACGCCCCGGATTCACCCGCTGGAGTAAGTTAATCCCCCGCTCGCTTTTTACAGCGCCGTTTTAGAGCGTTTCTGCAGGTTTTACTGGATAAAATAAGAGGTTAGCGGCGGTCCGACGCTCTGCTAGCGCTGGCGTCGGGGATGAATGAAGTGTGTGTGTGTGTGTGTGTGTGTATGTGTATATGTGTGTGTGTATATATGTGTGTGTGTGTGTGTGTGTGTGTGTGTCGGCCGCGCGGCCAAGTGTACGGTAGGCGAGCCGGCTCAATCATCGCTCAATCAATACATCACGAAGTGAAGCCACCCCATCGATCGGATATTAAAACCCATAATCAATATCATATTTCTTAACTAACCCGATTAGCCCAGGCTAGCTTGTTATGGCTAGGCTAACCCTGCATCGCTAGCCCTGCAGTTACACCATCCCCCCACTTTTAAACTGACCATATATCTTATTACTGTGATGATGGCTGCTGTGTTACTGCTTCGTGTTGCTGTTGGTTCGTCGTCGCCAGATGTGCAGCGAGGCGACGACACCTGGAGGAGGACAGAAACTGTGACGACAGCTGCAGCTTTCCGTACAAAAGAAAGGCTTGCCCGGGCCCGGCTAGCTAGCAGAGTTAGCCTAGCATTTAGCAGCACAGCAGAGCAGAAAGGCTGCCCGGGCCCGGCTAGCTAGCAGGGTTAGCCTAGCATTTAGCAGCACAGCAGAGCAGAAAGGCTGCCTGGGCCCGGCTAGCTAGCAGGGTTAGCCTAGGATGCTAGGCTGTGATCTAGCATGTTGGACTAATCCTGGCTAGCCGGCCAGCCTTTATGCTATATGCTGCTAAATGGTGTCAACATAAATATAATAATATAATATATATGTATCAACGTACCCAGTCATAGTCCCCTCTGGTGAGCTCTAATGGTTAACACTAGAGGGGGGGGTGAGTTTGTTCCTCTGTTGTTGACAACCAACAAGTTTAATGACAATAAACAAAATTCTTGATGAAAACATGCGACACATTCTGGTATTATCAATAAGCTATGCTATAGTTATGATCGGGCCATATTACCCGATTAACTGTTGTGATCTTGCAAAACATGTTATTGTTCTGTATAACATGTGGCTGTATGTAATGTAATGCAACCTGGCAACTTGCTTCTCTTTAATGTTTCTGAGCAAAAGCTAATAGGCCAATCGGCCAATAGGCTGGACAGCAAAGTCATATTCTACTATGCTATGAAAATATGACTAAGATCACAGTACAGTAGTTCCCACTTTGTTTGTACTGCAGGAATGGTTTAGTTCTGTCTAGACCATTCATGTCTTTTGTTTTCTGAATCACACTGTTGTGATTTGACAGGCTCATTGTTTCATGTTAAGGAGTGTTTGTCTACTCTGGGTAGCGGACTCCCAGTGACCCAATGACTGAATGTTTGCAGGCCTAGATGCTGTTTTCATTCATTATTTTATGAGTGTCTAATGTAAAACATGCTCCTGTGTTCTCATCGCAGCAGTAGCACTCGACTGCTGTCGACCCCCCACCCCTCCGTCTCTGCTGAGAGATGTCCACCCCAGACCCCCCCATGGGAGGGACCCCCCGACCAGGCCCCTCGCCCGGCCCGGGGCCCTCACCAGGAGCCATGATGGGCCCCAGCCCCGGTCCATCTCCGGGGTCGGCCCATGGCATGATGGGCCCCAGCCCGGGGCCCCCCGGCTCCGGACACCCCCACCCGCCACAGGGCCCCTCCGGCTACCCCCAGGAGAACATGCACCCGATGCACAAGGTGAGGCCTCCTCTCAGCCCCGTCTTTATACTGCGTCGGTTATCGTTTAGAACGAGGGAACCTTGACTTCAGAGTAGAGAAAATAATTTCCTGTCGGAAAGTTGCGGCATGAAGCAATACACGATTCACTGTTATATCAACCTGGCTGCCCACTTTGTGAAATGATTAATGGTTATTATTACTTATTACTTCTAATACGTTTTACATTTATAATGCATCTGAGTGTGATTATCAGACGTGACTACATACATCGAGCACCGTGCATGCAGATACATTCGTTCTTTAAACCTATTGAACATTGAAATAGGCCTCTATATAGTTATAATGTGCTTATTAGCTGTGTTAAAAAGTTGATCGCACTGTAACGTAACGTTGATATCCACAAGTTTATCAATTTTCTTTTGTTTTTCTGACGTCCCAGTAGCTCAAACACAAGCTCCCCCCCCTTATTTCCCACCGCCGCCTACAAACGTCAGCAGCATCTTATCTTGAGTTCAACTGTCACTTCTGTGTGCTGTGGCCTTATGGTTCACACACACAACAACATCAACAACTTCTGACAAGCCATGATAGGCTTTGTTAGATGGGTAGATTTATTTCTAATGAAAAAGTAAATACAAACAAATATTCCACTTAAGTAGAGGAGTAAAAGAAAAGTCTTTATACTTTTCATAAATTTCTTTCTAAATGACAGAATTCTTCCATAGAAGGCCATTCTAAAACCATAGTTCTAGCCTGATTTAGCCATTCCTTTACCACTTTTGATGTGTGTTTGGGGTCAATGTCCTGTTGGAACACCCAACTGCGCCCAAGACCCAACCTTCTGGCTGATGATTTTAGGTTCTCCTAAAGAATTTGGAGGTAATCCTCCTTCTTCATTATTCCATTTACTTTCTCTAAAGCACCAGTTCCATTGGCAGCAAAACAGGCCCAGAGCATAATACTACCACCACCATGCTTGACGGTAGGCATGGTTTTCTTGGGGTTAAAGGCCTCACCTTCTCTCCTCCAAACATATTTCTGGTCATTGTGGCCAAAGAGCTCCAGAAGGCCTTTTCTTTGTCCATGTGATCAGCAGCAAACTTCAGTCGAGCCTTAGGTGCCGCTTCTGGAGCAAGGGCTTCCTTCTTGCACGGCAGCCTCTCAGCCCATGGCGATGTAAAACACGCTTGACTGTGGACACTGACATCTGTGTTCCAGCAGCTTCTAATTCATTGCAGACCTGCTTTTTGGTGGTTCTCGGTTGACTCTTGACCATCCTGACCAATTTTCTCTCAGCAGCAGGTGATAGCTTGCATTTTCTTCCTGATCGTGGCAGTGACACAACTGTGCCATGCACTTTATACTTACGAACAATTGTTTGCACAGTTGATCTCGGGACCTGTAGCTGCTTTGAAATTGCTCCAAGTGACTTTCCTGACTTGATCAAGTCAATGCTCCGCTTTTTCAGATCTGTGCTGAGCTCCTTTGACTTTCCTATTGTAGCGTTTGTGTCTGAGTCTAATGATTGTATCAAATGAGTCATGTTTAAATGGTCTCAGAGAAGTCACCAGCTGTAGTCAATCATAATCACTCACAAGAAGTTAAGAGGCCACAAAGCTAATTTGATTGACACAACTTTCTACATCACCTAAATTGATCATTCATGTTGCTGTATGTATATTTTTGACCAAGCAGATTTGGTCACATTTTCAGTAGACCCATAACAAATTCATAAAAGAACCAAACTTCATGAATGTTTTTTGTGACAAAGAAGTATGTGCTCCAATCACTCTATCACAGAAAAAGTTGTAGAAATTATTGGAAACTGGACTGCCATGACATACATGTTCTTTACAAGTGTATGAAAAGTTTTGACCACAACTGTACAGTAATATGTATATTCATAAGCACCCGTGTTACTCATGACATGGTAGCACCGATATGAGTGCTGTGCTCATCATGTACAGTCATACTGTATGTAGACGCGTTGCCGTGGTAGCGGGCGATGCTGCGTGGCGCTGACGCATAGCGTGTGTTTCTCCCCAGCCGATGGAGGGCATGCATGAGAAGGGGATGCCAGACGACCCACGCTACGGCCAGATGAAGGGCATGGGAATGCGGGGGGCCGGGCCCCACAGCGGCATGGGGCCCCCGCCCAGCCCCATGGACCAGCACTCCCAAGGTAAACACACACACACACACACACACACACACACACACACACACACACACACACACTATACACCATAGCATAAGGCTTAATGGTTAGGTGTGTGCATAATTCAGTACAGTTATTACAAATAATTGGAACATTTAAAGGGTTCATGTTTTTGTTATGTATTTATTTTACGGTTGGATCCTTGTTCCTCTGTCCCAAGTGGCCATGCTCAAAGAACACATTGTGTGTGTGCTGTGTGCGTGGTCACATGCTTTGGTTAGCATCCCATCCAGCCGGTTTCTCTACTTCCGCCTCTGTTTGCTCTGTTATGTTAGAGAGAACGTTGAGTTATAACCAGAGCATCCCTATGTGTTTATTGACTCTTGAATCAGTCTGTCAATCAGTCTCTCTCATCTCTGTTGATGTTAACTCTTATTAAAGTTATTAAACTTAAACTTATTAAATGTATTATGAAAGAGAGGGGTGTTCCAGTTGACTGCTTTGTGAATGAGTGTGGTTGTGTTTCATGTCTCCCCCCAGGTTACCCCTCTCCTCTCGGGGGTTCGGATCATGCCCCAAGCCCTGGCCCCGCCAATGGACCCCCCTCCGGCCCCATGATGCCCGGGGGGGCCTCGGGGCCCGGCTCTGGCCCCATGGAGGGCGGCGGGGACCCGGGGCCCGCCATGGGCCAGCAGAACCGTGGCGGGGGTGGGGGCGGAGGAGGCCCCCCGGGGGCAGGCGTCCCCGGCGGTGCCGTAGCAGGGCCCGGGGCCCCCGGAGGCCCCACCCCCTTCAACCAGAACCAGCTCCACCAGCTGCGGGCGCAGATCATGGCCTACAAGATGCTAGCGCGCAGTCAGCCCCTATCGGAGCACCTGCAGATGGCCGTGCAGGGGAAGCGGCCCATGCCCGGCATGCAGCAGCAGCCCATGCCCAGCATGCCCCCTGCTGCCGGACCAGGGGCGGGGCCCGGAGCCGGACCGGGGCCCGGAGTGGGTTCGGTGCAGGCCAACTACAACAGACCCCACGGTGAGCTGCAGCCCTGCACCACCTGGGCCGTGGAGTTGGACGCGATGAACAGTTCAGATGTTAAGCAGCCAATGACAGAAATAGACATGGTGCACGGTAGCAATATTGTTTGCATACTTAATATAATGGAAAGTAACATGGATGGCTGGGTGGTGTAGTGGGTCGGGTGTTGTCATACCTCTATGTCCCCAGTCTGTGCGCAGGCATCTAATGCACTAAACTACCTGCTTTCTAGACATTTACTGTAAGGCCCTTTGGATAAACGTGTTTGCTAAATGAAATAGTTATTTGTTTTTGCAATATAGTTATTATTTCTATATTTAAATTGCATCAAATTTGCTAACCAACAACTTTTTATCTGTTGTGGGATTATTTAATGTTAATTTAATGTGCTGAATGTGGTCACCAGTAAAGCCGCCCCCTGGTGGCGAGGTTGTGTAAATGTCTCGGGTAGAACGGGCTTCCGGAGGGCTCTGTAACGAGCTTCTGCTCGGTTTGGTCTTTAGGTATGGTGGGTCCCAACATGCCTCCCCCGGGGCCGGCGGGCATCCCCCCAGGGATGCAGGGGCCCCCCACTAACGGACCCCCCAAGCCGTGGCCTGAAGGTAAGGCCCCGGAAAGAGCGGGAAAGATGGACCCAGAAAATAGAAATGGCTGCTGAGTGCTGTGGTCATTTAGCTAGGATGTGTTATAAGGTGTATATAAAGTCACAGTTTCCAGAGACCGTTGATGCTGAGTCTTGGCTAAACTTAAGATCTTTACACTAACATGTATAGATTGCCCGTCAAATTGATTTAGAATTTTTAATTAAATATTTTTTTTATATTTTATAATTTCTTCTTTGAGATAATGATCATGTTCTTATTAGTTGTTTTTTTTTAAACAAGAAAATTGCATTAAAAAAAGTGCCTATTTTAAGTTAAACAGTGTAGTAGTAATAATAATAATATGATGATGATAATAATAATAATTGTTTTAATAATTATATATAATTCCCATGGTTCACAGGTCCCATGGTGAAACCGTGTATAATAGTGTACAATGATAATAATGATATATAATTCTATAAACCAGGTCCCATGGTCAATGCAGCGGCCCCGTCAAGTGCGCCCCAGAAGCTGATCCCCCCCCAGCCCACGGGTCGGCCCTCCCCTGCTCCCCCCTCTGTGCCCCCCGCCGCCTCCCCCATCATGCCCCCCCAGACCCAGTCCCCAGGCCAGCCGGCGCCGCCTCCGCCCATGATGCTCCACCAGAAGCAGAACCGCGTCACCCCCATTCAGAAGCCCCGGGGCCTGGACCCCGTGGAGGTGCTGCAGGAGCGGGAGTACAGGTGGGTGAAGACCCTCTCTTTATGTACCACAGCGATATGTTGCTGTATCCTTCAACAAATCTACTCTTTGTAAGTCGCTTTGGATAAAAGCCCTAAATGTGTGTGTTTGTGTGTGTGTGTCCAGGCTGCAGGCCCGCATCGCCCACCGTATCCAGGAGCTGGAGCACCTGCCTGGCTCCCTGGCCGGGGACCTACGCACCAAGGCCAACATCGAGCTCAAGGCCCTGCGCCTCCTCAACTTCCAGAGACAGGTGAGCCCCACCTCTCCTGACCTCTGACTCCCTCTCTGCTTCTTATAGCTGATCCCTGACCTCTCCTTATAGGTGACCCCTGACTTCTCTTTATAGGTGACCTCTAACCCCTCACCTCTCCTGATAGCTGACCTCTTCTTATGGTTAACCACTGACTTATCCTTATAGGTGACCACTGACCTCTCCTTATAGGTGACCTCTGACCCCTCACCTCTCCTTATAGGTGACCCCTGACCTCTCATATGTGACCTCTGCTCCTCTCCCCAAAAACATTAATTCTTTTGATAACATTTTGTTGTCTAAATGCCAGTGTGTAAAGCTCCTCCCTCTGCCCCCCAGCTGAGGCAGGAGGTGGTGGTGTGCATGCGGCGCGACACGGCCCTGGAGACGGCACTGAACGCAAAGGCCTACAAGCGCAGCAAGCGGCAGTCGCTGCGTGAGGCGCGCATCACAGAGAAGCTGGAGAAGCAGCAGAAGATTGAGCAGGAGCGCAAACGCAGGCAGAAACACCAGGTAGGCCCTGCAGAAACACCAGGCTAGATCCTCCAGAAACGCCAGGTTAGGCCCTCCAGAAACACCAGGTTAGGCCCTCCAGAAACACCAGGTTAGGCCCTCCAGAAACACCAGGTAGGCCCTCCAGAAACACCAGGTAGGCCCTCCAGAAACGCCAGGTTAGGCCCTCTAGAAACACCAGGTTAGGCCCTCCGGAAACACCAGGTTAGGCCCTCCAGAAACACCAGATAGGCCCTCCAGAAACACCAGGTTAGGCCTTCCAGAAACACCAGGTTAGGCCCTCCAGAAACACCAGATAGGCCCTCCAGAAACACCAGGTAGGCCCTCCAGAAACGCCAGGTTAGGCCCTCTAGAAACACCAGGTTAGGCCTTCCAGAAACACCAGGTTAGGCCCTCCAGAAACACCAGGTTAGGCCTTCCAGAAACACCAGGTTAGGCCCTCCAGAAACACCAGATAGGCCCTCCAGAAACACCAGGTAGGCCCTCCAGAAACGCCAGGTTAGGCCCTCTAGAAACACCAGGTTAGGCCTTCCAGAAACACCAGGTTAGGCCCTCCGGAAACACCAGGTTAGGCCCTCCAGAAACACCAGATAGGCCCTCCAGAAACACCAGGTTAGGCCTTCCAGAAACACCAGGTTAGGCCCTCCAGAAACACCAGATAGGCCCTCCAGAAACACCAGATTAGGCCCTCCAGAAACACCAGGTCGGCCCTCCAGAAACACCAGGTTAGGCCCTCTAGAAACACCAGGTTAGGCCTTCCAGAAACACCAGGTTAGGCCCTCTGGAAACACCAGGTTAGGCCCTCCAGAAACAAGATGCCCCCAAAACACAGGTTAAGGTCCCTCTAGAAACCAGGTTAGGCCCTCCAGAAACACCAGTTAGGCTCCTCCAGAAATACACCAGATAGGCCCTCCAGATTACAACAGAAGGTAGCCTGACAGAAAACACCAGGTTAGGCCCTCCGGAAACACCAGGTTAGGCCCTCCAGAAACACCAGATAGGCCCTCCAGAAACACCAGGTAGGCCCTCCAGAAACACCAGGAAGGCCCTCCTCAAACACCAGACAGAAACACGAGGTAGACCCTCCACAAACGCCCAGTAGGCCCTCCAGAAACACCATGTTGTCCCCCCAGATTCAGAAACACCTAAACTTGTTCACTTTAGATGCAGATGTCATGACACCTTGTTGTCTCCTAAGTTGACCTCCGCGGTGGTGAGGTTGAGTGTTGACGCCCTCTTTGTCTTTTTTGTCAGGAATACCTCAACAGCATCCTGCAGCACGCCAAGGACTTCAAGGAGTACCACCGCTCCATCACGGGCAAGATCCAGAAGGCCACCAAGGCGGTGGCCACGTACCACGCCAACACAGAGCGCGAGCAGAAGAAGGAGAACGAGCGCATCGAGAAGGAGAGGATGAGGAGGCTCATGGTGAGAGAGAGACACACGCACGCACGCACGCACGCACACACACACACACGTCTGATGAACGTCTGATGGCAGACAAGCTCAGATCTGTGTGAAGGGGCCAAAAGTCCTTGAAAGTTTGTGAGAATAGTGCTTGAATTTATATATTGTACACATATAACTTGATGCTGTCATTATAAAAGTTCTCATGTTAACCTTAATCCGTGTCTCAAACTACACCATGTTGGGTGCTTGAATTTGAGGCAATTAATCCTGGAAAGTCCTTAAAAAAATCATTGAATGTGGTGTTTTAAGAGGACCCCTGGTATTTGTGTCCTCCTAACGCCCCCCGTGTCTCACAGGCGGAGGATGAGGAGGGCTACCGCAAGCTGATCGACCAGAAGAAGGACAAGCGGCTGGCCTACCTGCTGCAGCAGACTGACGAGTACGTGGCCAACCTGACGGAGCTGGTGCGCGCCCACAAGGCCGTGCAGGCGCTCAAGGAGAAGAAGAAGAAGAAAAAGAAGAAGGTGAGGACCTCATATTCAGAGTCTGGGGCTGCGTCACATTCGCTGCTATTCATATTCAGGGTCCGCGGTTGCAGACATTCGGTCATATTCACATTCAGAGCACAAATAGATGTAAACTTTCCAGACGGTTGCGGTTGCCAGTTTCTAACTGTGTATGCTGTGTTTGTTTGGTGGTTGTTTGTTGTTGTTGGTGTTGTCGTTGTTGTTTAGAAGCCGGAGAATCCAGAAGGAGGTTCTTCTTCCCTGGGCCCCGACGGCGAGGTAGGTCTCCTGGGGGTGATGCTTGGGGTTAGCTTCCAACACATCCTGTGTAGTCATAGCACTAGTGTTATCACCATGTTATTATTGTAACGGTACATCAGCTTAATATCAGCTTTATAATCCCCGGCCAGTCAGATGACCTCTCTACTCTCTCTCCCTCCTTCCCTCCCTCCCTCCCTCCCTCCCTCCCTCCCCCCCCTCCCTCTTTCCCCTGCATGTCCATGTTGCTCTGCCAGCCGCTGGATGAGACCAGCCAGATGAGTGACCTCCCGGTGAAGGTCATCCACGTGGACAGCGGGAAGATCCTGACGGGGATGGACGCCCCCAAGGCCGGGCAGCTGGAGGCCTGGCTGGAGATGAACCCTGGGTATGGTTATACACCGTATTATATACAGTACTACACAAAATGTCTACTTTTACCTCTATTACCAGTACTAAACTCCTCTACACCTCTTATCTCTGAATCTCTCTTCATCTCCCCAATACTCATCCTCCTCCCTTTCTCCCTCTCCCCCTCTTCCTTCCTCTCCTCTCTCTCTCTGCTCCGTCGTCCTGCAGGTACGAGGGTGGCTCCGCGCTCCGACAGCGAAAGGCCCAGCTCAGAGGAGGAGGAGGATAAGTAAGGGTCGGCTGCCAACACAACAACACCCGCCACCCACCACCACAGGCTTCCAGGGTATTGTGGCGAGTGACGCCAAGACTCCCCTCACCTCCTCTTTCTGTGCTCCTGGTAGGAGGAGGAGGAGCCCCTGCCCCTGCCCCCGCCCCCGCCCCCACCTCCACCCACCGCCGCCCCCGTCGAGGAGAAGAAGAAGATCCCCGACCCCGACACCGAGGAGGTGTGCGAGGTGGACGTCCGTCACATCATCGAGTAAGACAGCCTGACCCCTGTGACCCCTGTGACCCCATGGCCCCAACCCTAGTGACCCCCAGACTGCACCCTAATGATTCCACCTAGGATAGCACCTCTCAGGGTACCAAATGGTGTGGCACATTCTCTCTCTCTGGATCTGTCTGTCTCTGTCTCTCTCTCTCTCTCTCTCTCTCTCTCTCTCTTGGATCTCTCTGTCTTTCGCTCTCTTTCTGGATCCCCCTCTCTGTCTTTCCCTCATTCCCTGTCTCTCCCTCATTCCCTGTCTCTCTCCCCCTGTCTCCCCCTCCAGGCATGCTAAGCAGGATGTAGACGACGAGTACAGCAGCGCGTCGTTCGAGCGCGGCCTGCAGTCCTACTACGGGGTGGCGCACGCCGTCACCGAGAAGGTGGACAAGCAGTCCACGCTGCTCATCAACGGGGAGCTCAAACAGTACCAGGTACGCCACCGCCATAGCAATGCAGCAGGGGGACAGGCCGCCGTCACCGTGGCAACACCACAACACTTCCTGAGTGCTTTCAGGAAACCACTTGGAAGTTGTGGAATTACGAAAGTGTTAAAAGTAGAATAAAATACAAGGGGTAATATGGGGTAAAATTCCTTTTGGATATGTTTGTTATCGCTGCAAGTTTAAAGGTGAAATACATTATTCTTTTTGGATGAACAGCTGAACTCATCCCTGCTAGAACCGGATGAATCTCACAGATGCAGCCATTGGGAATACTATGATTGGTGGACATTCAGTTAAATGTATAAAATGGTATATGTGAGCTGAATTGACATCGAATCGTGTCAAATCATCCTTGAGCCACAGTCTATGGAATTGTAGAGCGTGTATCTAGATGCTGCCCGTGTGTCTGTGTTGCATCTGCTCAGGTCAAGGGTCTGGAGTGGCTGGTGTCTCTGTACAACAACAACCTCAACGGCATCCTGGCCGACGAGATGGGCCTGGGCAAGACCATCCAGACCATCGCCCTCATCACGTACCTCATGGAGTACAAGCGCATCAACGGGCCCTTCCTCATCATCGTACCACTCTCGTGAGTCCCACGCACACTCACAACGAGCCCATAACGCTAGCAGGCTTGTGCACCGGATGCTATCTTGATGAATCCAACATGGCTGCTTCTTTGTCTCCCGTGGGGAAGGATGGGGGGTTAAAGTCTTTCACACTCAAACCAGTAAATGTCAGAGACAATAATTCTTGACATTTGCATGGATTAAAGTTCTCCGTCTCCAGACGGATTTCCGTCATTTGAAAAAATTTGAGGAGAAAAAACAACAACATGCGTTTGTGTTGTGGTACAGTTTGGGCTATCCCATCTAATCATGTCCATGGCATTAAACTGAAACAGCTCTTAACCAATAAGTGCTAGCCAGAGCCTTGGTATTAGCCAATCAGAAGCATAGCAGGGCGGGGCGGCAAATTAAGAAGGAATCCCTTGTATGGTGGATCCTGCGAGTAACGTAATGTTACTGTGTGAAACTTATTGAAGTTTGGAAGAACTTCAGAAACAGGGGAATGCACGAGTGGATATTATGATATGACGGTCTATCTGTGGATATATATTACTTACTTAAAATGGATAGCTGATGACGGATAACGTTATCTGAGAGCAGCTTCTTCGGTAAGTCAAGTGTCTCTATTTGCTGTTAATGTTACCGCGTCCTGTTGCGGTTTATGGTTAGGATTAACGTAATTTGTAATCTCTGTAATTTCAACAGCTGTTATTGTCATCTATGTTTATTCCCTCGGTTTTGGTAACACAATTGAGATGCTTGTACTGGTAGCCTACATTAACGTTACGTTATGTAACGTTATGTAATCAGCTAGTAACGTAACGTTACTAGCTGATGATGGATAACGTTATCTAATGTTACGTTAACGTAACGTTAATTCCTGTGTAGAAGAAGATCCCTTGTGATATTGGTCATTTATCTTGTTTATAACACGAAGAAGAGCAACACGGAAAAGATAATGTTAATTTGTACACTTTACTAGGGTGGCTGTGTGGTTCTTCAGGTAGCCTAAACACTAACGTTAAATTAGCATGCCAGTATGGACGCGCTATTGCTCGAGGAAGCAGATAGAGAAATCGGTCAAAAATACATGGAGATGGGCTTGGCTCAATGAAACCGGGGGGAAACGGCAAGCCCTTTAGTTCGTGGTGCAAAAAAATCCAACTTCCAGGCGTGTGTATGTGCGTGGTATGCCACAAACATATTCAATACGGCAGTAATGGCAAAAAAGTCCTGCAATGAGGAGAAAGTGTCTTCTTTTGAGTGGTATAAAAATCATTTAAAGGAGAAGGAGAAAATCAGCAAACAGAAGGAAAGGAAACTGAGGGAAGCAGTAAAGGTTCTGTCCTCAGTTAGGGTTAAAAAGGTAACAAAAGCCTCCTCCTTCACTGCTGGAGTTGGAGCCCCTGCAGCTCCCAAAGCCTCCTCCTCAGCCTCTGGAGTTAGAGCCACTAAACCTGCTACAGCCTCCTCCTCAGCCTCCTCCACTCTTGGAGTTAGAGACACTGCACCAGTAGATCGTTCCACAGCAAAACCCCGGAAACAGGTATCAGGTGTAGCCATGCTTGAGGCATATGGTTTCAAAGTGAAAAGCACTTTAGAGACATTTGCACAACAATTGCACATATTGTTCTTTAATGCTGGTACAATTGCACTTATTGTTCATTTCTTTTTGCTGGTGCTGTTTATTTTTTGGAAGTGATAACAGGCTCACATAAAACAAAAGCCTTGTTTTGTTGGGTGTTTATTAAGATAAATAAAAACGTGCACTGAAAAGTTATGCAGATGGTTGATTATTTGTAAGTCTTAATAGATTGAAAACAACATTGAAATTACATAAAAGCAAACTGACAATAGAAAAGCTGTTCAAAATGACCTTCCTTCTAAATGCAATTGGTCTTGAGAATTTAGATTGCGTAGGTTAAAGTCTTCTTACAACTGGAATGCTGTATTGGGAGCAGAAACAGAAGAGCTGTTGGGCTACGGGCATGTACACAATATACTCCTGTTTACATGAAAATCTATGGGAAGTGACCACACGGCAGAAAAAAAGGAGCTGTTAAAGTGTGGCGTGTCGATGGCTGGGGAATATGATTTGGCCTGAAAAAAAATGTCAGTCAAATTATTTTTTGTTGCTTTAATCCCTGCATTTGACTCAAATCTAATTATAAATACTAAATAATAAGCTTTCTGGCTGTAAAATGACTCTTTAAGACAAATAATCCAGACCTTTGCTTGTCAGTCCATAGCTGAAGTCAAACTGGTAATGACAAGCAGATCATCTAAACTCATTATCTTGCCGGTCTCTCTCTCTGTTCTGTCTCTCTCTCTCTTGTGTTTCCTGCCATTAGAACTTTGTCCAACTGGGTGTACGAGTTTGACAAGTGGGCTCCGTCTGTCGTCAAGGTGTCCTACAAGGTGGGTGTTTCACATGCTCCTCCTTGATTGTTGTATTTGTACCATTTGTTGTAATTCACAAAAATAAGCAATTTGTTGTCATCATTAGTGTTACTGTGTTAAATACCCTGGGTTCGATGATGGTGATGTTGGAGTTTAGAGCCAAGATGGCCGCTAGGTCTCCATGACAATGCTGTGTATCCTCCAACGTGGCCTGGTTTCCATGACAACGCGGTGTCACTCTCTCTCCCCCAGGGCTCCCCCGCCGCCCGACGAGCCTTCATCCCTATCCTGCGCAGCGGCAAGTTCAACGTGCTCCTCACCACCTACGAGTACATCATCAAGGACAAGCAGGTGTTGGCCAAGGTAAGATCAGTACATTCCCAGTGTAGTCCCAGTACATTCCCAGTGTAGTCCCAGGTCATTCCCAATGTAGTCCCAGGACATTCCCAGTGCATTCCCAATGTATTCCCATGATATTCCTAGTGTATTCTTGAAGCCACCTTTATAGCCTAAACTAACGTGTGAAACGCTGACTCTGCCGCCCCTCAGCTCCGCTGGAAGTACATGATCGTCGACGAGGGCCACCGCATGAAGAACCACCACTGCAAGCTGACCCAGGTGCTCAACACGCACTACCTGGCCCCGCGGCGGCTGCTGCTGACGGGCACGCCGCTGCAGAACAAGCTGCCCGAGCTCTGGGCGCTGCTCAACTTCCTGCTGCCCACCATCTTCAAGAGCTGCAACACCTTCGAGCAGTGGTTCAACGCCCCCTTCGCCATGACCGGGGAGAAGGTGAGTGCTGGGTGTGGGGAGGGGACTGGCTGGCTGGCTGGGGGACTGGATGAGTGGATCTAGATATCGGTGTTTGCCTAATATGTTACTTTTTAAAGTAAACATTATCTATCTCGTGTCTGACTTATTGTTTGCTGCTCCTCCTTCCCCGCCTCCCTCCCTCCCCCCCCTCCCACGCCAGGTGGACCTGAACGAGGAGGAGACCATCCTGATCATCCGCCGTCTCCACAAGGTGCTCCGCCCCTTCCTGCTGCGCCGACTCAAGAAGGAGGTGGAGGCCCAGCTGCCTGAGAAGGTATTCACTCACTCACTCATCCATCCACACACCCACAGTCATCACTCATTTAAAGCTCAATGCTGGGGATATGGTTCCGTGAGAGTGGCTTTAGCGTGTTGGGACACCCAGCTGGAAGGTACCGGGTTCGATCCCCAACTACATGGATTCTACAGTCTAGCCCGTAAGGCGTCTAGAATGAGATGACCAAATTTATATTTAGAACTAATTTCTAGTTGATTCACCCAACCTACTAACCGAATGTTGTTGTTTTTATGCGAGACAGCGGCGGTTTCAGTGCTAACGAGTGTTACTTCTCACCCCCCGTAACGCATATCAACAGGTGGAGTACGTGATCAAGTGCGACATGTCGGCGCTCCAGAGGGTCCTGTACCGACACATGCAGGCCAAGGGGGTACTCCTCACCGACGGCTCCGAGAAGGACAAGAAGGTGAGGAGGAGAGACCTTTTGACCTCGTTGGGAGTTTTGGTCCCTGGGAGGTTCGGGGGGGGGGGGGGGAGTAGTGTGGCCAACGCCTGGCGCTAACACCAGTTTTTGTTGTTGTGTTTTGTTTCCAGGGTAAGGGTGGCACCAAGACCCTGATGAACACCATCATGCAGCTGAGGAAGATCTGCAACCACCCCTACATGTTCCAGCACATCGAGGTCAGACACTTGGCTCTTAGCATGCCATCCATGATGCATTAGCATATGTGTTAGCCGTTAGCATGATCGGCTGTCCACAAAGCAGTGATTATCTGTTGTAGTTGTAGTCTTTATCTCTTAGCATTCTTGTTAGCATGACCATGAGTGTCCTTGTGTTCACACTGCAGGAGTCGTTCTCTGAGCATCTGGGCTATTCTGGAGGAGTCGTGAGCGGGTAAGTGTATTAAACCCAGCCTCTCTCTCTAGCTCTCCTACTGCACGTGGGTGTCTCTCGCTCCCAGTGTATTAAGCCTTTCATGTGTCTTCCTTTCCTACTCTGTGTCAGGGTCTCTCTCTCACTCACTCACTCACTCACTCACACACACACTCTCTGTCTCTCTCTGTCTTTCTCTCTGTATCTGTCTCTCTGTATCTGTCTCTGTATCTGTCTGTCTGTGTCTCCCCCCCCCCCCCCCCCCCCCCTTACTCTATATACTAAGCCGGTCTCCCCCCCTCCCCCCAGGCCAGACCTGTTCCGCTCGTCGGGGAAGTTTGAGCTGCTGGACCGCATCCTGCCCAAGCTGCGCACCACCAACCACAAGGTGCTGCTCTTCTGCCAGATGACCTCCCTGATGACCATCATGGAGGACTACTTCGCCTACCGCAGCTTCAAGTACCTCCGCCTTGACGGTGAGGACCTATACGGTTCCTTGTTCGATCCCCAAGATGCCTCAGACTATACCTGCTCCATAAAGTCATGGATCTTGTTACCCGTGACGACTGTGTGTGTCTGACCCTCCTCCTCCTCCCGGGTTTCCATAGGAACCACCAAGGCGGAGGACCGCGGGATGCTGCTGAAGACCTTCAACGACCCGGCGTCCGAGTACTTTGTCTTCCTGCTCAGCACACGCGCCGGGGGGCTGGGCCTCAACCTGCAGTCCGCAGACACCGTCGTCATCTACGACTCTGACTGGAACCCCCACCAGGTAACGCACACACACGCCACCAGGTCAAGCACACACACGCACAAACCACCAAGTCACACAAGCATGCATGCACACACACACACACACACATGCATGCCATCGGGTAACAAACACACCACCAAAGTAACAGACGCATGCATGCATGCACACACATGCACGCCACCAGGCCACACACAGACACACACACACACCACCAGGTAACACACGCAAGTACACACACACGCGCGCGCCACCAGGTCACGCACACACAAACACACACCACTAGGTCACGCACGCACGCACGCCACCAGGTCACACACATGCACGCACACATACACACACACACCACCAGGTAACACATGCACACACAACTTTCTGACCTTGTTTTACACATTTCATGTTAAGATGTTAACAATTAACTGCTGAACCATTAACTGCCAATATCATTTAAAAAATACAAATAAAACGAATCCTCACATTCTGACACCAGTTTTGCTGCCATTGCACATGTAAAACCAAATCGCTGGTCCCAAAGTATCCTTCATTAGTTTTGTATCAGAAAATTATTACATTACCTCCACCCTCCACCTCCACCTCCCCACTAACCTCCTCCTCCTCCTCCTGCGCCCCCCTAGGACCTGCAGGCCCAGGACCGCGCCCACCGCATCGGGCAGACCAACGAGGTGCGCGTGCTGCGCCTCTGCACTGTCAACAGCGTGGAGGAGAAGATCCTGGCGGCCGCCAAGTACAAGTTGAACGTGGACCAGAAGGTGATCCAGGCGGGCATGTTCGACCAGAAGTCGTCGGGCTGCGAGCGACGCGCCTTCCTGCAGGCCATCCTGGAGCACGAGGAACAGGACGAGGTCGGGACTCGGGGGGGCTGCCGCACTGGGGGGTCGTGGGTGGGTGTGAGCCGACACACACCACCACCCCACATGACGGTCCACCATGCGGCCGACCCCACCCTTTTTTATTACTGACTCTCTTTCCCTCTCTTTGGTTTATTCTCTTCCCCTTTGCTCCTTCCTTCACTCACTCACTCGCTTTCTCACTCTCTCTATCGCTGACACTCTGGTGTTCTGTTCTGTCTCTCCACCCATCTCTCTCCTCCTCCTCTGTTCTCGCTCCGCTCTGTCGGCTCTCCTCATTACTCCTTTTCTCCTTCTTCTCCGTCTTTGTTTTGGAACCACATTTTCATTGTATTTCTTTTTAATTCCTTTCTCCTTTAGCACCAAACCAAGGCGCCGAAACCAAGTGACTATGTAATAACCTTATTCATGTTCGTTCATCGTTACAAACTGTTTATTTATATTTATATTTATAAAACATTCTACACATTTCTGTGGGTTGTTATGTCAGAGGGTCAGCTCTGTGGTGCCCAGGGAGGCCGCCAACCCGCCCCCCTTACTAACCTTGTGTTTCCTGTCTGGACAGGAAGAGGACGAGGTCCCCGACGACGAGACCGTCAACCAGATGATCGCCCGTAGCGAGGAGGAGTTTGAGCTGTTCATGGTCAGTGTTCCTCGCCAGTGATGATCTTATTGTGAATTCCTTGAATACTTAGCATTATTGCATAAATGGTTCAGAATTTTCAGAATTACATTTATATATAGGGCTTTCAAAAACACCATTGCATGTCAATATTTGCTTATGTTCACTGCGCATTCTAATAATTTAAACAATAAAGGGATAGAAGCCCAAATTGATTATTGTTGTTTAGGCATTGTATTGCTCACTCTTGTGTTGCCTTGCTCACCTCCTCCTCCTGCTTCTCCTCCTCCTCCAGCGCATGGACCTGGACCGGCGGCGCGAGGATGCCCGCAACCCTAAGCGCAAGCCCCGTCTGATGGAGGAGGACGACCTGCCCAACTGGATCCTGAAGGACGACGCAGAAGTGGAGCGGCTCACCTGCGAGGAGGAGGAGGAGAAGATGTTCGGCCGCGGCTCCCGCCAGCGTAAGGAGGTGGACTACAGCGACTCACTGACGGAGAAGCAGTGGTTGAAGGTGGGGGACCTCATGTCAACGTGTCGCTCGCAAGAACACCCCACTCTTATTGTCTAGAAAGTAGTCAAGTCAATTTTATTTGCATAGCCCTTAATCACAGTTGCAGTCTCAAAGGGCTTAACAGGCCATATGGGCTGTAGCTCCAGCCACCCTAAGGGCAAGAAACGACTCCCTGAATTAACAAGAAGAAGAAAGAGTGGGGACTCAGAGTGGGGGATCCCTCCTTTGAGGGACGGTTCATGCAGTGGGTGCAGTGGGTGTCATACGGGCATAAAAAGGGGTAACAAAGCAGAACAATTATAAGCGACAAAGTACAAATGGTAAATGTCAGGTGGGGTGGCCAGGTATCCAGTCATGATCACAGCAACACCCTAAAAATGTACAAAAGTATGCTCGCTGGGCAACACAGCTGCCCAGCGAGTGTCGTACATCACACTAGACGCTGAGCAGTAAAAACCTCTGCATGCTTCTTCCGAAATGTGTGGGAAACTTCCGACACTTCTGTTGGGTTCTTTTGGTTCGCTTGGTGGGGTGGGGAGGGGTCGATGCAATTCAGAAAAGTCACTCTGAATCCGGTGTATTCGGACAGCCCTCCCGGTCCCGAGCGCCCCCCTCCTCAGCGATAGGCTAGACTAGTGTGGTGTGAAGGGGGGCGGGGGCTTGGAGGCCGGCAGGTAGGTTGATGGACAGCCTCCTATACTCCGCCCCGATATCGGCCAGTTCCATGGAACTATTCAAGGTGAAGTCGAAATCGGGCATCTGATGTTTTCTGATCTCAGAAGCATACAGAGGCTTTTAACAGCGATGTCCCCGGGGGTCTGTTTAACACTGTCACCTCCCCCCCCCCCCCCCCCCCTCCCCCGCCACCAGGCCATTGAGGAGGGCAACTTGGAGGACATGGAGGAGGAGGTCCGCCACAAGAAGACCACCCGCAAGAGGAAACGGGACCGGGACCACGACCACGGCGGCCCCGCCACGCCCGGCTCCAGCGGCGGGGGCGGCGGTGGGCGGGGTGGGGGGAGCAGTGGGCGCGAGAAGGACGAGGATGGCAAGAAGGCCAAGAAGCGAGGCCGCCCCCCCGCGGAGAAGCTGACGCCCAACCCCCCCTCGCTCACCAAGAAGATGAAGAAGATCGTGGACGCCGTCATCAAGTACAAGGACGGGTGAGGAAGACGGCATTTCAGTTCATATGAGTATAACGTTATATAGAGCCATCCCGATTGGTCTTCTCGGATCAGGAAGTGGCGTCTGATTGGTCAGCCCCGTGCCGCAGAGTGTGACTCTTCCACCTCTTCCTCCCGCCTCGCAGCACCAATGGCCGCCAGCTCAGCGAGGTCTTCATCCAGCTGCCATCGCGCAAGGAGCTGCCAGAGTACTACGAACTGATCCGCAAGCCCGTGGACTTCAGGAAGATCAAGGTAAGCAATCTCCTGCTAATTCCCTGCTAGCTAGCGTTTTGATTGGCTCTCTCCTCTAACTCCTCGTCGTCTGTTGTTGTTGTTGTTGTTGTTCAGGAGAGGATCCGCAGCCATAAGTACCGCAGTCTGAACGACCTGGAGAAGGACGTCATGCTGCTGTGTCAGAACGCCCAGACCTTCAACCTGGAGGGGTCCCTGGTCAGTACACCACAGACAGAGAGACAGACAGACACGGACACACACACAGAGAGAGAGACACACACACACACACACACACACACACACACACACACACACACACACACACACACACACACACACACACACACACACACACACACACGTGAAAATGGCGCCGTACTTGATGGCTGCCGTGTTGCGAGCTCTCGTACGCCGACGCAGTTTTTATTCTTTTTATTGCGACTATCCTTGCACAGGAAGTTAGCAGTAAGTTCACTTATGACAGATGCACACTTCTGGAGATGAGAACGACAGTCACTCGCCGCCGACTAGATTTTTTCAAGTCTTTCGACTCGGACGTCCCGCCCGGAGTCGTGGCTGGACTATCTCTGTCCATCTGTCCAGGACAACTGCATCATCTGCCTGACAGGATTTTCCGTCCACCGCGCAGACAGAACAAAGACTCTCTCTGGTAAAGATCGTGGAGGGGGGGTATGTCTCATGATAAACAGATCTTGGTGCAACCAGAGTCATGTGCAGACCCTCAAGTCTTTCTGTTCCCCGGACCTGGAGTCCCTGATGCTTATGTGCCGACCATTCTGGCTACCGCGGGAGTTTACATCAGTAACCGTGACTGCTGTGTACATTCCCCCTCAAGTTCTCCCGAAGTTCTACCAACACATCACAAGCAACACACGGGGTGAGCAGATCCTCGACCACTGCTACACCCCCTTCCGGGACGGCTACAAGGCCCTCCTCCGCCCACCGTTCGGCAAATCGGATCACCGCTCGATCCAACTACTCCCCGCCTACAGGCAGAGACTGAAGCAGCAACCAATCGCTGTGAAGGAGGTCCAATGCTGGTCAGACCAATCAGAGTCTATGCTGCAGGATTGTTTAGATGACCCTGACTGGGATATGTTCCGGGTCGCGTCGGACAATAACATCAGCGAGTATGCGTCCTCAGTCACTGGGTTCATCAAGAAATGCACAGATGACGTTGTTCCTACTAAGTCGGTTTGGATTTATCCCAACCAGAAACCATGGATTAATGGCGATGTTCGTGCCGCACTCCGCACGCGTAACGCTGCCTTTGACTCCGGGAATATGGTGGAATATACGAGAGCCCGCTACGACCTCCGCAAGACCATCGGCTCTGCCAAGCGGGAGTACAAGAACAGGGTGGAGGACAAATCCAAGAGCCACGACGTGAGGGGTGTGTGGAAGGGGCTGCAGACAATCACGGACTTCAGAGGGAGAACCAGCGGTGTCGAGAACTCCTCTACCTCCCTCCCAGGTGAGCTAAACACATTCTTTGCTCGCCGAAGTCAGCGCTGCCTGAGGAGACCAGCCTGCTGAACATCTCAGAGGCTGACGTGCGCAGAGCCTTCAAGCGGGTGGACATCCGGAAGGCGGCGGGCCCAGACCACATCCCGGGGCGCGTCCTCAGAGCATGTGCAGACCAGTTGGCAGGAGTCTTCGCAGACATCTTCAACCTGTCCCTGTCCCAGGCTGTTCTTCCCGAGAGCTTCAAGATGGCCATCATCGTGCCTGTCCCGAAACACCCCAAGGTAACCTGCCTGAATGACTGGAGACCCGTAGCCCTCACCTCGATTGTCAGTAAATGCTTCGAGAGGCTGGTCAAGGACTTCATTTGTTCCATGTTGCCTGCCACGCTGGACCCATGGCAATTTGCGTACCGTCAAAATAGATGGTGCCAGGAGAACAACCTCGCCATCAACGTCAAGAAGACCAAGGAGCTGATCGTGGACTACAGGAAGCGGAGAGGAGAGCACGCCCCCATCTCCATCGACGGTGCTGCAGTAGAGAGGGTCAGCAGCTTCAAGTTCCTCGGCGTGCACATCTCCGAGGACCTCACATGGACCACGCACACCACACACGTGGTGAAAAAGGCCCAACAACGCCGGTATTTCCTCAGGCGACTGAGGAAATTCAACATGTGCCCCGCGCATCCTCAGAACATTCTACTCCTGTACCATCGAGAGTGTTCTCACAGGATGCATCACCGTCTGGTACGGGAACTGCACCGCACTGGAGCGTAGAGCACTACAGAGGGTGGTGCGGACGGCCCAGTACATCATTGGAGGTGAGCTTCCCTCCCTCCTGGATATATACACCAGGCGGTGCGTGGTCAAGGCCAAACGGATTATTAAAGACAATAACCACCCCAGCCACAAACTGTACACACTTCTACCGTCAGGCAGGCGATACCGCAGTATCAAGTGCCACACGAGCAGACTCAGAGACAGCTTCCACAGTCAGGCCATCAGGCTGCTGAACAAGTTCGGCATCAATGTCTAAATGCTAGTGCTAAGTGTTACTGCTAGTGCTAGTGCTAGTCCTGGTGCTAAGCGCTAGTGCTGGTGCTTGTGCTGGTGTTACTGCTAGTGCTGGTCCTGGTGCTAGTGTTACTGCTGGTGCTGGTGCTAGTGCTGGTGTTAGTGCTAGTCCTGGTGCCAATTGCTGGTGCTAGTGTTGTGTTGACTGTCTGAGAAGGTATTCTGTGACATTCTGTGATTGTCAGCATATAACAATGTATATTTTATTACATTGATTTATATGTGTATTGCTCCCCTGGATATTTTGTATGTTTTATTTTATTTTATTTTTATTTTACACAGAATTTATATTCATAGTTCTATTTCTATTTAGTTAGTTCTATTTCTATTTTGTATTCTTTTATAATTACTGTCGGCTGTCGGGCGTTTTGCACACAAGGTTTTTCACTCACTTTTATACTCACGTGTAAATTGTGAAGTGACAATAAAAATACTTGAACTACTTGAACTTGAACACAGACAGAGACACACAGACAGAGACACACAGACAGAGACACACAGACAGAGACACACAGACAGAGACACACAGACAGAGACACACAGACAGAGACACACAGACAGAGACAGACAGACAGAGGGCACACAGACAGACAGACAGACAGACACAATGTGGGGGGGGGGGGGGCTCAAAAGTCAAAGAATCAGACAAGTGTTTTCCTACAACCCCTAACCTCTGGTGTGTGTGTGTGACCCCTGACCCCCAGATCTACGAGGACTCCATCGTGCTACAGTCGGTGTTCACCAGCGTGCGGCAGAAGATCGAGAAGGAGGAGGACAGCGAGGGGGAGGACAGCGAGGAGGAGGAGGAGGACGTGGACGAAGGCTCGGAGTCTGAGTGTGAGTGTAAGGAACCGCGCACAACACACTGATCTGAGGGGTGAGGTGGCGGTGGATCACATGGCCTCTGTCGCTACGGAGACCA
Source organism: Coryphaenoides rupestris (assembly GCA_002895965.2). NCBI lineage: Eukaryota > Metazoa > Chordata > Actinopteri > Gadiformes > Macrouridae > Coryphaenoides > Coryphaenoides rupestris. The sequence continues at coordinate 622,958 of PIJE02000087.1, forward strand.
ACAGCGGGGCTAACATCTCAATGGAGATCCAGCTAACAGTGTCCTCTCTCTGTCTCTCTGTCTCTGTCTCTCTCTCTCCATCTCTGTCTCTCTCTCTGTCTCTTTCCCCCTCTCTCTCTGTCTTTCTCTATCCGTCCCACTGCAGCTCGCTCGGTGAAGGTGAAAATCAAGCTGAGCCGGAAGGAGAAGAGTGACCGCGGGGGGAAGAGCCAGCGGCGGCGGGGTCGCGGCGCCCGCGCCAAGCCGGTGGTGAGCGACGACGACAGTGAGGACGAGCAGGAAGAGGTAACGCACGCACGCACGCGCACACACACACGCACCCTATCACACACCCTTGCATCGCACGTACGTCTGTAACCACTGGCCTCCGTCTTGTTTTGGTGTCCTCTCCAGGAGCATTCGGCCAGTGGCAGCGACGAGGACTGAAGAGGTGCATGATGGGAGACTTCCCCCAGCTGCCGTGACCTCGCCGTGACCCCTGACCCTATATATTTTACCTAGATACCGCAAGCGAAGAGGGTTGAACTAGAGCAGCTCTCACCATCGGTCGTTTGTATTTGTTTTTCAGCGAGATGCGTGTGTATTCTCCTAAAAGTCCGTCATTAAATACAAAAAAAATTATTAAAAATGCAAAAAAAAAAATACATTGAGTATGAAAGCTTAAAACGTTCCATGTTCCGTATTTAAGTCGAGTCGTTGGATAGGAACAGTAGAAACTAGCGTATGTCTCTCTCTGTCTCTCTCTGCCTTTCTGGCCCTCGCCTGCGGGGGGTGCTAGAGTGCTGACGGCCAGGTATTCCGTGGACCCGCGGACCACCACGGGACGAGTGCCTGGGCTTTTATTTTTTTGTTTTTTTGTTTTTTGTTTATTTCCAAGTGGTATCATGGATCACTCAGCTGGTTTTGTTTTTGTTTTGTTCTCCGACACAAACTGTGGAGTCACTGTACTTATTTTTATTTTTCGTACACCTTTCCGTTTTTCCGACTGCATGTTGTGAGTTAGTTGGGAGTGCACCTGGCTGTGTCGTACCATTATCTCTGTTTAATTTAAGTCATCCCCACCACCACCACCAGCCCACGGTGGAGGAGGAGTGGGGGGGGGGGGGCACTAGAGGGATTGGACCATTTCATGTGTCTGTGTCACTGGATTCCAAAAAGTACAATAATAAAGCATCCCATAATATCCTGCTGTCATTGTGTGTGTGTGTGTGTGTGTGTGTGTGTGTGTGTGTGTGTGTGAGAGAGAGAGAGAGAAAGTGATGTAAAATGTATTTAGTGACTGACAAGGTGCTGTACAATTGCAATAAAGAAAATAGAATAAAAATGTAATAACAATATTGGGACATTTCAACTGCACGACAGAACGCATAAATCCAAGTGCTCACAAAAGAAGTGCATTTCTAACAGCTTATTAAAACTGTACACTTTAATATGTGCAGCTGAAAAAGCTCTGGTGCCCTATTCAGTTTTCAGGATCTCTGGACACCAGACGTGTGATTAAGGACTATACAAATACAATTTAATTGAAATTGAATTTAAGTCCTCGGGCTCATAAAAGTGTTATATGAATGGACACTAGGTGGCACAATTATCACATCGATACTGAACCTTTTTCTCTTCTTTTTTTTGCCATTCGTGTTTGACAGATCTGATGTAAATATTTAGTTACGGTTGTCGGTTGAGCGGGACTTTCCTGTTCCTGCGCGCCTGCTTTGGCGTTTTGGCGCGGCGGCACCGTTACTCCAAAGGACGCTTGAAAGTTTTCTCACCAGAGCGTCATGTCTCTGATCTGGATAGGCTGGTGACCCCTGACCCCTGATCCTGACACCCCACCACCCCCCTCCCGACAAACATTGTTGGTGATATTCAACGAACTTGCTGTGTCTGGGCTACACTGCCGTGTGTGTTTGAGATCGTTTTGGAAGAGTTAAATTCATTTTCTATTTTTAATTGTACAGGAAAATCAGCGTTCCAGGTCTATTGCTCTTTTCTGACAAGTTTGGGATTAAAAAAAGTAGCTATGGCCTACTTCTTATGTAATAGCCTGGATGTGGGTCATATACGCTGAGTGATTGTAATTCAACGATTCGGTGAGGTGACCAGTGGTGATTATGTGTTGGCAAACTACTTGTTGTAAACCCAGAGCTTTGTTAACTGTCTGTTGTCCTTGCCTAGTTCTTAGGAAGCCTTTAAGACTATTAGGCTACTATAGGCTACTCTATAGGCCTTCACAGAAGTGTTTGTATTGTATGTGCGATGAGGAGCTCCTATTCCATCCACTCACACGCAGCGTTCAGTGTAGAAACAGGAACTCTGGAGAGAGAATCAGAAGTTGGGAAGGAGTTGGGCTTAGCCCCCCACCCCTCCTATCAGTGCCTCATTTCCAGGAATTCTATAAAGAAAAAAGATTATTTTATTCATAGAAGGCCAGAAGTCTGGCTCCTTGAGTTGTTCCTTCTCCTCCTCCTCCTCCTCCTCCTACTCCTACATTCTTCTCCCCTGAAATCACCGCCATGCGAGTCTTCTCGCATGGCGGACGATGAAGGCAAACATGACTTGTCCTCCAATCACAACAATCTGATTTATAACCGTGGACCGGCCACTCCAAGGCCCCCGGCCGAGAGAGAGAGGGAGAACGAGAGGTGGGGGGGGGGAAAGAGTCACACACAACCCCCCGACCTGGATACAGTGACCCATGCAGTGAGCAGCGAGAGTTCGGCCGGTTCCTGGGTCGGTGGGTGGGTGGGGCCAAAGTGTAAAATACAGGAATTTACTGCATTTGGCAGAACCGGCTTTAACTCAGAGAGAGAGAGAGAGATTGTTTTGTCAGCAGAAAGAATGAATGTGAAAAGGATGGAAAACTGAGAGAACTAAAGTCTGTCTGGTGGAGAGAGAGAGGGAGAGAGAAAAATCCAACCTCCTCTCTCTGCAGACACACAACAGTTTCCTAGAAATGATATCGACCTCGATCATAATAACCACACTGAGTGCCAACTGTACATCACGCGTCACCGGGAGTGCCGACTGTCCACTCCTATTAAATATTAAATAGATTCTGCTCAGTCTGCTGGGAGGGGATGGGCTCGTCCAGTCTTCTAGGAGGAATCTGATTGGTCACTTATGTGTTTCAGTGTGTTGCGTTGCGTGTATACGGCAAGATTAAGGTCCTGGGTTCGAAGCCTGTAATGTCTGCGGTCTACTGGCAGGTACCCTTAAGCAGGATGCCCTAACAACTACCTGCTCATTAACTTAGGTCCTGCCATCTCTCCCCTCTCTCTCTCTCTCTCTCTCTCTCTTTCTCCTAGTAGTAGTAGTTCTTCCAGGTGTGCCTGAGAGGGTCCAGTCCAGTCTAGTCCGGTCCTGTTGTGTCTGCACGCGCCTCACGTGTACAGTAGGCGGGTCGGGTCAGGGGAGCAGGATGTGAGCTTGTTTAGCTTAGCTTAGCTTAGTCGCTCGTAGCTGCTCCTGATGGCTTTCATGTGGAGCTACGCTAGGCTAGCAGACCTCTGGGATCTCAGGAATGTTGCAGGAGGGAGGAGAGGGAAGGAGGGAGGAGAGGGAGGGAGGGAGGAGGGGGGGGGGGGGGTGACTTGGAGGCCAATGGAGGAACACTACATCACTAAAGAGAGATACTGTTATTGTATTTTGCACTATTTAAAAATAACTCATTTTTGAACCACAAAAGAATCCAACTGGATGAAACAGACTGGCTGTCATTGAATTGCATTATAAAGGGAGCATTAATATTAAAATGAGCACCACCCTCATTTAAAAAGAAAACAAAGACCCTTCATTCATTCAGGAAAACAAGCACCACCACCACCACCACCAGCACCACCACCACCAACAGCACCAGCAGCAGCAGTGTGTTCTGATGACCAGCCACACTGGTCCAACCAGACGGAAGGTTTCTGCCGACAGGTATGGTGGTGGTGTGTGTGTGTGTGTGTGTGTGTGTGTGTGTGTGTGTGTGGGGGGTCTCTTACGGTGGGAGGGGGCCGAGAACTTGGCCCCTACGTCATCAGGGGCCCCGGAGAGGGAACACGTGTTGCTGCTTGTCCACTTATTACTTTCGTTCACCTTTAAACTGATAATAATAATAATAATAATAATTATTATTATTATTATTATTATTATTATAACAACAACAGTAATGATGAGATTATAATAATAATAATAATGCAAACTTAGATGTATAAAAGAACGACCAAAGACACAAAAAAGCAGTTTTAAAACAACAGTAAACTATTAAATAGGACTATAAAACCATAAAGGCTGATACAATCTACTTTAAAGCCAAAGAACATGTGACAACATCTTCTAAGTTATTATTATTATTATTATTATTATTATTATTATTATTATTATTATTATCCCGAGCAGATCCAAGTGCAGTCAATCACAAAGTATCTCATGAAGCCTCGACCCCTGCTGCCCAAGTGGGCGGGCGGCCACGTTCATCCTTCACCCGGGGGGCGTGTCTGGGGGTGGGAGGGGGGGCGTTTCCGAAGGCGTTAACTCGGCCAGAGTCCAAACACCCAACCCCAACGCAATCCCTGCAGGCCACGCCTCCTCGGGTCTTCCCGGGAATCACACCACTCCAGGCCCCGCCCACCTAGCCCCGCCCCCCGTGGCTGGACCACATTGAAATGGGCTGAGAGGTTGTTGGCAAACATTACAACCTCTCAGCCTCAGTAGAGCATCCTTGCGTCAGGCGGACCTGAGGACACACACGGGGTCACTAGGAATAGAACAAAATAAATAATAATAATAATAATAATAAAAGTAGAGTTTAGAGAGCATAAGCTTACGGGCCGTCAGTGTGCAGACAGACACAGTGTTTAGTGATTAGTTGTTTTTTGCACCTTTTGTGCACAAATTTGCAGAGTTGCGACAAGGTGTGGGTGCTGGCATCAGTCAAGGCGATGGGAAGGTTTCACTACATCTCACTGGTGCTCCTCCTCTATTTACACACTCAGACCAGTAAGTACATTTCACTTTTTGTCTTATATTCTCTGTTCATATTATTCATGCCTAAGACTTGTATAGGCCTAATTAACTCGGTCATAATAATGGGGGCAATTTGTGCAGGTTTAATTCTCTTTAATACATTTGTGCCTTCTCTTTGGCCCTTGTGCAAACTGTGCATTATTGTATATTATTCAATATACAATAATTATTGTATATAATTCAATATACAATAATACAATTAGGCAATTATGTCCACAATGTGGGTCAAATCTGTTCCCTCCTCGTTTTCTAGCCTGCGGAGAAGTAAACCCGAACACATACATCTGAATTATTAATATTTATTTGAAAAGAAATCTAAATAGCATACAATATTTTTTTTCTTCTCACGAATTGCGCTCTCTTCTATTGTATACAAAAAATGGCGGTTACTTTTTCTTTTATTTCCATCTCGCCGGCATGTGTGGGAATCGAACCCGGTATGCTTTTCATTTGTTGGGGTTGTGTTTCACGGGGGCCCCCGCCAGCCAATGGGATGCGAGGAATGTGTGTGTGTGTTGGGTGGGGGGGACCCCTCTGCAGTCTCCTGTCTCTGGGAAACCCTGTCGATACGTTTTCAGAGGAAAACCAGGAAAATGTGTTTGGGGCCCCCAAAGAGTATTTGGGAAAAAGGGGGCTCCTGCATGGCCTATTGGCACTTTTTGCAATGACAACTAGAAACCCCCTTAAAGGTCCCATAAAGACCCTCGACCATAGAGGACACCCGAAGACCCTACATAGTTTTATTTTAAATAAATGATTGTTTTAAATAAATGATTGACATAGGCTAGAATCACCACTGCTTCTATATAATTGGCACACAACAATAATAATAATAATAATAATAATAATAATAATAATAATAATAATAATAATAATAATAATAATAATAATAATAATAATAATAATAATAATAATAATAATAATAATAATAATAATAATAATAATAATAATAATAATAATAATAATAATAATAATAATAATAATAATAATAATAATAATAATAATAATAGTCACACAACACACACTGTAACGGCGGTTGTTATCATTGCGTCATCTCTAACGGATGTTTAGAACCGGAATACGTTGTTTATTGTGTCAACCCAACAGGTGCATTCCATCTAGGGTGAACCACGCCTTGCGTCGAGTCTCGGCATGCTCCTCACACACATCTCACCTGCGCTGTTTACTTACACACGGCCCATCCTCCTCGCATGTACTGTCAATCACGGCGGCTGTTAAACATCAGAGAGGGAGAGAGAGAGAGAGAGAGAGAGAGAGCTGCTATCCTCCCCCCTTTCCACATACACATACATACACACCTGTTTGAATTTGAATTCAAGTTCCGCCCCCCCTCCCCTCCCCTCCCCTCCCCTCCACTCCACTCCCCGCGTATTTGCCCTTAAACTGCATTCCTGACATCTCGCCCATCCACACGTCCAACGACGAGAGACGCTTCCAGGGAGCTGGTTGGTTTGGTTGAATCCAAAATGTGTTGCAACACACCAGCAGCACTCAAAACCCACAACTGGCCCCGCGACTCTGGCCCCTGGCCCTACAAATAGGACGGCGGTGGGAAGCAGAGAGTATTTAACGGTTAAAGAGTAAGAGAGGAAATATAAACACGGAGATTTCATCCATGTGGAGACAGTCAATGTTTGTTTTTATTGGTTGGATTCGCGATTCATGAAAGGAAAGAATATGGACTCACTTTTAAGTGTCCTGTCACTCTTGTTTTCCTGTCTGACTGCTGAATTGAACCATGCCAGATTGATGATTTACACACACACACGCACACACACACACACATGCACACACACACAGGAGAACCGATAATCACAAGTATCCTCCCACACACCTCCCTCCCTCCCTCCCTCTCTCTCTCTCTCTCTCTCTCTATATATATATATATATATATATATCTCGCTCTCTCTCTCTCTCTCTCTCTATACCCGATAGTCAATCAATAACTTCTGATCATCCTCTGGCAGTGTCGTCCAGGGGCTGAACTTTAAGCCCAGCAGCGGTGTGTGTTTGTGTGTTTGTGTGTTTAGGTTTCACGGTCTCCGTCATTCTGGGAAAACGCTGCATGAACAGCTCATTGTTTTCTGGTGAATTTGTTTTTTTTTCTACTTCATGTTTTTCTCGTTTTTTTCCTCGGGTCATTTGGGGACATCAGCGAGCAGCGAGCACAAAGACACTCAATCATTCATGAGAAACACGGAAATGAGCTTTACATTATTCAACGCTTTCTCTAAGTGTCTGTAAGATAACAAGCGTCCTTACGTCCCTGTAAGATAAATATAATCTATATTAATTCAATATTTTACCTTGTTTTTTGTGTTTTTTATTAGATATTGATAAGCATCCTTGGTTAAGAAGATGATAATTATACGTATAAAATCACAGCAGAAGTACAGGACAGTAAGAATTACAAATAGATACACATTTGAAAGATGAATTTCCAAAAATCTGCAAACAAACAAACAAACAAAAATCCATCTCTGAGTCGTAAAGAACACAAACACAACACAGCATATGTATGTGATTCATCTATTATATACGCCACCGCCGTAAATCTTTAATGATCCGTCCACCGTTTACTGGTTTGATAGCAACAGAGACCATGCTGACCCCTGACCTCTCAGCAGGTTCTCAGGTCAACCAATGGTCTTCTTCCCCCGTCCCTCCCTCCCTCCCTCTATAAGAACCTGCCGGACGCAGGTGGACGTCCGGGGTTTCCAGCCCCGCTCCCCAGGGGCCCGTGGGCGATGGCAGCACTCTGTCTGGAGTGGGAGGGAGGGGCTGAGGGAGGGGGAGGGGTGGGGCAGGTGGTATCTTAACTGGTTCTTCCAGTTAAGTGGGTCGTGGGGGGGGGGGGGGGGGGCATGGCTTTCTGTGAGGCGTAGAAAGTCTTTATTATTCCACTGTCGAGGGTGTCAAGGGTCGAAGGTCATTTGTGTTTTCTGACAGAAACTGAGCAGATCCCTGAGGATGATAATACAGCCGAGTGTGTCCGGCTGTAAACTGTGACACACCACACACACACACACACATATACACACACACACACACACACACACACACACGTGTCACCACAGGGGTCTTATCTCCGGTGTGTTCACGTCTTCACGTGTTTGGTGTGTTGCAGGTGTGTTGGCCACCTGTGGCTCCGGTCAGTTCCAGTGCGGTAACGGGAAGTGTGTCCCCGCCAGGTGGGCGTGCGACGGGAACGACGACTGTGGCGACGGAACCGACGAACTCCCCAGCACCTGCAGTGAGTACCATCGACGTCCGTCATCCACCTTATGGGGACCATTAAAGTTCTGATGGCTGCTACAGCGACCCGCAACACCTGAGACACTCAGAGAGTCTCACTCCCCCCTCACCCTCAACCACACCCACAACCTCACCCTTACTCTCACCTCCCCTCACCCCACTCCCACCTCCCCTCCCCTCACCCACACACCCTCACCCCACTCCCACCTCCCTTCCCCTCCCCTCACCCTCCTCACCCTTACCCGACTCTCACCTCCCCTCACCCACACAACCTCACCCCACTCCCACCACCTCTCCCCTCACCCTCCTCTCACCCTCCTCACCCTTACCCAACTCTCACCTCCCCTCACCCACACAACCTCACCCGCAACCTCACCCCACTCTCACCACCCCTCACCCACAACCTCACCCCCTCACCCGCAACCTCACCCCACTCTCACCACCCCTCACCCACAACCTCACCCCTCACCCGCAACCTCACCCCACTCTCACCACCCCTCACCCACAACCTCACCCCACTCTCACCTCCCCTCACCCTTACCCCCACTCTCCACTCTCACCCACACAACCTCACCTCCCCTCATTCTTACCCCCACACTCACTCTCACACTCACCCACACAACCTCACCCCACTCTCACCTCCCCTCACCCTTCCTCTCACCCTCCTCATCCTTACCCCACTCTCACCTCCCCTCACCCTTACTCTCACCCTCCTCACCCATACCCCACTCTCACCTCCCCTCACCCACACAACCTCACCCCACTCTCACCTGCCCCCACTCTCGCCTCCCCTCATCCCACTCTCACCTGCCCCCACTCTCACCTCCCCTCACCCCAACTGTCACCTCCCCTCACCCCACTCTCACCACCACTCTCACCAAGACCCTGAAGCACATGATTTGGGTCCTTCAGTGGTCTCTCTCCTCTGCTCTCCAGTGTCGCGGGCGTGCAGAGAGACGGAGTTCAGCTGCGGCGGGCGCCTCAACCCGTGCATCCCCAAGACGTGGCGCTGCGACGGCAAGGCGGAGTGCGAGAACGCCTCCGACGAGGAGGGCTGCGGTGAGACATGCTGCTGACACATCTTGTGGTCGCTAAACGCAAGCTGTGGGAACTCTCTCCTCTCTCTCTCTATCTCTCTCTCTCTCTCTCTCTCTCTCTCGCTCTCTCTCTCTCTCTCTCTCTCTTTCTCTCAATTCAAAATAACTTTATTGGCATGTAAAAGAAGCAAACAAACAAACTTATGTCAAAAGTAAGAATCACAAACAAGGAATGTGGATTTGTGAATTGGTGCATAACATTGAACATTAAACAGAATGTACTGGGAGGAACAATGTACAATAAACTATGAAACATAAAAAATTTAAAAAAGTAAGCAAGTACAAGGACAGGGTAGTATATAAACTACCTCGGAAGTAGAGTCCAAGATGCTATCCTCTCTCTCTACGATACTAATATACATGTATACTCTCTCTCCCCTCTCTCTCTCTCTACTCTACTAATATACATGTATACTCTCTCTCCCCTCTCTCTCTCTCTGCTCTACTAATATACATGTATACTCTCTCTCCCCTCTCTCTCTCTCTGCTCTACTAATATACATGTATACTCTCTCTCCCCTCTTCTCTTCTCTCGCTACTCGCAGTAATATACATGTATACTGCTCTCTCCCCCTCTCTCTCTCTCTGCTCTACTAATATTACATGTATCTCTCTCTCTCCCCCTCTCTCTCTCGCTACTCTTCTAATATTACATGTATACTCGCTCTCCCCTCTCTCTCTCTCTCTACTCTACTAATATACATGTATTTACTCTCTCCCTTTCCCTCCTCTCTCTCTGGCCTCTACTAATATACATGTATACTCTCTCTCCCCCCTCTCTCTCTACTCTACTAATATACATGTATACTCTCTCCCCTCCCCTCTCTCTCTACTCTACTAATATACATGTATACTCTCTCTCCCCCCTCTCTCTCTACTCTACTAATATACATGTATACTCTCTCTCCCTCTCTCTCTCTACTCTACTAATATACATGTATACTCTCTCTCCCCTCTCTCTCTCTCTACTCTACTAATATACATGTATACTCTCTCTCCCCCCTCTCTCTCTACTCTACTAATATACATGTATACTCTCTCCCCTCTCTCTCTCTCTACTCTACTAATATACATGTATACTCTCTCTCCCCCCTCTCTCTCTACTCTACTAATATACATGTATACTCTCTCCCCTCTCTCTCTCTCTACTCTACTAATATACATGTATACTCTCTCCCCTCTCTCTCTCTCTACTCTACTAATATACATGTATACTCTCTCTCCCCCCTCGCTCTCTACTGTACTAATATACATGTATACTCTCTCCCCCCTCTCTCTCTCTACGATACTAATATATATGTATACTCTCTCTCCCCCCTCTCCCTCTACGATACTAATATATATGTATACTCTCTCCCCTCGCTCTCTCTCTACGATACTAATATACATGTATACTCTCTCCCCTCGCTCTCTCTCTACGATACTAATATACATGTATACTCTCTCTCCCCCCTCTCTCTCTACTCTACTAATATACATGTATAGTCTCTCTCCCCTCTCTCTCTCTCTCTACGATACTAATATACATGTATACTCTCTCTCCCCTCCAGCGGCCAGGAACTGCTCTGAGCGTGAGTTCCGCTGTGCGAGCGGCGAGTGTGTCTCGGCGAGCTTCGCGTGCGACAAAGAGGCCGACTGCGCCGACGGCTCCGACGAGCTCAGCTGCCCCCCGGTCACCTGCAGCCCCTCCTCCTTCCGCTGTAACAACAGCGTGTGCATACCACGCCTCTGGGTGTGCGACGGCGACGCCGACTGCTCCGACCAATCCGACGAGTGGCCCCAGGCCTGCGGGGGGTCCACCAGTGGGGGCGGGCTGGGGGGCCAGCCCCACGGCCACGCCTGCTCCATCCTGGAGTTCCGCTGTGGCAGCGGCGAGTGTGTCCACGGCAGCTGGCGATGCGACGGGGGAGCTGACTGCCTGGACCGCTCGGACGAGGCCGACTGCGGTGAGCGACCTCGTGACCTTGTGACCTTGCCCGCTGAGTGAACTTTGACCCCGGATAGCCCCCCTGGTCGGCTGCCCCCTCGCTAGCTGATAAACAAGTGGTGGTGGTGTGATAAGATTCAAGATTCCTTTATGGCCATATGTAACATGTACAATGGAATGCTTGCTCCCCATTCACTCTTGCAGTATTCTTCTAAATAAATACATTCTAAACATGTTTTCTTCTGAACAGTGTTTTTTAAACCTTTTTAGGTACTACAGTGTAATCCGCTTATAGTGATCACGGATATAGTGATCAACCGCTTATATGGATCAAAAAGCCTGGGACGGAATCGTTCCTATACAAACACTGTTTAAATAATTCGCTTATAGCGATCAAGCAGTCCGCTTATAGCGACTTTTTGATACGTTGGTACACTTTGTACAAAGCAAAGTGACTTTCACATGCGTGTCATTCTAGGAGTCCACCTAACAGCCGAACCACTAGAGCACCTCAAGACCTCTATATGTGACGTGGTGAGCAGGAGGACCCAAGCGCAAGACTCAGACTCCGGGTTATGCAGTACAAGTGTATTTATTTATGATACATACAGTGGAGAACACGGGAGTGAAGCCAGCGGGACGGGTGGCGAGCGCTGCAGGCAGTTGCGGGAACCGGCAGGCAGGGGGAGACGGGTAAACAGGAAGATCGGCTGGCTGGCGACGGGGAAAGTCCATACGGATGTTGACAATATGTGCAATGAATCAACACCTAGTGGGTGGAAAGCCTGAGTCTTTATACAAGGACTAATTGTTGATTCACGGCAGCCATGTACACAGCACAGGTGCCGCTAATCCCTGCACGCTGCCGCAGCCACGCCCCCCAACCCCGGGAGCCCGGAGACACGGTCGCGACCGTGACACTATAACAACAACCGACTGACTTCTCCGTGTTGTGTTCTCCCCATGGCTTGCCTTCTGCCTCCTGACCCCTGACGTGTATTCTAACTGACAGCTCGCACCACCTGCCGGCCTGACGAGTTTGCGTGCGACGACGGGTCCTGTATCCACGGCAGCCGCCAGTGCGACCAGCGCTACGACTGCAGGGACATGAGCGACGAGATGGGCTGCGTCAACGGTAGGTTCTCCACCCAGTCATACCCCTTCCTCCTCCTCCTCGTCCACCTCGTCCACCTCCTCCTCGTCCACCTCTTCCTCCTCCTCCTCCTCCTCCAACACCACCCCCTCCTCCTCCTCCATCACACCTCCCCCTCCACCACCTCCTCCTCCATGCCCATGAAGCCACTGCAGCCCTGCAGAACACCATCACCACCACATCCTCTATCACACGTATTCTCAAGGCGGGCGGATTTCAGTGTCAGTGTTTAGAAATGTGACCATTTATGACATTTGTGTGTTCATTTTCAATGTTATATGTACATTATATTACTAAAACTAAAACATACTCTGAAGATATTTTGAAGAATGTATTTCTTCTCTGTTTTGCTGACAGACAGTATATTTTGTACTGATTTGCTACAAAGACGATAGTATTACAGTGAGATCTGATGCAACATTTTATGCTAACGGACCCGTGTGTGTGTGTGTGTGTGTGTGTGTGTCTCCCCCTCAGCCTCCCGCTGTGAGGCTCCGACCCACTTCAAGTGTCGCAGCGGCGAGTGCATCGGCATGGACCGCGTGTGCGACAGAAACAACGACTGCCATGATTGGTCGGACGAGCCTCTGAGGGAATGCGGTGAGTTTGTACGCGGGTGTCCGCGGTGCTGCTAAACGCCGGTTCTGCTGCTCTCTAATGAGGGGGTTCGGAGAGCGGAGGAGGAGATAAAGGGTTGACGCTGACAGGATCACTTTGCCTTTGTGTCTCGCAGGCACCAACGAATGTCTGTACAACAACGGAGGCTGCAGCCACATATGCAAGGACCTGAGGATGGGCTTCGAGTGTCTGTGCCCGGCGGGGTTCCGTCTGGCGGACACCAAGAACTGTGAAGGTAGGACATGACGACGGGTCACTGCAACCAGTCCCCCAGTCAGGAGACTCTCACCCCACTCTCTCTCCTCCCCTTACCTTTAACCCACTCTCCCTAGGACTGCGGTGAGTTTGAGGGTCAACATTACTTTAGTTTAGCGGTAGCCAAGAACAATATCAAACTATTTGTACTTTACTTGAGTCAATCTGTTATAGGGGACTTTGTGCTGTTTTCTCCGCAATTACTTATTTAATCAAAGACTTTTATGTACAAGCACATGAAATACCTTTCAAACACCTTTCTTTTGATACCTTTGGTTTGGGCTAACAAAAAATGTTTTGACTTAATTTGATAGTACGTTTTATATTTGTACTTGAGTACAAATCCTTGACTTTTGCCATTTTCTGGGTGTATTGCTTACTTATTAGTTGAGAGTACTCTTTACCCCAGTGGCAAAACAATCATGACATGGCATTGTCATGCATGTTCACCATGTGTTCCTGTGTTCCAGTCACTCTGTGTTTCTGTGTTCCAGTCTCACTGTGTTCCAGTCTCACTGTGTTCCAGTCCTCTCTGCTTCTGTGTTCCACTCTCACTGTGTTCCACTCTCACTGTGTTCCACTCTCACTGTGTTTCTGTGTTCCAGTCTCACTGTGTTCCAGTCTCTCTGCTTCTGTGTTCCACTCTCTCACTTCCGACCTCACATCCAACCAGCTCCCAGTCTCTCTCACTGTGTTCTTCTGTGTTCCAGTCCTCTCTGCTTCTGTGTTCCAGTTCTTCACTGTGTTTCTGTGTTTCCAGTCTCACTGTGTTCGCAGTCCTCTCTGCTTCTGTGTTCCACTCTCACTGTGTTTCTGTGTTCCAGTCTCACTGTGTTCCAGTCTCTCTGCTTCTGTGTTCCAGTCTCCACTGTGTTTCTGTGTTCCAGTCCTCACTGTGTTTCTGTGTTCCAGTCTCACTGTGTTCCAGTCTCACTGTGTTTCTGTGCCCCTCCCTGCAGATATCGATGAGTGCGCCATCCCAGACACCTGCAGCCAGATGTGCATCAACCAGATAGGCAGCTACAAGTGCGAGTGTCAGGCCGGCTACCAAATTGACCCGACAACCAAAACCTGCAAAGCCATTGGTAAATACTGTGTTCACTATAATCGTATAGGTTATAAAGTACATAACTGTCAAAAGTCTGATAGTTCGGTATTAGTTTGTTAAGAATATGTATTTATGTGATACGATTACGAATAAAGACAATGGCTTCAATGTGTATCAGCTACGTGTTGACGATGTTACTTGTGCTAGGCGCTAACCCTGCTAGCTGCTGACTTTGGATAGGCGCTAACTGCGATCGGTGCTAACTGCGCAAGGTGCTAAATGGGGATAGGCGCGAGTTATGCCAGGTGCTAACTTCCTCATGGCTCGCGGCTCCTCAGGTACCGTCGCCTACCTATTCTTCACCAACCGCCACGAGGTCCGCAAGATGACCCTGGACAAGAGTGAGTACACCCGGGTCATCCCCCGGCTGAAGAGCGCTGTCACCCTAGACATGAACATCGCCTCCAACCAGATCTTCTGGTCCGACATCTCCCAGAAGAAGATCTACAGGTGAGCCCATAGCCCTGCGTCGTCGTGCTACAGACCAGATGCTGGTCATACTGGGTTGAATAGCGTGTTAGCATTGTTAGCATGTTAGCCTGCTCACAGTTGTTCTGTGTCCTTTGTCCAGCGCTCCCATGGACACGGCGGCGAATGCCACCCAGCACCACGTGGTCATCGACAGCGAGATCGATGCCCCCGAGGGCATCGCCGTGGACTGGGTCCATGGCAACCTGTACTGGACCGACAGTGTCCGCAGCTCCATCTCCGTGACGACCGCCGACGGAAGCCGCCGCAAGACGCTGCTCCGCAAGGACCTGTCGAAGCCCCGGGCCATCGTGGTTGACCCCAGGAACAAGTAAGAACGCGCTCTGCCTGCCTGCCTGCCGTGTGAGTCCATCGGAGGGACTGGAACCTTGCTGAGCAGTGCCTTGCCTGTAGGCGCTGAGGCACAGGGCGGAATCAACCATGTGTTGCTATGCAAACTATGCCGAGTAGCATCAAATGTTTTCCATTTTACCAATCTACGAAACTAAAGGCTAAGGAATTAACCTTGTGGTTATCTTTATGAAGGCATCTGCTAAATGAGACACACGTGTAAATCAGCCCATTTTTTAGGTTTCATTTGTAGTGTGAAGTCACTCTTTAAGTTCCCATGTTTTACTCTGCGATGTTTTTCCATGAGGTGACCCTTCAAGTATCTCTCAGAACAAGTTTAGAAGCACTAGAGACTCAGTGTTCTGCTGGTGGTTTCCAGCTTCCTGTACTGGACCGACTGGGGAACCCCGGCCAAGATCGAGAAAGCCGGTCTGAACGGAGGAGACCGCATCGCTCTGGTCACAGATAACATCATCTGGCCCAACGGCATCACTCTCGGTAGGCACACTCTCGGTCCTGTCTAGCGGTTGGGTGAGGGGTTTTGATTCCCTGGCTACTAGCTAAACTGGGAGAGCAAGCCGTTAACACAAACCACGGCTTATAATCGGCCATAGAAAGTACACGTACATTTTCACTGCTCTGCAAAGACAGGGTCAGAGGTCAGTCCAGTCTAACATGTTGTCTCCCATCCCTGTCCTTCCCCCACATCCCCCCCCCCGGTCTCCCCAGACCTGCTGAACCAGCGTCTCTACTGGGTGGACTCCAAACTGCACACCCTCTCCAGCATGGACGTGCAGGGCGGGGGCCGGCACACCCTCATCATCGACGAGGAGCGACTGGCTCACCCGCTGGGAATCACCGTGTTCGAGGTGAGCGCTCGGTAGACACTACAGTACTACAGTACTGTTATACTGCCGTCCCATAGACCTCTGCCATGAGCCCCTTGAGCTTTTGAGGATTTTGAGTCTTTCCCCTTCCCAGGAGAGGGTGTTCTGGACAGACGTGAGCAACAACGCCATCCTGAGCGCCAACAGGCTGACAGGAAGTGACATCAGGCCGGTGGCAGAGCACCTGTCATCGCCAGAGGACATCGTTCTGTACCACAACCTCAAGCAGCCCGCCGGTACGACGCCTTAGAATGCTCGGTGGAAAAGATGTCTGTTTATTTTATGACATGTGTTAAAATATTTAACACATGTTGAGTTAGCAGTTCAGCCTACCAGTTGGTCCAGTCCACTGGGCGGGCCGGTAGACGAATCTATCCCATCGTACACCTGTGTAGACACTCCCCCACTTGTGATGTCACTAAAAATGGCTTGTAACGGCCAATCAACACCACACCTGGTGGTGATATAGTGGCCCTTTAATATTCCATTGAGTACAGTCTATCAACGCAATTCATTTGTTTCCTACCAAAGTAATATATCGTCCTCTCCGAATCCTAGCACCTATTTGCACTGTTTGTACGTCTTGGCAATAGTACTTAGTACTTAGCATTGTTTAGCATATTGTATGTTCTTGGATGTTGGTAAAGCACTCCTATCTTGCTGACAACCTAGCAATTCTGAGCATTTGAAACTTGTTATACAGTATCAACCTTGCAATTATGAATGCTTGAAACCTGTTCTATTCTTATCTTTATGAACCACTCGCTTTCAAAAAATGTACTTATTGTAAGTTGCTTTGGAGAAAACCGTCTGAATGCCCTAAATGTAAATGTAATGTCTAATTGTGTTTTGGACAATTAAGAGGATGAAATGAAACGACCACTAACGGCCCCATGTCGCCCCCTGCAGGCATGGACTGGTGTCGCGTGGCCAACGGTGGCTGTGAGTTCCTGTGTCTGGCGGCCCCCCAGGTGGGCCGACACCCGCCCAAATACACCTGCGCCTGCCCCGATCACATGACCCTGGCTCGGGACATGAGGAGATGCGTCCCAGGTGCACTTATCTACCGATGATATTAAGATATGGTGAATGTGTCTGTTCTGTTGAGATAAGATGAGATATTTTAAGAGATAAGAGATAATATAGTATGGTAATGATGCTAAGTTATGCTAAGGTAGGCTAAAAAGTTTAACTAAGCTAAGGGTATTTGTACACCAACAGCCACAGCGACGGAGGCAGCCCCCCTCCCCCCACAGCCCCCGGTTACCAGCGAAGCCTTGCCCTCCCTCCCCCCTCTCCCCCACCGGCCGCTCCAGACCACGGCCAGCACCACCCGGCCGACCGCCAAAGCCCCCACCCGCCCCCCCGTCATCATCACCAGCACGACCACCACAGCCGAAGCTGACCGGACCACTGCCAAGCCGGCGGTCATCACCCCCCTCACCCAGGAGCCCGTGAACACCCCCCCCTCCACCACCCCGGGACCTCACACCCCCACCCCCCCGGGACCTCACACCCCCACCGGGCTCCCTGGGACCCTGAGGGTGCATGTAGCCGGTGGGTGTCTGTTATATTATATATAGATATATGCTGAATATGTGACTTTCTGCATGAGAAAGTTCCGTGTGAGAAAATAGACATAAATAGATCGTTGAAAGTACTTGAATTTAAATATTTGGTGCAAGAATAGAAATTGAGGTTCTTTTGAAAATTTCCCATGAAGGAAAACCCATTCCCTGGACTTGTTTTATTCTTGAGAAACCTTCTAATTCTTATATTTATTTTAATATAGTAATTAACTGCAATTGAATAATTTTAAGTGGTTTAATTGACGCTAACGCTTGGTGATCCTCTTTCCCTCCAGACGCCGTGAATAAATTTGAGGAGTCGGTACCCGAGACGGCTCCGTCCAGCCAGACAGCGTTGTACGTCACCCTGGCACTGGGTGAGTTCCCTACGGGCCCACTACAGTACTGTCACCTGGCAACCACTGTCACCTGGCAGCCACTGTCACCTGGCGACTACTGTCACCTGCCAACCACTGTCACCTGGCAACCACTGTCACCTGGCAACCACTGTCACCTGGCAACCACTGTCACCTGGCAGCCACTGTCACCTGGCGACTACTGTCACCTGCCAACCACTGTCACCTGGCGACTACTGTCACCTGCCAACCACTGTCACCTGGCAACCACTGTCACCTGGCAACCACTGTCACCTGGCAACCACTGTCACCTGCCAGCTACTGTCACCTGGCAACTACTGTCACCTGGCAACCACTGTCACCTGCCAACCACTGTCACCTGCCAACCACTGTCACCTTGCAACGGCTACTTAGCCGATAATTACGGTTACACAACCGTTTCCTGTCAATCTGGTTTCTCCCGTTGGCAAATATATGAATACTACCATAGTCACACATTCATACATTGAAGGACGCTATTGCAGAGAATAAATGGTATCATATCGTACATTTATTTATCTATTTTTAGAATGTCAACTCCAAGGCAATGACTATCACTCACTATCATGTTGGCTCTCTCTTATTTCGCATGTTGTTTTCGTGTGAAGCCGTCGTTGTGGTGACGGCCTTCATCTCCCTGCTGCTGTGGAGAAACTACCGCCTGAAGAACACCAACACCATCCACTTCGACAACCCAGTCTACCAGAAGACCACCGAGGACCAGGTGCACATCTGCAGGAGCCACAGTCCAGACGGCTACTCCTACCCTCCGGTCAGTCAGCCTTCAGGTTCCCTCATTGATCTGATCTGGTCCTCTACAAATCCCTCCAGACCCTGTAGTCTAAACTGGAGTGTAAATCATCTTTAAACTAAGTCTAACTCTAAGTTCTGCTGTCTCTCCTATCAGAAACAGATTGTCAGTCTGGACGAGGAGGCGGACAACCCGGCCTTCTCAGAAAACTGAACGGCGAGCAGCAGAAGAAGAACGCTAGGTTACCAAGCTAGCCTACCAAGGTAGCCTGCCTAACAAGCTAGCCCTGGATGTCCACTATATCTTTCTTACCACAGAAGAAGAGAGTTTGTCAACAGCTCAAAACGCAAGCTCTTTATAGCGACCAAGACAAGAAGTTTCCTGTCTTCTTATTCTGACCAGAGATTTTAGAAAACAACAACAACCACATCAACGGCAGATCCTCAGAGACCTGTTTGGAGGCCTCCTGTGTTGTGTCCTGTGTAGCGATGGAGATCCCCAGGTGTGGTTACCCCTCGACCTCACGGTCGACTCAAAACAAAGTTTTCCTCACTTATGTTTTCCTTGACGTAGAATCCTGAACTCAATCAATTGAAAATATGTCAATCGTTTTGGTCAGACCCTGGTAGAAAATGAGCAGATATACAGTAGATTCTAGTTTTGTTGTTTTTGTCGGTAGAAACAGAAGAATCTTAACATAAGGGTTCTGTTTGTCCTCCAGATAACAGATAGTGGAGTGTGATGTCTAACCTCTTCATCAGTATTCTGCCTATGCCAACGTGACCAGAGTAACCTCAGTAGGATGAAGCGTTCCACTCGAGCATCGGTTCGTACTTGACTCCGTCGGCACACCTGCGAAGGTCTGCAGAGACGCGGAGACACAACATGTTTACATGAGGCGTATCTGCCCAGAGTTACCCCAAGCTCTGGGACCCCTGCAGCAAGACGGGTGCATACCTCAGCGGATGTGTGCTGACGGATTCTAAGTATAAACCTTAACTGTTTACGGTGCTACGACCCTCACCTATAACCGCAACCGTGCCGTTAGCCAGCGGTGCCTGTTGACGACATCTACAACACCTTGTGCCTTCGTCGGAGATCCTCCCCTTTAGACAGTTTCAAATAGTTTTTTGTAGTTGTAGTGCGCAATGGTGTTGGTGAGTGGTGAGTTTAAATTGAAGTTTGAATTTCAAATGTTCAATTCAAACCCCTCCCCTCAGACCTCTGGTTTTGTTTGAGGTTTGTGGTCGACCCCAGCATCCCAGCATGCATCTCTGCTCACTTCTCAGGTCACACCTCCAGCAGCCAGCCACCGACCGCTGCTCCAACATTAGTGCAGTGGTGGCTTTCCCCTTTTCCAGGCCTTTCCCAGCGTTGCTTTGACAAGAGGCGGTGTTAAAGTGTGTCTTTTAAATCATTAACTCTTCCCTCTCTTTTATGAAGGGAACGTGTGTTCATTGCTCCATCAAAGTTTTGTATCGGAGACACGTGTCTGTGCCTTGTAAGCTAAATATTGTGTTTGTTGCAATGGATTTGTGGCAAATGCATGGGTCTGTTTACGTCGGAGTATGTTTAAAGACAGTATCGCTGCCATGATGTTTACGATTTTTTAGCGTCTTTTTACGTTGCATCTAAACGGAGCTCCGATTACTGTGAGGGGAACTTTTTTTTTTTAAGTGAGATAATTTTAGATCCATGTCGTGTAAATGACTGATGATGATCAAGGGTATGTAAATACAATGTTCATAAATGTAAATACTTGACATTTGGTGGCGATGCCTTTATGTAGAGCTGTTTGTTGTATACATTTGAAACCTTTTCTGTAAATAAATAAATATTTTTATTTATTTTTGACGATCGATATTCACATGTGCCTCACCATGAATAACAATTAATCTGTTTATATTGCCACCATTTTTTTTTAAACTGAGCACAATTTCTCGTTTGTTCGCTCTGCCGATGTTGTCAATCAATGTTATTTCTCTTGGAAGATTGTGTCGAAACGGGGCTGTCGTTGTATTTGCTCAGCTCCCCAACAGGCCGTGCGTTGCGGGGGGCGTGTCGTCCGTAAAACACACAGACTTGTCTGCTGCAAACTGTGATTAAAAGGCCATGTCTGAATAAATGTTTTGAAAACCTACAAACACCGCATGAGTCGATATCTTCTTCCTGTTATCAATGGTCATTCAACCGCAGCGGAACCAGCTAGAAACAGAAAATGAAAACGTAAGGTATAACCGAAGCGTTACATTTCAGGACGGTGTGTTTTTTTCCTTTCCGCCGATGTCTTAATCCACACACAGACTACACCACGACTCCCACGCTTTCTCCATCCAATGAGTCCGACCCGGGAAACTCGATCTTGCAACAACGCAGATGTTTGCCAGACGTTATGTTTTCCAGTGTAGAATCCAGCAGCTGTTGCACTGCTGTTGAGAACGTTGCGGCTCTCAGAATCAGAACCACTTCCACGAAAGTCCAAAACAAACTTGGGATTTACTGGAAAGTCGGGCAACAGCAAGCCAACTCTGCGCGGCGTACGTCACCACACACGCATTCACACACACACACACACACCCACGCTGTAGTGTTTCATCGATCGTGTCTGACGCCAGGCGGTCCGTGCATGCGGCTGGCGGGCCTGTGGTGGTCTGGTGTTACACAGAACTCAGAGGAGGAACGAGAACTGTTGATGAATATAATGTTGTTCACGTCGCAGCTAATAATACTAGTAATCATAATAATAATAATAATAATAATAACAGTAATAACAATAACAATTCTAATAATAATAATTATTATTATTATTATTATATAATACATCATATATATGTAACAATCATAATTGTTAAATATTTTATATATTATTATGACTTCAGTATTTTCTCAGAAGTGTTTGTGGTAGTCCAACATAGCTTCCTGTTTATGGCTGCTCCTTATCCTGGGTTGAATAACAACTTCTGGAACGTGAGGTCTGACCAGATTATGTAACCTCACGCTGGTCAGGTCTCGTGTCAGTAGGTAGATAGCCAGAGACAACACACACGCTCTCTCTCTCTCTCTCTCTCTCTCTCTCTCTCTCTCTCACACACACACACACACACTCACTATCATCAAGAGGGCGTCCAAGCTCCACAGTGCAGACAAAGTTCAGGGCCAGAGAGAGGGGCTCATGAATGTGATAACACAGGTGAGAATAGGATTTGGTTCCCTGATTTAGGATTTTCCGAACTTTATCTTGGAGAGTTAGGGTTAGGGTCCAGTCAGCAAGCCTAACATTTATATTAGCAAGATTCAAGAAGTTTAATGGTCACAAACACATACAGGATGTGCAGGGAAATTAAAAAGTGGCAATGCCCAACAGAATGTGCAACAGAACAAATACAAAGAATCAAATATCCACACTATTTACAGTCTTTACAGCAAAAGCAGAATTTTTTTTAATATAATTCCACATTTTTGGGAATATAATAATACAAGTAAAAATGGTAAAAAGTAGCCATATCAATAAAATAAGATAAGATAAGATTATTGATCCCGAAGGAAATTCTTGTGCCAGAGGTTGCATCGCAATAGAATAAACAGTAGATAAATAAACAATAGAATAATCAAAATAAAATAACACATTTACATTGAGTCTAAATGTAAAAATATAGGTAAGATATTCAGTCAACAAAACAAGTTGGCAATGGTATTGGGAAGTAGTAGTGAGAAGTATTATTGCACATGAGAAATATTGCACATGTTGATGAAATGTAATAATTAAAGTGTAGTAATAGTAATGGTGAGAGGTAGTATTGAACATGATATTAAAAATATTAAGAATATTGCACATAATGATGAAAGGTAATGTAGCATGGTAATATAGCAAGGATAATAATGGGAAGAACTAAAGCATATCAAGTAGGCATATCAACAACAGAGCAATATAAAAATTTCGCATCAGGTTATGTGCATGGGAGTGGGCAGTGGGGGGCCCCTAGTGAGGTCAGAGTTCACAGTCCTGATAGCCTGCGGTCTCTCTGTTCTAGCAGCGTGATGGTGTAGACACTTGCCTGACCGCAGCAGTTGAAACAGTTTGTTGTTGGGGTGGTGAGGATCCTTCATGATCTTGCAGGCTCTCCCTGTGTGTACAGGGAGTGCAGTATGGGGCTGAGGATGCAACCCTGGGGGGATCCTGTGTTCAGGGTGAGGGGTCTGGAGGTGTGTCTGCCCACCCTGACGATCTGGGGCCTGGCGGTTAGGAAGTCCAGGATCCAAGAAGATCTCTTTATTGATCCACACGTATTGGTCACACAACACACAGCGGGAAGTGGTGGCCGCCAAACACACACACGCGCATGCAGGGAGGGTGGCCCGTGGAAATTGTCCTCTGCATTTAACCCATCCTGCGGCCAGCAGGAGCAGTGGGCAGCCAACTCAACGGTGCCCGGGGACCAGCAGCTCCAGGTTGTACGTCCACAGCTTGGTCAGGGATGTGGACAGGAGAGGCGATCTTCACATGTTTTTATTTGGGGTTCTTTTTACTCCGTAAGGAGACCCCTCGGAGCACGGGGAGAACATGCAAACTCCACACAGAAAGGCCGGGAGATCACCCACCTGGGCACCCCACAGTTAATAGCGCCCCAGGCGGGAATCGATCCCAGGACCTTCTTGCTGTGAGGCAGCAGTGCAAGCACTGTGCCACCGTGCCCGGAAGTCCAGGATCCAAGCGCACAGGGATATGTGTTCAGGCCCAGCTCAATCAGCTTGTCAGCCAGTCTACTTGGAACTATGGTGTTGAAAGCCGAACTAAAGTCAATAAACAACATTCTCACATAGCCCCCCTTATGACGACAACAACAACAACAACAACAACTAAATGTACGTCAGCTAAATGAGGATACGGGCCTCACAAATAATAAAGAAACTGGAAAGCTGTAATTCCGTGGTAGTGTGATAACATTAATAATCATACAGCTGTCCTGGTGCGCCCTCCAGCGGCAGAGCGACGCACCGCACCCTCGGGCCCGTGACTCCACCCAGCGGAAGTCACGTGGTACAGATTCACACACGCGTTTGTGTGCAGCATGTCTTCCCTTCGCCACTAAAGTTTCAATATAACAGAGCCTCGTATTTTATTATTAATAATAATATAAAATATAAAACCATGGCAGACAAGTCGGAGTTCAAGATCAACTCCAAGTTCGCCGAGAACTACGAAAAGTACCGACAGAAAGAGGAGCTGCAGAGACGTGAGTAGTGGTTTATGGTTAGCCGCTGAGCTAAAGTAACTTGTTAACCAGGCATGGGGATGCTAAGTGATGCTAATATAACATGACAGTGCTGCTAATATAACATACATTACCTTTCATCATTATGTGCAATGATGCAATGAGCACGACGATCGTCCCTGTCATGTGGAAAACATCATGCCTGGTTCCTGTCCCCAAGAAATGACACGCAAGCAGCCACAGTGACTACAGACCTGTGGCCTTGACCTCACATGTGATGAAGTCGCTGGAGAGGTTAGTCCTGAAGCACATCTGTGCACTAGTCGAACCATCACTGGACCCTCTGCAGTTCGCCTACCAGCCCCGTATTGGAGTGGAAGACGCCATCATCTACCTGCTGCACAGGGCTTATTCTCACCTGGAGGAGGCAGGCAGCGTTGTGAGAGTCACATTCTTCGACTTCTCAAGAGCTTTCAACACCATAAAGGCTGCCCTGCTTGGGACTAAGCTACTGGACATGCAGGTGGACGCTCCACTAGTGGCCTGGATTACTAACTACCGAACAGGTCGGCCACAGCATGTGAGGCTGCAGAGCAACATGTCGGACACTATAGTGAGCAACACGGGAGCACCTCAGGGGACAGTCTTGTCTCCCTTCCTGTTCACACTCTACACCTCAGACTTCAGATACAGCTCACAGTCCTGCCACCTGCAGAGGTTTTCGGATGACTGCCATTGTGGGCTGTATCAGAAAGGGGCAGGAGTCTGAGTACAGGAGTGTGGTGGACAGTTTCGTGGTGTGGACTAAATCACCTGCAACTCAACATCTCTAGACTAAGGAGTTGGTGGTGGATTTCAGGAAGCAACCAACTCACCCGAAACCGGTCAGCATCAGGGGGACCGAGGTGGACATTGTCAAGGAATATAACTACCTGGGTGTTCTCATGGACAATAAAATGGACTGGACTAAAAACACAGAGGCCCTGTATAAGAAAGGTCAGAGTCGCCTGTATTTCCTACAGAGACTCAGATCTTTCAAAGTCTGCAAAACCATGCTGCAGATGTTCTATCACTCTGTCGTGGCCAGCGTCATCTTCTACGCTGGCAGACTCAATGAGCTCATCAGGAAAGCGGGTTCTGTCCTGGGAGTGGAATGGACCTTTCCACACTGTCAGTCACGCGGAGAATAATAACCAATAAGATTGCCTGATTTCTTAAGACCACGGCCCTTGCAACAGAGCCGCCATGATGTCCCACAAACGAAGCTTGTCCCGCGTTGTTGTGTTCATAGATTAGACTACAGCTACATTTAGTTAGAACAACATGGTTCTTAGATGCGCTTGGGGAACGTGCAATAATGACCACAGATATCCAGAGAGAGTTTCATCGAGATTTGGAGTATCCATGCAGTCTGCAGGACTTGTTTTTAATACATGGATAGAGCTTATGTATTTTAAGTTTGGACAACTACATATGGCCTCATAGAGACATTATTATTAAAAACATGCCTGAAAACTTTAGAAAATAATTCTCTATAAGTCATTATTGATGGTACTGAATGTAAGACCCAGGTGTCATCTGCACTGGCTTTACAGAGTCAGCTTTATAGTGACTATAAGTCAAGCACAACCCTCAAAGCATTGATTGGATGTGATCCAAGTGGTTCTGTCACTTTTGTGAGTTATTTACAGGTGCTGTATCTGATAAGGCAATTACTGAACGCAGTGGTTTTTATGATGTACTTAAAACACTGAAAGTTCACAAGTGCAACAATCAAATGGTTGATAGTGACTCCACACATCAATTTACAGCAGCGCCGACACCAAAATCTACAAAGCTCACTAATTAGTTAAAATTCAAAGGTTTATTTGTCATCTATTTCAGTGTACAGGTACATTGAGCAGTGAAATGTTTTTTTCTGCTAGGACCAGATTGTTACCGCGCCATCGTGTGATTAGCATAGCTAGGTGATTAGCCCATTGTAGCTAGTAGTTAGCAGATCTTAGGCTTATTTTCATTGTAAACACATCACTAACGTACTCACCCTGCTTTACATGTGCTGTAGGATTTTGTCCTGACGAATTTCAATGTGGAGTTTGTGAGGCGTTTGTCTTCCGCATAGATCGCCAACACTTAGCATCAAGTTTTATGTTGTCATCTGCTCCGTCCAAAATCCGAATGTCACGGATATATCCTTGTGTCAAATAGTTCAGGCCTTTCTGTAGAACTCTCTCAGATAAAGTAGCGGCATTTGGCAAATAACATACAGCGATATTGTCAGGAATCCTTGAGAGAGAATCATCAGCAGGGGGGCGTTGTTCAGTGGACATTACTAACATGCTGCAGAGCTGTGGGAAAGCTTGGGGGACATAGCAACAGTAACTAGGGGGGGGCGGGACTTGCTGCTTGAATAGGGAAAGGTCCATTGGAGTCTTTGGTGGAGGTCTCTGAGAGGAGGATGCTGAGTAAACTACTCAGTATTATGGACAACGCCTCCCATCCCCTGCACGCCACACTGGAGTCACACCAGAGCACCTTCAGCCGTAGACTGAGACTACCGAGGTGCACCACAGAACGCCACAGGAGGTCCTTTCTTCCTGTGGCCATCAAACTCTATAACTCCTCCCGACAAGACAATGAACACAGCAATATCATGTGCAATATTACCTCACAACATCATGTGCACTTTCCTTAGTATTACTTTCCTCAGTATTACGTGCAATATTAATATTACTGTCCAACATCATGTGCATACACTATCATGTGCTGTATTATTATTATCATGTTGTCTATACATATTATCTATAACACTACCTCTCATCTCATCTCCTCTTCATCATGTGCAATATTCTTAATGTCATGTCCAATAATATTTCACTTCAATTATGCCAAATTGTTTTCGCCGTCGGAATATCTTATCTTGCCTACATATATTTTAACTACATTTGTAAATCTGTTAGTTTATTTTTATCATTCTGTTGTTTTCCATATTGTTTTATTGTACTGTATTGCTATGTAACCTGGCACAAGAATTTCCTTCGGGATTAATAAAGTTCTATTCTATTCAATATTCTTAATATTCATGTGCAATACTTCCTCTAAACATTATTATTATCATAATATCTATTATTATATAATGTTATCTTGCCTATATTTGTATACTTCACCTATATTATTATACTTCTAGGACTTAGACCTACTGTACATTTGTAAATCTGTTAATTTATTTGTATTATTCTGTTTATTTCTCTATTGTTTTATTGTACTGTTTGCTATGCAACCTGGCACAAGAATTTCCTTCTGGATTAATACAGTTCTATCTTATCTTATCTTATAACATGACAGTGATGCTAATATAACATGCAGGCTGTTATATTGTATTTAAACGTTTTATTTCTGGGTTTTTTTCAGTGAAAGACCGTTATGGTGACGCCGGGGACAGCGGGTCTGAATCTTCAGACTCCAGTTCAGATGACAGTGAAGTAGTGAGTACTCCTTTAAGTACTCTGCTACTACTATTGCTACTGCTACTACCCTACTATAAACCCTGTGGCTCCGCTGATACAGATGGTGTGTTGGGGGACACCAAGATCTGCACAATCCCAGTGGAGAAAATTGTGCAGTATACATGTGGCTTTTATGACACACTCTACTACCTCAGGTGACGCTCCCAGAACCCTCCAGTACAGCCTCCATTGGCTTGCCAATATGCCAAAAGAGCATTCCACCATATGTCTGACGTGAGATAGCTGATAATTAATGACCCCTTTCTACTACTGTTCAGTTGTGATTGAAAGTAATCACCGAAAGGAAAGGAACCTAATGGGTTTGTACAGCGATTGTGTTGACACACAATGTGTTGGCAAATGCCAAGTCGTTCAGCAGGGCTGATGGTCTCCCTAAAATTGGTCTGCATTCGGGCGATGGATGGGCCGATCTTCTCTAAAATAATCTAAAACTGGGTCCTGTTCAGTCTTTCGAAGGCATATCATCACTCATGTCGAGAGCTTCTGCCAATGCCAGGATGCGATTTCTTTCCATTGTAAATGGTAAATGGATTGCATTTATTTAGCGCTTTTACCAGAAGCGCTTTACAGTTGCCTCACATTCACCCATTGATACACTGATGGCGGTGTCAACCATGCAAGGTAACAACCAACACATCAGTAGCAGTTAGCCGTCTTGCTCAGGGACACCTCGACACTTGGCTAGGCAGAGCCCGGGGATCAAACCAGCAACCTTCCTGTTGTCAGAACCGCTCTTACCTCCTGATACTACTGCTGTCGCCCAAAAAGCTAGCAGTTAACAGAGGATGGTTTCAATCCATCAACCACACACTTCCACTGCTGCACTGGTGTCCGTCACCCCAGATGGAACTCAAACCCACAATCCCTGGCTTAGGAGGCCAGTGCCTTATCCATTAGGCCACTGGGGCTGCCCATTGTTTCAAATTAATTTCTAATAGAAATAGGTGGGATATGCTCATGTGATATCACAACGAAGGAATGTGAAAGCGCTAGAAGAAGAATCGCCTGAGAAGCACTCTGAAAAAGAGGTTGTGGGCACTGCCATCCTGTGGAGACGTTCCCTAATTGTTTATTTATCAAATTCTCAACAGAATAAAGATATCCATTGTTTGTGTTTCTGCCCTCAGGAAATGAACCCTAAACTGGACCGGGACTTCTACAGAACACTGTCATTACTTAAAAAGAAAGACCCCAAAATCTATGAGAAGGATGCCAAGTTCTACACTGAAGACGGTACAATTAGTTACTCACACACACACCACTGCTGTTGTCATTGTTTATTTGCTTTTATAAAAGATTTTATCGTCTTGTATATGTAAAAAATTTTGTACATTTCAGATTTCAAATAATCTTGCCTTGCCTTCGTTGACATACACATTTGTTTTTTATGAATTGCAGATGAAACCTCCAACGAGGAGAAGCCATCCACCTCGAAGAAAGCCATCAAGCCGATGTATTTGAAGGACTACGAACGTAAAGTCATCCTGGAGAAGGGAGGGTGAGTGAGCCGCATGTTCAATGGGGACACAACGTACTGCAACTCCTGCATGACCCCAGCTAACCTCTCTGAACCTCCACCCTGCTCTAACCTCTCTGAACCACCACCCTTCTCTGACCTCTCTACACCTCCACCCTGCTCTAACCTCTCTACACCTCCACCCTGCTCTAACCTCTCTACACCTCCACCCTGCTCTAACCTCTACACCCCGACCCTGCTCTAACCTCTACACCTCCACCCTGCTCTAACCTCTCTGAACCTCCACCCTGCTCTAACCTCTACACCTCCACCCTGCTCTAACCTCTCTGAACCTCCACCCTGCTCTAACCCTCTCTGAACATCCACCCTGTTCTAACCTCTACACCCCGACCCTGCTCTAACCTCTACACCTCCACCCTGCTCTAACGTCTCTGAACCTCCACCCTGATTTAACCTCTCTGAACCTCCACCCTGCTCTAACCTCTCTGAACCTCCACCCTGCTGTAACCTCTCTGAACCTCCACCCTGCTCTAACCTCTCTCCCTCCACCCTGCACTAACCTCTCTGAACCTCCACCCTGCACTAACCTCTTTGAACCTCCACCCTGCTCTAACCTCCATGAACCTCCACCCTGCTCTAACCTCTCTCCCTCCACCCTGCACTAACCTCTCTGAACCTCCACCCTGCTCTAACCTCTCTCCCTCCACCCTGCTGTTCGTCTCAGTAAATACGAAGACGACGAGGACAGCGAGGAAGACGAGGAAGAAGCGGCCAGGAGGAGAGAGGTTTGTTTCCCGCAAAAATAAAATAAACTTGATGTTTGAGGGGCGGGGCTGTGGTGTGGGTGTGATGACCCCTCCCCCAGCAGAAGGTACCGGGTTCGATCCCTAACTTATCTGTTTGTTTGTAGAGGGCAGCGTCTCCGAGTTACATCCAGGAGCAGAAGGAACTCAAGGAGAGGTAAAGCTCATGCTATCACCACCATCATCATTATTATCATCATCATCCCCGTGTGTTGGACCACCATCTCTCACGGTACCTGAGGGAGACCTGCTCTAACCAATCACACGCCTTCCCCAGCTTCCGGAAGTTCATCCAGGACAGCGATGATGAGGAGGAGGAGGAGGAGGAGGAGAAAGAGAAAGAGAAAGAGGGAGGAGGAGGCACTGTGAAAGAGGAGCAGCAGAAGAGAGGCGGGCTGCTGACCAGGAGAGCCCGCACGCAGGAGGAGAAGGTCAGGGGTCAGGCGGAGAATTGATGTAGATGTCAGGCCTCAACTGTCCATCATGTACTCACGTGAGCAAGACTTATCAAGGATGAGTCATGTTCTCATGGTGTCATGTATTCATAAAGACTCCACCCTCATCTATTCACAGTGTCGTAACGTTCATGTGTCCACCAGGATAAGGATGAGGAGGATTATGTGGAGTGGCTGAAGGGTCAGACGGACATGGAGGGGGCAGAGGAGCTGCAGGACATGGTGAGTAGTATCTGTCTGTCTGCGGGCCAATTGCTGGGAAGTATCATTCCCAACATTGAAACAGTTAATGGAGGTGTTTTGAAAATGTAGAAACATAATCAGAACTTTGAGCATTGCTTTCCCTATTTTGGTTTCAATGCAGTACTACTATGTTGAGACAGAAGTACCTGAGAGACTAAATACAGCAGTACTGTGTTGACCTGAGAGACTAAATACAGCAGTACTTCTGTGTTGAGACAGAAGTACACGAGAGACTAAATACTGCAGTACCACTGTGTTGAGACAGAAGTACCTGAGAGACTAAAATACTGCAGTACCACTATGTTGAGACAGAAGTACCTGAGAGACTAAATACTGCAGTACCACTATGTTGAGACAGAAGTACCTGAGAGACTACTGGAACGACCCCCAGCTGGATGAGAAGGAACCCTTCCTCAAGGACTTTGTTCTCAACAAGCGCTACCTGGACGACGAGGGCGATGACAAGTGAGGAAGAGCTCCTTACTTCCTGTATTAAACCCGCTAAATGTAGACTGCCTTGAACTGCTAGCATGCAAATGTGGAGTTGTATTGAACGTCTAGCATTGATCACAGGATCCCGAGCTACGAGGACGTGGTCCGGGAGGAGGTGGAGGACTCGGAGGAGGAGGGTGAGTCCTTCCTGCAGCGCCAGGAGGACTTTGAGAGGAGCTACAACTT
Organism: Coryphaenoides rupestris; assembly: GCA_002895965.2. Lineage (NCBI taxonomy): Eukaryota > Metazoa > Chordata > Actinopteri > Gadiformes > Macrouridae > Coryphaenoides > Coryphaenoides rupestris. The sequence goes on from PIJE02000087.1 coordinate 654,218, forward strand.
CCGCTTCGAGGAGCCGGGCGCGCTGGAGATCAAGACGTACCCGCGGACCATCGCCACGTCGGTGCGGACCAAGGACGAGCGCAGGAGGCACAAGAGGGACGAGGTGAAGGAGCGGAAGCAGAAGGTACGTCTGCGTGTCGCTAACGACGCCCCGCGTCATCATCGCCATCATCAACGTCATCGTCCCGGCCTCTGAACTGCTTTCCAACGGCCAGAAAAGTTTAGAGAAGACACAGAAGCTTTTGTGCTCTGCTTTTGTCCACCCAGATGTATGGTGGATAGATAAGCCTACCAGTTAGTACGGTCCACTGGGTCGGGCCGATCTAGCCAATCATACGTCCGGGTGGACACTCTGATTTGTGAGGTCACCAATGGGTAGATTCTGCAATTGCTGATGTCGTGCAACGTCACCCCTGAGGGTACAATACAATAAATACTCGTATCACCTCTAAACACACGCCCGCCTCCCTTCCCCTCCCCGACCCGACCTTTGACCCTGTGCAGGAGAAGGAGCACAAGCGGGAGCAGCTGAAGCAGCTGAAGAACCTGAAGAGGAGTGAGATCATGCAGAAGCTCCAGCGGCTGCAGGAGCTGACGGGGAACCAGCAACTGGCCTTCAGCCAGGCCGACCTGGACGGAGACTTCGACCCCAGCCAGCACGACCAGCTCATGCAGGTCGGTTCAGGAGGGGGGGGGGGGGGGAGATCGCCGGTTTATTGTCCTGGCTTTCTCCTTGTTGTTGTTGTCAGACAAGTGGTGCTGGAGAGTCTAGATACAACTTTACTTGTTTGAAGAAAGATGGATCCAGTTTAGAATAGTCCAGTCTATAAATGAAGTACATGTAAGAACATACTATATGCTAACAATGCTAAGTACTATTATTTAGTGCCAAGACCTACTAACTTGCGTGTTTGTACGTCTTGCCACTAAATAGTAGTACTTAGGATTGTTTAGCATATTGGTGTATGTTCTTAGATGTTGGTAATGCACTCAGAATGACACTATAAGATAAGTTAAAACTTTATTAATCCCGAAGGAAATTCTTGTGCCAGAGGTTGCATAACAATAGAATAATAAACAAGAGAAATAAACAATAGAATATTAAAAATAAAGTAGCTATTATGCAGACAACCTAGCAATTATGAAACTTGTTCTATTAACCTTGCAATTAGGAATACTTGAAACCTGCTCTATTCTTATCTTTATGTACTATAGTAATATATTGCTGTCTCTCTTTCAACAAATGTACTCTTTGTACGACGCTTTGGATGAAAGTGTCTGCCAAATGCCCTAAATGTCAAAATGTACATTTAAGATGAAGTCTCTTGCTTGATCTGTATTTCATTGAGATGTCTGGATGTCCTAGTTTCTGTCCATCTTTGCTCCCCTGATACCAGTTGATATGCTTGTTGTTCTGTCGTGTTGTGGCTTTTCACTGCCCCCTGGTGTTTGATTGGGGAGCTGCAGGAGTCAGGGTCACACACCAACCGTCAGTGCTGATGATCTATTAGACGTTCAGTTTGTTTACCCCATCGGCTCTACAACTACTCACCCAGTATTGGCTTGTCTTCTCTAGATGATAACGTATCATTTCCTGCTTTAAGTCTGTTTTAACCTTTTTCTTTAGAACTTCTTTGGTGATGAATACTATGGCGAGGAGGAGGGGGAAAAGCCCCAGTTTGAGGACGAAGATGAACTACAAGGTAAGAAAAACAGAAAAACTACTGTAAAGATCATTGTACACTAACAGCGTTGACGGTATTGAATAAGACCCTGGAGGGGAGCGGTTTGTTTTCTGTATCAACCCCCGCCGAGGTGCGCAGGGTCTTACGTTGGTTTATGTTCGTCTTCATCAGACACCCGTTAACTACTTCTTCTGTGGTCCCCAGAGCACTGGAACTGGGACACCTGGACGGGTGCAGGCGGCAAGGAAGATGGGGAAGATGGGGAGGATGGGGAGAATGAGGAGCACAACAGATCGGGATACGGGGACCAGGAACCCAACTGTGAAGATCCAGACTTCATCGTCAGTACTTCCTGTTTCAGTTTAAAAACGCCGTAACATTTTGTTGAAGGAAACAAACATATTTTGCAACCTGTTAATGTAAGTGGATGTCAGATTTAAGGTCCATAAAGCTTTTTGTGTCCTTTGGTCAATGTGGTGTTGGAGGTAGGAGGAGGAGCTAGTTTAGGTGGTGGGAGAAACTAGCTTGAGTTAGAGGTTGGAGGAGCTGGTTTCAGGTGATAGGAGGAGCTAGTTTGAGGTCAGAGGAGCTACAGTATGTTGATGTAGTTGACCCGTGTTCTCCTCCACCAGATGGATGCGGACTACGACCCTGGTCAGCCCAGCACCTCCAAGAAGCAGCAGCGCAAGGAGAGGAAGAGGATGAGGAAGGAGGATGCTCCTCAGATGGGCAAGAAGAAGCGCAAGTCTCACTTCTCTGAGGTCATCACCCAGAGCAAACCCGTGTTCGACCCCAGTGAGTCTGCTCAGAAACACTGAATTTTATGTCTCTGAATTTAAGAGTTACTTTTTGCCCAGGACCCAGTAAAATATTAGCAATACGTTCTCAGACATTACCATTTGGTAGGGTGAAGGTTTGTCCCATTGGCTCATAACCTGCAGATGGAAAACCACCGCCCTAACCTGTAGTTGGGTGTTTGGAAGCCCGTAGCTATGAGTCCTGTGCAGGTGGTAGTTACCTGTATTGAGAGTCCTATGCAGGCAGTAGTTACCTGTGTTTTGAGTCCTGTCCCTGATGGAAGTTCCTCTGGTGTCCTAGAGGAGAAGAGCTTCGAGCAGTACCTGGACGAGTACTACAAGCTGGACTACGAAGACATAATTGACGACCTGCCTTGCCGCTTCCGCTACCGCCAGGTGCTGGCCAATGACTTCGGCCTGACCACCGATGAGGTGAGTGGGGTGGTGGGGGTGGGCACTGGACTACACTACACCTACACTGTGGGGACACTGGGGTCGGATACTCTCTTATTGTATATTTTTGTTTATGCGTGGCTTGTATGCAAGTAATGCCGCTGCTCAGAAGTACCCTGTCTTTTACTGTGCATTTTATTGATTCCTGAAATTGAATGTGTTTGGATGACATATGATGTCACTGTACTAGGAGGCATATTAAACATCATATCCATCCTACACTGCTTTTTACTAGTTTGTACTAGTACAAATCAACTAATTGATTATTGGCATATTCTTTTACCACTGTATACTTTCATTTTACAATTCTCTTCAGGGATTGTCCTATTTATTGGCCATAGAATGTCTGTCAAATGTAAATCACTCTGACTGCATAGATATTTACAAACTACATGTTTTTAAAATGATCCTAGTTCTGCTAATATACATACCAGAATTGGTATGCATAGCACTACAGTGTGTTTGGTTGATCACAGACACTTACGGTGGTAATTACCTGTGTCTCGTGGTGCAAGCCGTTAGGGTGCTGAGCACCCAGCCAACGCGCCTTGTAGAGATGCAGGTTCGATTCCCGCCTGCAACATTGTGTTCACGGTCCATCAAACTACAGATGTGATGTGTGTGTAGAAAGTTTCTTCCTGGTTGCGGTGATGATGTTGATCTCAGTGACCTGGTATTGCGGCCTTGGGGTCAGCTCTGACCAGGATATGATCTCATAATCTTCTCTCTGAGCAGACCAGGAAGTGGACTTTTCCTTCAACAATGGCATGAATGCAAAGCCCGCTTTATATTAGGAATTTATCAAATTTGTAACTTTGTAATATAACCAAGAAGTTGTGACGTTGATTTTCAAGAGTGATACTTGATACGTACTATGACCTTGATTAGACATTACAAGCAATTTAGAAGATGTAGTTAGTTAGCAAGCATCCCACCTGGTGGTGCAGTAGGCACCTGGTTCCGGTCCAACCCAACCGAGAGGATGAATGAATGTGGGTTTTTCTTGTTGTTTCTGTCAGATCCTCAAGGCTGAGGAGAAGGATCTGAACCGCTGGTGTTCCCTGAAGAAGACATGCATGTTCAGGTACCAGCTGCTTTAGCTTAGCATCTTTTATAATGACAGCCATAACAACAGTTTGTGTAAAACAAGTTCAACAAATTATACAAATTGAAAAAGATCATGTGCTGTTGTAACCATGGATACAGCAAGTCATGTACTCCAGAGGGCAGGTTTTGGAGGTTTGATGTGTGTACAGCACTCTACTTGACAGCTGATGAACCGTCTGTTGCCCCCTTCCCCTCGGTCCTGGTCCCAGGTCCGACCACGAGGAGAAGTGTGACCTGCAGAACTACCGGATCAAGGCCCAGAACACGAAGAAGAAACAGGAGATCCTGTCCTCCTTATATAAAGAGTTAGTATTGGTTGCCTAATGATGCCTATAATACTGGGAGTTCCTAGGTGCCTTTTTAAAGAATCTTAATCTTTTTACATTGATGTATTCTCCTGACGTTGTCATGTTCTGATCTACCAGGGATGACCAGGACTCTGTGGACGCCAGGAGCAAGAAGAGGAGAGACCGTGTGAAGAACGCAGAGGAGGAGGATGATGCCAAAGAGGCTGGAGGTGGCGAGAACACCGCTGGGGCCCTCGGAGAACCAAGGGTCAAGGAGGATGAGGAAGTAGGTGACGAGGAAGAGTTATTCGTACCAAAGAACAAGAAAATAAAACTGGAGGATGAGGAGGAGGAGGAGGGAGAACCTCGAGTGACTGTCTCTGGGAAAGCCGAGCCGGAGGACCAGAGCAAGGGCGTGAAGACTCTGAAGCGGCCCCGCCAGAAGCAGCGTCACCTGGGGAAGCGCGGTGGGGGGCCCCTCAGGGTGAGACTGGGCGGCCAGGTGTTCAGCGGACAGAGACTGAAGGCGTACGGCCTGAACCCCAAGCGGCTGCACGGCAGACAGGTGTTCCAGCAGGGCCAGCGTTCCCAGGAGAGGAGGAGGAGAAGGCAGACCTCCACAACCAAGACCACCACCACCACCACGAAGGACTGAATGGGTGCTGCGTCGCCAGCGGACGTCCATGTATATTTGACTCAAGCGTGTGAAGTTTGACTGATCTCTTCTGTGTTGGGGACTCTGTTCCCAACACTGGCCACAAAGAAAAAGATTTGCATTCAAATATTTTGGTGTGTTTTTTGATAATTCTTCTATTTGAGTGCTTGTGTTTTGAATAGATTTTTGTTTGAAGGCCAGTTCATCGAAATCGCTTTGAAATATAATGTAAAAAATACGTATTTTTGAGATAATGTTTTAGATAATTATTTAGATAATTGTCCGGGGCAAAGTAACACATTTTTAATGAAACTCTTTCTTGAATAGTGAAATTGTCACCGAAGCTTGGATATTGGTGACTTCATAACTTGCCATCTACGCATTTAGATATCATTTTTATATCTTACAGGAAGATATGTGTACATAAAACATAAATCTTGATGTAAAATAACCATGTACTAAATGTTTTGCCTGACTTCAAGTTTCAAGTTTTGTTGTCATTCATCCGCATACACAGCATACAAGAACGAAAGGTGGTTTCTCATGGGCCAAGGTGCTAAAATACTCAAATAACACTAAATATTAAATGCGATACAATTACAAGAAAGAACAATACAAAAACCTGTGTAAACTTAGTGATCAGTGTATGAACGGCATGACCAAGTTTGACAGAATGAAATTAAATGAATGAAGCAATCGAAACTATAAGAATATAAACAATATAAATAATGCCTAACTAGTGACCTCGGGTAATATACATGGTATGGTTTGGAGGCCCAGCGGTGATGATGGTCTGGCATAAAGTGTCGTGCAGGATAGTCATGAAGATCATTGCAGGCAGGAACAGAGCAGTATAGTCCAGGCGAATTGTATGGGTGTAATGTGATGTGTGGACGTTCTAGTGTGTGAGAGGGGGACCCAGCATATGATGGGGGGGGGGGGTGCTTATGTGGTGGATGGCAGCAGGGTGTTTAGGAGTCTAAAAAAGCTACAGAGTTGGTCTCCACTGTGGAGTCACTGATGAACAGTGGAGAGGGGTCAGCTGGTGTCCTCCTGAAGTCAACACCTTCTCTGTAGTTTATTGAGAGAGAGGTGGTTGTCACTGCACCAGCTCACCACTTGCTCCACTTCCTCTGTATGATGGTTTGCATCATTGACAGCACAGGCCTACTGTCAACAGATACAATAGAGATTGTATAAAATACTGTGGTGTTCATAGTAGACCCTTTTCACAGCAGCAGGAACATAGGTATAGAACCAGTAGAGACACAACTAGTCCAGCTAATATACTTCTTGATGCCATACTGGTGCTGAGAAAGACAATTAACCTGACAGGAACGCCCATTATTTCAGAAAATAAATATGCATGGCAGTCAATGGAGAGAGAGGTTGTTTTTTTTTATTCCGTTTGAATTGCGCCATGAATTACACATGTGTTGTTTGTCAATTCAAAAGATGATTTTACGAAGTCAACAAAGTCGTAGATTGTCCCTCCAGACAAACGTGCACTAAATGTTTAACACAAAACGACGTGTTACTTTAATGTTTTGCGACAAACTGCGACTGACTTGACTTATAAAATCATCTTTAAATGGAAAAACAACATATGTGTGTGATTGATGGCGCAATTCAAATGGAATATAAAAACTAACTTCTCTCTCTCCATTGACTCCCATTCATATTTTTTGTGTGCGAAGTAAAACTGGATACCGGAAGAGGCGTGGCTTATTCGGCGAAAGCGGAAGTCGCCGTTCGAGCGCGCTGGCGTCCATGGTTTTGAATCTTCTTGTTGCTCCGTAAACGAGTCGGTATGTATTGTGAAGCGGCCTGACGTCATGTTGCGTGTGGAGACATTGTCGACTTATTGAATATACAATGTTGAGCATATCTGCTGTCAGGTTTATGACGCGTAACGGAAGCTTTTGTGCGCACGCGTCAGGTCTATATTTAAACGCGCTTCGTTTCATTAGCCGCTTAGCTGTGTGTGTGTGTGTGTGGTGTGGGTGTGGGGGTCGGGGTGTGGGTTTGGGGGGGGGGGGTGGTGTGTGTGTTGTGTGTGTGGGTGTGGTGTTTGGTTTGTTGGGGGGGGTGTGTGTGTGTGTGTGTGTGTGTTGTGTGTGTGTGTGTGTGGTGCGGGTGTGTGTTTGTGTGTGTGTGGGGGGGGGGGGGGGGGGGGGGGGTTGGTATGTGTGGCTAAATAAATGTTCCCATACAGAAGTTTGGATTCTCGTCTGTGGGTGGAGGTGTGTGTGGAGGGGTGTGGGTGGAGGTGTGTGTGTGGGGGGGGGGGGGTGGAGGTGTGTGTGTGTGTGGGTGGGGGGGGGGGGGGAGTGTGTATGTGTGGCTAAAGTCACCATACAGAAGTTTGATTCTCTTCTCTTTTGTGTTTTAATTGTAATTGTAGATCTCTGTGTGATCTGCGTCCCCAGCGTCATGGCCCAGGGTCCCAGCTTCAGCGACCTGGAGGAGAGCTGTGTGGCGCTGGTCAACGGGATCAAGAGCAGCCGGGCGGAGAACCTGCTGCTGCTGATCCGGAAGGAGCAGGGCCTCTTCCTGAACGGGCACCAGGAGACAAAGACCCTGGTGGAGCAGGTCCTCAAAGGCAGGCGGCCTCTCATCCGGTCTCTTAAGTGCTGAGCAGATAAAGAGTTGCTTTTAAAGAAGGGCTCCTGTTGTGTTGTTGTTGTTATTATACCAGCAGGTGTGAACGGGATTATTAGCCATTACAAGTCGTTTCAAAATTGTCATTGTGACAAAGTGACATCACAAGTGGGAGTGTTCACCCACATGTAGGCTGACTCAGTTGACTCAGTTTACCATTTACATTGAGGGCATTTGGCAGACGCTTTTATCCAAAGCGACTTACAAATAGACAAACAAACATTTGTTGAGGGAGACAGCAATATATCGCTGTGGTACGTAATGGGAATAGAGCAGGTTTCAAGCATTCATAGTTACGAGGCTAATAGAACGAGGTTCATAATATCATGTTACCTCTAAATACTACCGTGCAATATTACCTCATCTCTCATCATCATGTGCAATATTCTTAATGTTATGTGCAATCTTCTTCTCAATATTATCCATGCAATATTAACATGCTACATTACCTTTCAACGTTACGTGCAATATTCTTAATATTCTTTTTACCATGTGCAATACTTCCTCTAACCACTGTTTTATTACACTTCAATTATTGCCAAATTGTTTTCGCGGACTGAATATCTTGCCTACATATTTCTATATTTTTTGTACTTCACCTATATTTTTATAGGAGTTAGACCTACTGTACATTGTAAATCAGTTATTCTATTTTTATTATTCTGTTTATTTCTCTATTGTTTTTATTGTATTGCTATGCAACCTGGCACAAGAATTTCCTTCGGGATCAATAATGTTCTATCTTATCTTATTGCTAGGTTGCCTGCATAATAGCTGGGATAAGAGCAGACATGCCATTCTGAGCACGTTACCAACATCTAAGAACATACAATATGCCAAGCAATGCTAAGTATTATTAATAATGCCAAGACGTACAAACACGCATGTTAGTGCTAGGGATTCGCAGAGTTTACCAGTTGGTTACAGTCCACTGGGTGGGCTGGTAGGCTGATCCAGTCAACGTACATCTGTCTCTAAGCCCTCCTCTGCTCCCCCCCCCCCCCCAGATATGGGCCAGAAGGAGGAGAAGGTGTGCCAGAGGCTGCTGGGGATGGAGCAGGAGATGGAGCAAGCAGAGCAGGAGCTGTGTCTCCTGGAGGAGCAGCTGGAGAGCTGCAGGTCCAAGGGCCAGTTGGCCGACTCCGACATAGAGTATCCTCTCATTGTGTGTGTGTGTGTGTGTGTGTGAGGGCACCCATATCATGTGTGAGATCAAATAAGGTGGGAGGCAGTATTTACATTGATGGCTTTTGGCGCGCGCTTTTATCCAAAGTGACTTACAATGGGTACATTTGTTGAAAGAGACAGCAATATATTGCTGTGGTGCATAAAGCTATGAATAGAACATTCCTAATTGCAAGGTTAATGGAACGAGTTTCATAATTGCCAGGTTGCCTGCATAACAGCTGGGATAAGAACAGACGTGCCATTCTTAATGCATTATGAACATTTAAGTACATATAATATGCTAAACAATGGCAAGTACTATTATTTAGTGCCAAGACGTACAAACATACAAGTTTGTGCTAGGGTTAGGAGAGGGAAAGTGTCATGCAGAGTCCAGGTGAACTCTGAACAGGTGGGTCTTGGCGGAAACTGGTGAGCGACTCTGCCGTCCTGATGTCAGTCGGGAGCTCTTTCCACCACTGCGGTGCCAGAACAGAGAAGAGGTGGGACTTGGCAGAGCGATGTTTGCCTGTTCTTAGTGAAGGTCGCCCTGTTATGAGAACATGACCAGCAGAAAGGAAGGGCACCCCTAGTTTAATGTTAGCTGGGTGGGTTGGTTGGTTAGTTTCCCGTTGGTGTGTCTGTGTGGGTCTCGTTGTTCCTCCTTAACCGCTCCCCTCAGGTTCCTGCAGAGGGAGCTAGAGAGCCTGAGGTGCGGTGAACGGGAACTGCAGGAGCTGCAGCAGGAAGTGAACGAGGACACCATCGAGATCATCCCCTCCGCCATGTAGGTCTCTTCAAGGGCTCTTTCTCTCTCTCAATTTGAAAGAGCTTTGTTGAAAATAAACAATGAAAATAAGCATTTATACTGCCGAAGCAGTTTAAATGGCCCCTATTTTACTGACCGGTGTGAGTCTCTTGATTAGCTGTTACAGGCTGTATCAAATTTGTCACATGACATCACAAGTGGAAGTGTCCACTTAGATTTGTATGATAAGTCTACCAGCCTACCCGCTGCAGTGGACTGTCCCAGCTTATCTATCCATCGGGGGGCCCTACAAAAAAGTATACCTCTACATTTGTATGTCTCTTGATATAACGGTCTGCCTCCCTCTCTGTATGCATGAGTTATTTATTTAGAGATATGCGCATGCCAGATTAATTCTTCTCTGTGTTGTCTCAACACTGTAATGTTGTCTTAAGGACCTTGTCTTAATGAACCCCCCCACCCCCAGGATAGACAGCTCGGTTTCTTATCCTATTCAACTGTTTTACTTGGACTTGACTTTATGTTTGTCACTATCCAACAGACCCTTAGACACACAGCGACTCATATTTCCCTTGTATCCCCCCCCCTGCACCCCCCACCCCCCCTCTATTTGCACAGGGGGGTTCAGAGGAGGAAATATGTGAGACCGGCCTCAGTGTTGGGTTCTGGTTAATGAAGTGTTGCTGTGTTCTCCTCCAGATATATGGCTCAGCTGTACCACCAGGTGACCCGGATCAAGTGGGACCACGACACCCCGCCTCACCTCCTAAAAGGAGGTAATGGCCGGTTCACAACACCCACCGGGGCTGGGAGGCGTGGCTGAAATCTCTTGGATAGTATGATGTCGAAGACGATGCCTAGACATCCAGTCATACGTGCATACATATTGTAGTCACAATGTTGTTGTTGTTTTCTCCCAGTGCACTATGGGAAGGAGCTAACCACGCCCATCGACATCGATACCACTGTGTGTCCGCGGTGTGATATCAGCGACCAGCTGTGGGCCTTCGTCAGCACCGAGTGGTAGAGGAGGAGGAGGAGGAGGAGGAGAGCAGGAGCAGGAGCAGGAGCAGGGGGAGGATGCACACGGGCCAGGAAACGCCAGATGTGTTGACTGGTTGTTTTGTAGATTTGGTTATTTGCTCTGTGTTTTTGTTCTATGTATGTATCTACAGGTCATGTCCTTTTGTCAATGTGTTTCTATAATAATACAGTATATTATCCCTCACGGAATGCTTGGTGTTATTTCAGCGTTTGTGTCACAGTACTTTTGACAGATTGTTGGAAGAAAATGCAGTCTTCTAACTTCTAAAGCGCAGTGACTTTTATGTTCTGGCTGCGGGGCTGTGAGTGAGCTCTCTCTCTCTCTCTCTCACAGGTGCACCGTCAGCATTTACATAATGCATGCCTCTACACAGCGGCTCAGAGTAAATCTAACCTCGTACGAATGGGTATTTGACATTTTTATAGGTTTGGAAATGTTATTGACTTGGTGGCTGATGCGATGCGGTGTGAATAGCTTTTGTGAAGATATAACCTTTGCGCTGTTTACTCATCTCTAGACTTGTGGCATTTACGACGGCGGCCCGTAACTCCTTCGGCTTCTTTTGGCTACGGTGGTTTCATGTTGACTGACTGGCTGCTCAGGGTTACCCAACAGTCGGGTTTCTTTAGAACATGCCTTCTAATATGTGATATTTTAACCCTCTTACAATTGCTGTATAATTTGTATTTCATCTCTTAATTCCACTCTGTTAGGAGAAGGGCATTGACCCATGTCAACACGTCAGCTCTGTCTGCTTATGTACAGACAAGCAGCAGCATGAAGACGTGTTCAATAAGTAGGATATGACCAGACATGAATGGATTATTACCAAACTGGTATTAGAGTGCCACTGTTGAACGCACTTTATTTATTACGTACGTATGTTTATAAGTATAGTAAAATATTTTAATTACTTATAATAATTACATGCATTAACCATTTAATATATGATTACTTAATTGTAATTATTATAAAGTAATTACAATATTGTACTATATATTTATATTATGAATACAATCTGTTTTTATCATTTTAGCTATTTCCTGTCAAATTATTATTCAGAGTCCTATAATACATTTAATGGTTGCAAAACATAAAATAACAATTTGACCTTAAAATAACATTTCACTGTAGCAGCAGCATATAACGTTGGTGTTCCCATTACTTTGTCAGTTCTGCCCAGAGAACTGTAGACTTAACAACCCTGGCATTACTAATAAGTCATGTTTCATGTATTTCTATTTTTTGTTTATTCCTTTAGAGCGTCCTTTAGAGCACATATGCTTTTAATTTGTCTATGAGACTGCATTGTATGTTTTGATTGTATACTGAAAACAATAATACTCTCTTGGAACATTGAATACTTCACAAAGGGTTATGAAGAAGGAACTATTCAATCCACAAATTACACTGTTGGGCTATTTTGAAAATACTTTTATTGATAGTGAATGTACATGTAAAAAGGCATAATAAGTTAAAAAGACATTTTGATGATACAAGTGTGTCCCTCAACAGAGACTATATTTACACACCATAAGGCCAATGCTCCAACAAATATACTTCTTCAATGTAATTACAAGTATTTACATTGAGACCACATTGTGACTCGGGGGTCCATATCCTGCATGGTTGTCAGATCGGGGATTTCTTTACACCTAAATTGCTGTGGGATCTGTTTTTAAACATCTAATTTCTAGCGTGTCAGACAAACCCACCTCTAGCCTGCCCAGACAAACGACCCATAAATAACACTTCATTACGCAAGAGGCAGGGGTTCTCCGGTCGTCGCTAGACTGTTGGCAAACGTCGGCCATTTCCTATTCCACCAACCCACGGTGGCAGAATGTCTGATTGCTTGCAGTTAATGTAAATCCACTGTTTGGTACATACGGAGTCTATCATCTGACATAGTCCATGTTCTCCACCTGGTGTAACATAACCAATATGTGAGCTTGTTTTGGACAAACTGCACTGCACACTTTAGTTTGGCATTAGATGGACACACCATGACCTCTTCACCTGTGGGTGTGGACCTTTATAATGGACTAAATTTACCTTACAATGTACTCCTCCATCCATTCTTTCCCTTCGTATCTTGATGCCCCAAACTTCCCTTCTGGGATGAATTGAGCACATCTTATCTTACTTACAGGCTGCATCTCGTAACTTTTAATAACCTTGTAGTTTGTGTAATGATCATGCTTTAATACTCTCCGCTCCGCAGACCTCCTGCGGCTCTGACCCTAACCAGAACCAGCGTCCTCCTGACGTTCTTCTGAGCATCCAACCCCACCGCCCACCCCACCCTGCAAAGCCACCAGCCTGTGATCTTCTGTCCAGGGGACCAGAGTTCAGATGACAGATTAAATGGTTTTGGGTGTGGATGCTCTGGCCGTGTTTCTGACAACATGTCATTATGTGCAGAATGCGGAGATAAGAGCATGGGGTTTTGGGCATTTAGCCCCGCATTCCATCGACATTAAGCTCAAGACCGTCTTGTCCGAGTGTGTCCAAAATACCAAGATTACCCCCTCCCCCTCCTCCATAGCTTCTGGATCATTGTGCAAAGATCTACAGTTCTGATATATCACAGTATTGCTTTTTAATGTTAAATGTCTCCGCTACTGGGTTGCCTGGGTATATATCCGACACCAACACACTTGGGTTTGTTGAGCTCGGCCAGGTCTCTAGAGTTAATGCCAACATGGTTGACACCAACAACCCCAAAACAACCATGGGTCCTAGTCCCAGTTTTGCTCGGCTACAGTATTGGCTATGTCCTAGGAACCGACCCCAGAGGGAGGCTCCTGCCTGCTGTCCATCCGAAAGATCTCCCTTCTCTGAGATGGGCCAGGTTGGCTCGATCATGTCTTGGACATCCTCGGGTAGATGGCCTTGATGGTGGTGGGGGAGAAGTTCCCAGAGGACACTGTGATCTCCAGACCCTCCAGCCGATGGGACACCCCGTCCGCCTTGCTAGTGCTGCACTCCAGGAAGGGCATGGCGATCTTCTTCACCTGGCCGTCCTTGGTGAGCAGGCAGTGGCGGCAGAGCAGGTGCAGGATGGCCCTGCGCATGTCCTTGCTGGTCAGCGTGTAGATGATGGGGTTCAGCAGGGAGTTGAACATGGCGATGCCCAGGAAGTAGTCCGCCTTGAACAGCACTGGGCACTTGTTGGCCTCGCAGAAGAAGTCGAGCAGCAGGAAGACGAAGAGTGGGAGCCAGCAGGCGATGAAGACCCCCAGCACAATGGTGACGGTCTTGAGCAGGGCTAGGTACTTTTGTGATTTGCGTGCCAGGCCCTTGCGCTGTGGGCCGGCGGCCAGCCGCTGCTGGGTGTTGCATTTGACGATGCGGAAGATGCGCACGTAGAGCACCACGATGGACATGAGGATGCCCGAGAAGACGGTCACGCAGAAGAGGATGTAGCTCTTGGCATAGAGCGGCAGCACCGTGGAGCAGCGGTCCAGGCGGCCGAGGCAGTTCCAGCCCAGGATGGGCAGCACGCCCAGGAACACAGAGAGCACCCAGCTGGCGCCGATGAGCGCGAACATGCGGCCCTGCTTGTCGCCCTGGTACGGCTTCATCCTCACCATGGTGACGTGCCGCTCGATGGCGATGGCCAGCAGGCTGACGACGGATGCCGCCAGCATGATGAAGACGCCGCCCTCGCGCAGGAACCACATGACGGGTGTCATGGTGAGCGTGTTGGCGCCCGATGTGATGATGTTCACCATGTAGGTGAAGCCGGCCAGCAGGTCAGATAGGGTCAGGTTGCCCAGCAGGTAGTACATGGGCACGTGGAACTTCTTGTTCTTCCATATGGCCAGCAGCACCACCGCGTTCTCCGCCACGATGAGCAGGCACACCAGCAGGAAGATGATAGCCTCCGTCTTCAGCCCATGGCTGTAGCGGTTGCTGTTGTCACTCAGCTTGCCCGTGTAGTTGTAGTGCTCCGTGATGACGGCGTTGCTCTGGTAGTCGCGGAACATCCGGAGCAGGTACCCGGACGCTGGGTCGTACTGGGACGGGGTGGGGCCGGCGGCAGCGGACGACTGGGTTGCCATCTCTCTCTCAAGAGAGGGGGTAGAAGAAGAACTACGGGTCCGTTTTTGTCTTGCAGCTGGATTTTAAGGGTCTTCTGTTCTCTTTGTACATCCACTGTTGTCAGAGGGATCATGAAGTCCTTCTGCTGTGAATCATCTCTGACCTCCGTGGAGTGGAAAGCAGAAAATAGCAAGATGACGGGGGAAGTTTGATGTGTTTAGTCCCTCAGGGGAGCAGTTCTCAGAGACCAAATTCTTGCCTTATTTCACAACTCTTCGTTTCCATGAAGGTCCACCAGAGGGGGCGAGGAGCTGTCCTGGGAGGACGGAGGCAGACGGGAAGGTTAACGACATCCAGCCACTTGCGGGACATTCAGCCAACATTACGTCACAGCGCACAACACTTCGGTTATTGGATTCAAGATTCAAAAAACGTCATTGTCTATCACATGATCACCGAAAATTGTCTTAATTTCGGGACTCAATTAAACACATGAAGACGGTAATATGAAAGTTGATCTTATGTTATGGATATTCTTAGGCTGCACTCGGATATGAATTGCAGTAAAAAAAAATCGCTCAATTAGTTTACGATTAATTAGAGTAGGAATTTAAATGTAATAATTAAGTCATTATCATTCCACATTCATTCGCTTATAATAATAATCATAATAATAATAATAATATGAGGCTTACGGTTTACATTCAAATGCATAAATAAATTCAAATAAACCCACTCAAACATGTATACATAAAGCACTTACTCATTTAGTTGAGTAGTTATATTTAGTATTTCCTACAAGTCAGATATCAATATTTACAAGAACTCACTATTTGCTATTTTAACCTGTGCTCTTGACTATAAGAACATCTTAATGACATCTTAATGAATTAATTATAAAATAGGTCCGAAAGTGCAAATGTGGAGAAATGTGGAGAAGTAACAAAAGAAAAAAAAAAGTAACGCACCTGTGGAAAGCGGCAGTAAATAGTCCTGGAAGTTAATATTCTAATTAATATGAATATTGTAGTTCTAATATTATAGTTATAGTGCGCTCCGCAGCAGAGCTCCGTGCATCACCGGCGACATGAGAGACTGGTAGTGTGGGAATAACAGAGAAGAGAGCGACAGGACCCGACACGAAGGGGGAGGAGGGAGGGAGGAGGAGGAGGGAGGGAGGGAGGGAGGAGAGGGATCACCCTACCTCCCCCCTCCCTCCCTCCCTACCTCGGTGACCCCTATCATAGCCCTATCAACCCCTGCGATTGACAGTAAATGCTTTTCCCTGGGGGGGTGGGAGGTGAGGGAGTTTGGGGGGGGGGAGGCTGGGAGGTGAGGGAGGGAGGGTGGGGGGTCTTCTTTGTGTGTCGTGAAGATAATGTCATTAAAGCCCTCATTATGTCAGGGATCTGATGGCAGCTCACTACTCATTATCAGGCGGTAAGACAGTTGAGACGGTGGAGGAATGCTACCTGCTTTGCTGCCGTTGGTAATTCGATAGTAGATTCAATGGTAGACGAACCGAGAGCCATTAGGATAGGATACGTTATTAGAGTTGCTCTTCAGGTTTGTCCCTATGAAGTAATCCGTCTCTTTCTCTCTCTCCCTCCCACACACACGCACGCACACACACACACACACACACATACTGTACACTCACTCTCTCTTTACACATTTTTATTTCACCTTTACATATTTAAATACCAGTTTGAGCCAACCGTTTGACAATAAACCGACACCAAGGTCAAAACAACACAATTAATGTGTCTTTAAGAGGGTTTTGTGTGTGTGTGCGTGTGTGTGTGTGTGTGTGTGTGTGTAAAATACTAAGGCTCATAGAAAGGCTCCTATATAATTTAGTCTTCATGGGTTTTCGTACTGGCACCCTGTTTCCTGCGCTTTATAACTTTAGTGTGTATAAAAAACATCGAGAACAGTCTGGGATGTTCAGAAAATCCCTTTGCTGTAGTGCAACCTTTAAAACGAAGAAATAACAACACTTATGCCATCTCACGGCATTACGATATCCGACATCTGAGACGATGTCTACTCTCGTATCACGCTATCGATGGAATATATCGCCCAGCGCTACGACGCATACATATATCCACCGTGTGTATAACTATCGCCTTCTAGTGCCAACATGAAAGGTTTGGTGAGGCACGGCTCACGCTCAAGGGAAATACGCAAGCGGCCAAGCCAAGGCAGGGCGAGCACAGTCATTGGTCGAGCCGGACTTTCTCTAAACAGGAAGTGGTCTCATTGTGCGCGGCGAGGCGGGGGGGATATCCTTGAGAAACAACCGATGATGTCATGGAGTGAACTCCAGCGAGACCTTAGAGGCTCGAGGACACTGTTATCTTCATCATCAACAACATCATCATCCTCTTCGCCGACCTTGCTGACTCACTTCGCATTTCACCGCTTTCCCTAAAGTCCGCAGGTTTCCCAATCTGCAGGTTCGATTCCACGGGACGGTTCTGGGTTCTGCTCCTACACGGTGTGTCTAAATGTTGCTCCTCCGGGAATAGAATTGAAACTCTTGCACGCTCAGCACAGAACAGGTTTCTAATTTTTACTGTCAACTGTTTCTCTTCCTCCTCCTCCTCACCTGCTCCCCTCCTCCTCCTCCTCCTCCTCCTCTCACCTGCTCTCTTCCCCGTCACAGGGGTCAAATGTTTCTCTCTTCTAAGGCCGTTTAGAAGATTTATGGATTTGTGGTTCATGAGTGCAACTGATTCTCCAGGACCACCACTCAGTTACACGGACCCCTGGCCAGACTGCCACCCGACCCTCAAATACAGATCGTCATCCGGTTTACTTTATTGATCTCAGGGGGACGTCTGATATATTTACTGATAGAAAATAGAATAGATTTAACAAAAACTCACATAAAACCCACACAGTGTGGTGAGGCAAAAATCTGCAGACTACACAATGGTGTATGTGTGTGAATAAATGAAATGTACATAGTATGCCTCTAGTTAAGATATAGATCATGTTAACTTGACTTGATTAACATGACTGGTATAGCTAAGGGTCCAACACCAATGGCTGATAGATTTCACCATTTGCACCCCCCCCACCCCCCCAGACCCCTGCGGTGTGGGCCCTGCTGGGACCCTCTGATTAGTGTTAGCACACAGAGAGCAGGGTGACAGCAGGGGGGCCGGGTGGGTCAGACTGCTCTCTCGGTCTCCTCTCTCAATTCAATTTCAATTTAATTTCAATTTCAATTTAAAGAGCTTTATTGCCATGGGAAACGTACTTTTACACATACATCTCTCTCTCTCTCTCTCTCTCTCTCTCTCTCTCTCTCTCTCTCTCTGTTCCCACAGTAGAGATCTGCTCACTCACTAGTAACACACGCCCACACACACACACACACACTGAGAGCTGCCATGCTGAAACATACAGTAGTTCTCTATACATACAGTCTCTGTCTCTCTCTCTGTGCATCTATCTTCAATTGTTTCTGTCTCTCTCTGTATCTTGCGGTCTCTCTCTCTCTCTCACTTTCTGTCTCTCTCTCACTTTCTGTCTCTCATTTGAATTCAAAGGGCTTTTTGTCCAGGGGGGGGAAAGGATACGTTTGCGTTGCCAAAGCACATAGAAAGTGTCTTTTAAGATCCAATTAAATGAAACGGATTTATTGGCAATGAATACAAACATTGGTGTTGCCAGAGCACATTAATACTGAAACAAGGCAGGATATTACACACGGCGTATCACGGCGTGTCTGTCTGTCATTTCCCTGCCCTTCTCTTCCTCTCTCAACTTCAAATTAATTTGTTTCAAACTGTTGGCTTCAAAACAAACGAACGATCACAGAACACGTCCAACAATAGTAGACCACTAATGAGTCAAATGAATACCAACTGTATCCTACGTTCAGTTGGTACAAAGTATTTGTACAACAACAACAACAACAACAACAACCTATAATAGCCCGTGTCTGGCAGCGTTTGGCATGCAGTACTCTGCATGCGAAACGGCCCTGGCTCCTGGATGCTATATGACGTTAGCAGCCTTGCTAACAGGAAGTGGGATAGAATGTCCTGCGCCGTAATGGCACCTCCTTTTGTGTTGATGCTCCGCTGTTGCCGACGCCGACAAATCTTACGGCTTCCTTTGTCATTAGCGCATTGCTCATTCCTAGCGGCGTGACGCTAGCGTTGGACTAATCCGGGAATGTTGTCCCGTGATTCATTACGTCCGAACCTCCCCTCGTTAAAGTTTAGGAAATCTACTTCCTATATGTGGCTTGAATCACGTCTTATGTATTCACTGTCTAACCCCTACCTGCTCCTTAATGACCTGTCTCTGCACTGTCTTAACCCCTACCTGCTCCTTATTGACTGTCTCTGTCACTGGTTCTAACCCTACCTGCACTCCTCAATTGACCTGTCTCTGTACTGTCTAACCCTAACCAATGGCTCGTAATAGCCATAGAGATCTTTGTGATTCTGATATAATCTGGTCTGAGACAGCTGCTATGTCTTGGTATTTACTCGTCTACCAAGTAAAGTCCATTGTTTTTGCACAGACCTTAACAGCTCCTTTCCAAACGGGGTTCACGGACACCCATGACACAACAAGACAGTCCAGAGACGGGTCATTGAGGAGCAGGTAGGGGTTAGACAGTACAGAGACAGGTCATTGAGGAGCAGGTAGGGGTTAGACAGTACAGAGACAGGTCATTAAGGAGCAGGTAGGGGTTAGACAGTACAGAGACGGGTCATTGAGGAGCAGGTAGGGGTTAGACAGTACAGAGACAGGTCATTAAGGAGCAGGTAGGGGTTAGACAGTACAGAGACAGGTCATTAAGGAGCAGGTAGGGGTTAGACAGTACAGAGACAGGTCATTGAGGAGCAGGTAGGGGTTAGACAGTACAGAGACAGGTCATTGAGGAGCAGGTAGGGGTTAGACAGTACAGAGACAGGTCATTGAGGAGCAGGTAGGGGTTAGACAGTACAGAGACAGGTCATTAAGGAGCAGGTAGGGGTTAGACAGTACAGAGACAGGTCATTGAGGAGCAGGTAGGGGTTAGACAGTACAGAGACAGGTCATTAAGGAGCAGGTAGGGGTTAGACAGTACAGAGACGGGTCATTAAGGAGCAGGTAGGGGTTAGACAGTACAGAGACAGGTCATTAAGGAGCAGGTAGGGGTTAGACAGTACAGAGACAGGTCATTAAGGAGCAGGTAGGGGTTAGACAGTACAGAGACAGGTCATTAAGGAGCAGGTAGGGGTTAGACAGTACAGAGACAGGTCATTAAGGAGCAGGTAGGGGTTAGACAGTACAGAGACAGGTCATTAATAACCTGTCTCTGTACTGTCTAACCGCTACCTGCTCCTTAAAGACCGGACTCCAAAAACAACTCACTGTGTGTGAGTATCTGGCTGTTAAACTGAAGGTGTTGCAGTCCAGACTCTAACTGGGCTGAAGCCACCAACCACACACACACTCTACAGACTCCA
>PIJE02000087.1:674492-714389 GCA_002895965.2 Coryphaenoides rupestris
GGCCGCGAGTTCGGGAGAGCGGCCAAGTTAGCACCGTTGTTATTCCGTTCGGCTGTTCAATTATTAAGGAGCAGGTAGGGGTTAGACAGTACAGAGACAGGTCATTAAGGAGCAGGTAGGGGTTAGACAGTACAGAGACGGGTCATTAAGGAGCAGGTAGGGGTTAGACAGTACAGAGACGGGTCATTAAGGAGCAGGTAGGGGTTAGACAGTACAGAGACAGGTCATTAAGGAGCAGGTAGGGGTTAGACAGTGAATACATAGACGTGATTCAAGCCACATATAGGAAGTAGATTTCCTAAACTTTAACGAGGGGAGGTTCGGACGTAATGAATCACGGGACAACATTCCCGGATTAGTCCAACGCTAGCGTCACGCCGCTAGGAATGAGCAATGCGCTAATGACAAAGGAAGCCGTAAGATTTGTCGGCGTCGGCAACAGCGGAGCATCAACACAAAAGGAGGTGCCATTACGGCGCAGGACATTCTATCCCACTTCCTGTTAGCAAGGCTGCTAACGTCATATAGCATCCAGGAGCCAGGGCCGTTTCGCATGCAGACTACTGCATGCCAAACGCTGGGTTATGTTGTTGTTTGGGTCTGTTGTCTCATGTTAAAGAGAGTTATGCATGGGTATGTTGTGTGTGTGTGTGTGTGCGTGTGTGTGTGTGTGTGTGTCTGTGCGTGTGTGTGTGTGTGTGTGTGTGTGATGGGCGGGTGGAGGGTTGATGGCAGAATGAGATTAGAATTCAAATGGACTGATCATGGACTCATTAGATCCTGCTGAGGTTGGAACACACACACACACACACACACACACACACACACACACACACACACACACACACACACACACACACACACACACACACACTGGTAGCCTAATATAGCTATGTCCACACTCTATAGGACTTGGGCTCTTTAACATACTCCTATTCTCTTGTTTCTTCTTGAATATGTATGTAGCGTGTGTGTGTGTGTGTGTGTGTGTGTGCCTCCCTCTTTCATGCAAACTGATGCTAATGTGCAGAAAATCGCTGCAAAGCAGACGGCTGCGTATCTACTGCTGCTGGTAATGCTGTTGGTACTCTCCCTCTCTCTCTCTCTCTCTCTCTCCTCTCTCTCTCTCTCTCCTGTCTCCCTCTGCTCAGAGAAATAGAGGGAAAGAACCAGAGAATAGAGAGAGAGAGAGACTTATACGGAGAGAGAGAGAGAGGGTCCCATGTGTTTTTACAAGCAGAGAGTCGCTCTTGAAGTCTCTCTCTGTGTCTCCTTTTATAGCCTCCGTCCCGTCCCAGCGAGAAGCTGGTCGTGTTCCTCTGCAGAGACACAATTGTTGTCTTAAAGACTTTTGTCCCAAAAACAGGAATTCCTTCCGTCTTGTCAATCAGAGAGTGCAGTCCGTGTTGGAGGGTGGAAGCTAGAGGGTGAATGGTGGAGGGTGGAGGCTGGAGGTCCGTGGAGGGTGGCGGCTGGAGGGTGGAGGTCCGTGGGGGATTTCTCGGGTAAATAAACACAGGAAGAGGCCTCTGTTCTGCGCGGTTTTTATTAGACGTGAACGCGACGTATGGGAACGCCAGTGGGCCTGTAGGTAAACATCAACATCCTCCTGGAGAACCGGTTCTCACCCTCCAGATCAATCAATCAGCTTATAGACGGTTATATGAACTTTAAATATACTCCACTTATAGATAGAGCTACTTTAAAGATACTCCACTTATAGACAGAGCTACTTTAAAGATACTCCACTTATAGACAGAGCTACTTTATAGATACTCCACTTATAGATAGAGCTACTTTTAAATTTCACTCCACTGATATAGACCTACTTTACTTCACATATATGGAGCTATTGTTAGAGATTTCACCTCATCAGTGTGAAATTGTGTTGGAAATGCAAAATCATTATTATATTTGACTTAGTATGAATAAGAACATAAAACAATACATACTGATATATTGTGAGCTGCAGCAAGACATGAGTTGAAGATAATTGAATGAGGAAGTTTGGTTTTAAAAGTGAATTTAGTTGAGCATTAGTTTGTTCATTGATTCACGGCGTTGCCTTGTCACTCACAGCGCTGAGTTTGAACTATGAACTCAAACTGAACTTGATGGAGCAATTCACAAATCATCCTCTCTCCCCCCCCCCTCCCCCTCCACTTCCCCCTCCCCCTCCCACGATCTCCTCCTCAAATCTATGGAGCTGTTTCTATCAGAATCACTGTCTGCATTCTCCTTCTGCACCAACCATCGCCTCCTCTCTCTTCCACCTCCTCCTCCTCCTCCTTGCCTGTCACATTGTCATTGTCTAACCATCTAACCTCCCCGACGCCCTTGACCCCGCCCCCTTGACCTCTGACACCCCCCACAGGGTCAGAGGTCACCGGGCGATAATGGAAGCATTCATCATCAGCGGTGGCGTCTGAATCTGTCAGGCGGCAAGTCGTCTGGCCGTCGCCTCCGCATACACGCTTCCCGCGTTCTGGGAGGGAGACGGACGGCTGCCGTGACGACCTTGTTGCCGTGGACCAGCCATGGGGACTGTGTGTGTGTGTGTCATCTCTCTCTCCCCCCCCCCAACCCCGTCCTCCTGAAAGAGAGTTCTGTTAGCTGCTGAGAGTTCTGGCAATTTGGGGATGAGTTCATCATCGACGATGGAAGAAAAGTAGAGTGGAAAGAAAGATGGAGGGATGGAGGGATGGAATGGATGGAGGGATATAAGGGAGAAGAGTCGGGGTGGGGGGGGGGGGGGGTTGGGGAGGGTTGAGGAGGGAGGTAGAAGAAGGGGTGAAAGGAAGGAGGGGGAGCAGGGGGACCAGAAGACTATTTCCCAGAAAGTGGGGGTGTAGAGTTGGTGTGGGCGGTGGTGACGGGCCGAATTAGGGGGTGAGTCATGGGAGAGAAAGCGGGGAGAAAGAGAGAGAGAGAAAGAGAGAGATTCGGGGCCTCTGTGTGTGTGAGAATGAATTCAAACATTTTTTGTTCCCATTTACAGAAATGCACTTTCGGTAACTTTCTCACAGGGGTCATTACCAGGGAAACCACCCCCCCCTCTCCTGCTTACAGGCACACACACACACACACACACACACACACACACACACACACACACACACACACATAGACACACACACACACACACACACACACACACACACACACACACACACACACACACACACACACACACACACACACACACACACACACACACACACACTAGTGCCCAGATTCGAGTAATTCCAAAAGGGAGAGCTGTCACTCTCTCTTGTCACCATGACAACAGCGAGAGTCCTTTCTCCCTCCGTATGGTTGGCACAGGCTTTCTGGTTGTGTGTGTGTGTGTTTCTTTTTTTGGTTCTGTTACGTGCTGGTGTGTATGCCTTGTGTGGGTTTGTGTGTGTGTGTGTGTATGTGTGTGTGCGTGTGCGCGTGCGTGTGTGTGTGTGTGTGTGTGCATGTGTGTGCGCGTGTGTGTGTGGGTCTGTGCGTGTGTGTGTGGTATAGGTTCGGTGTGGGTCTGTGTGTGTGTGTGGGTGTGTGTGTGTGCGTGTGAGAGCGTGTGAGTGTGTGTGGGTACGCAGTACACATAAGTAGAATGTACACACAGTATGAGGTGAATACAGAGGAGTAGAGAGTACCCAGTAGTACCCAGTAGTACCCAGTAGTTCCCAGTAGTACACAGTACCCAGGAGTACAGTACAAATGAATCCAGTAGAAAGCCCACTGCAGTAGGGAGATAACTCAGGGTTTTCCCCTGGTCATGTGACTGCAGGCCTTATCTACGTGTGTCTCATGGAAGTGACGAGGGGCATCGTCATCGAAACGTCGCGCCGCCGCGTCCCCCCAGGTTCTTAGAGCAGGGGGTATAAATACTGCCTTACGACAGCCTATTGTTCCCGCTTTCTATAGCAGCCGCCTGAAGCCAGGCCCTCCCATTGGTGGATCCGCAGACGATCTGCAGGCCATTGTTTGCACGTCTCTCACCTCCAGCAGGCAGGGGGTGAGGCTCCAGGCCAGGGGGCAGGGCTCCAGGCTGAGGACGTATTACTGTGTTCTCCATGCTTCCTGTGGGATGGAAGGCTATCTGGGAAAAGTACAACTCGAACCCCCCCCCCCCCCCCCCCCCCCCCCCCCCCGCCCCCCCCCCCCCCCCTCGAACCCAGCCGACTGGTGACGTCATCATGAGAGACATGTTGCTCTCTCTTTCACTCTTTCTGTCTTTCTGTGTGTCTCTAACCCTGTTCTCTTTATCTTGACGTTTAAAGAGCTTTATTGGGGTGGGAAATGTAATTTCTTGTTGCCCGAGAACATATTTAATGCTCTGCCCATCAAAACAGTGCGGTCACGATAAGAGTAGAAGATATAAGAGTATATCAAATGAGTTCCCGGAACCGGCCATAAAATGACTTCATGACTTTACCCATCTCTGGTGGGGAAATAAAATATATTGAAACCAATTTTTTTGTCTGTTTCTTTCTTGGTAATATAATAATAAAATAAACTAAAAAGCATGATTCCAAATGGATTTCAAATGAAATCAATATGTGTTGGTAGCGTGTGGTGTGTGTGTGTGTGTGTGTGTGTGTGTGTGTGTGTGTGTGGTGTGTGTGTGTGTGTGTGTGTGTGTGTGTGTGTGTGTGTGTTTTGTGTGTGTGTGTGTGTGTGTGTGTGTGTGTGTGTGTGTGTGTGTATGTGTGTGTGTGTGTGTGTGTGTATGTATGTGTGTGTGTGTGTGTGTGTGTGTGTGTGTGTGTGTGTGTGTGTGTGTGTGTGTGGTGGATAGGTGCGGTTTGGCCCAGATCCTGCTCCTGCTCCTGCTCCAGGCCCTCTGGTTCCTCTGGCACTCTGTACTTAACGCAAACCAAAAGTATTGTTGTTCCGACTCCATCGCTCTGGATCTCTGCTCTCTGATTCTCTGGTCGGAGTCGGAGGGTGGAAATGACAGTGGAACATTTCTCTGCGGTGGAGCCCGGTGCTTCAAACAGCATGAAGTATGTTTCACGGCCTCAATGCTCCGCCGAACTGGAAAACGAGTGAGGAATGGAATGGAATGGCCTCGTATGTACGGAGGAACGGTATCTCTGTCGTCATGGTTCAAGAATTTCCTTCGGGATTAATAAAGTTCTATCTTATCTTATCTTATGGTGTTGCTCCTATATGCCTGTAGCAATGCTTAGTTGCCTTAGTTCGGGTTCTTGCCGGGTAGGATAGACGGTAGACCGAGTGATGCGACCAGGGTGTTTAATTAACAACAGAAAAACATCGCCACTTGGCATAATAAGGAGACAAATAATAAATCTGGTTCAGTCGGCGTTTTAGGGTTTACGGAGTCGACCTCGTGTCGGGTCCTGTCACTCCGTCTGTCCCCAGCCTCCTACTGCGGGGAGAGTCAACACTTATACAACATTTATTTATACACAACAATCACGCTCATCCCCTACAGCTGCGTCAATCTCAGGCAATTTGCCGTTCCGCCCCCCTTGTTTCACCTGCCCACGCTAAACCACGATCCCCTTCATCGCACAATGCTTATACCCGCTTCTTTGTGAGGCTGTCCTTGTGCCATCTATGCATCACGGCTGTATATGCACACCCTCCTAAATGACACGTGTCTGTTAGTCGCTTTGTATGCCAGCATCTCAGTGACTGAGTAGTGAGTCTAGTTCCTCCTCTCTGAGAACCTGGGGCCGGATGAGATCGTCACAACCGCTCCGTGTAACGGAACGTCTGATCCTCTCTCAGACACAGGAAGTGAAATGCCCGACCTCTCGGTCCAAGTGCTGTTTTTATTGGCTGACGGACGACTGCCCTGCGCGAGCCATTAGGAGCCGGTCTATTCTGTAGAACGCGCACACGTGCATGCATGCACAAACACACACACACACACACACAAACACACATAAACACACACACATGCACACACCCCACACACACACACACACACACACACACGCGCGCACACACACAGGCACACACACACACACACACACACACACACACACACACACATAAATAACACACACACACACACACGCAGGCACACACACACACACACACACACACACACATACACGCACGCACGCAGGCCCGCACACAGACACACACATATAAAACACATGGTACATATATAACACACACTCTTGTTTATCCACATGTCACACCCCCTCCCTCCCTTGCCCTCGGTGGAGCTGGGGTGTGGTGGTCTCTGCCAGACCCTGACTGAACCCTAGACCAGACCTCTTCTCCATTTAGCATGCGGCTATGTCTATGTTGTGAAGATTAGTCTCACAAGTCACAAACCATTTTAAATCTGGTGAACTGGTGCCAATAACATATTTTAACATCTCTATGCAACGAAACAGGAAACAAGACGTAACTTCGCCCCCTTGCAGCCGCTGGTTTCCTCTGTGCGCCCCCACCCCCCTGCCACCCCCGTACGCACACCCCCCCCCCCCCCCACCCCACCAAGTATAGAAGTTGTAAATGTTGATGTTTTCCCATGCCAATAAAACTCTTTTTGAATTGAAATTGAATGGACAGACTCAGCCGCAATGATTGAGAGCAGCTGTGGGCACAGAGAGAGGAGAAGTGTGAGAGACAGAAGAGGGAGGAGAGGAGAGAGAGGGGGGGAGAGAGAGAGAGAGAGAGAGAGAGAGAGAGAGAGAGCGAGAGAGAGAGAGAGAGAGAGAGAGAGAGAGAGAGAGAGAGAGAGAGAGAGAGAGAGAGAGAGAGAGAGAGAGAGGAGAGAGAGAGAGAGAGAGAGAGAGAGAGAGAGAGGAAGGGAGGAGAGAGAGAGAGAGAGAGAGAGAGAGATAGAGAGAGAGAGAGGAGAGAGAGAGAGAGAGGGGAGGGAGAGAGAGAGAGGGAGGGAGAGAGAGAGAGAGAGAGGGAGGGAGGGAGAGAGAGAGCGAGAGAGAGAGAGAGAGAGGGAGGGAGAGAGGAGAGAGAGGGAGGGAGGGAGAGAGGGAGAGAGAGAGAGAGAGAGAGAGAGAGAGAGAGAGAGAGAGAGAGAGAGAGAGAGAGAGAGAGAGGAGGGAGGGAGGGAGGGAGGGAAGAGAAAGAGGAAGGGAGGGAGGGAGAGAGAGAGCGAGAGAGAGACAGAGAGTGCGCAAGAGAGAGAGTGTAGTGAGAGTGTAGCAGTAGTAGTAGTGATGCAGTTATGTAAGGTATTCCACTGTAAAACACGGGCGCAGGAACAAGGCTGGTATTCTTCCCACCGGTGCTCACGCTTCTCAAACGCTCCCAAACGCGATCCTCCAGGCAGGAGGCTGAATTACGTTTGGACTCACATGAGTAAAAAGTTCCCGGCTGGGACTGGGCCAACAGTGATTCCAGCTCGGTCCGTGTAGCGCTGAACAACACGTTTATGGGGACCATTAGCTGAGAGATGTTCTTCCATGTGTGAAACGCTGGTGTATGACATCATCAATGGGGTGGAGGTGGAGGTGGTGGTGGTGGAGGAGGTTGCAGTTTGGCCTGGATGTGAATTGGAGTAGGTTGGAGGTGTGGGGGGAGGTGCTGTGAAGGTATGGTGGAGGTGGAGGAGGAGGTGGTGGAGAGTTGAGGTGGTGGAGGGTGGAGGTGGTGGAGGGTGGAGGAGGTGGTGGAGGGTGGAGGTGGTGGGGGGTGAAGGTGGTGGAGGGTTGAGGTGGTGGGGGGGTGGAGGGTGGTGGGGGTTGGAGGGTGGATGTGGAAGTCCCACAAGATCACAGTCCCGCAAGCTGACGGCAGAGTTCTGATTCCTCATTGGTGGGTGTGGTAGGGTGGAGAGGGCGGCGGTGGTGCCTACAGGTGGTGGTGGTAGTGGGGGTTGCCGTAGTAACCCAGATCTCCAGGGCTCACGGTTTCCTGAAGTAACCGTGAGCCCACCAATGTGCAGTAGACATGTGCAGGAGACCACAGGATTCCTGTGCACTGCAGAGAGAGGAAGTGTGTGTGTGTGTGTGTGTGCGTGCGTGTGTGTGTGTGTGCGTGTATGTGTGTGTGTGTTTGGACTCATTGTGATTGGACTCATTGTGAGTGAGTGTGTGTGTGTGTGTGTGTGTGTGTGTGTGTGTGTGTGTGTGTGTGTGTGTGTTTGGACTCATTGCGATCTTGGTTTTTAAAACAGCGCTGGACGTCGATCTGACAAGCGAGCTCTGAGGGAGAGAGGTGGGCGCACGGCTCTGTACTGCAACACATGGTGGCTGTTAAGAGTACTGTAGTCTCTCTCCCTCTCACTTTCTCTCTCTCTCTCTCCCTCTCTCGCTCTCTCTCTCTCTCTCTCTCTCTCTCTCTCCCCCTCTCTCTCTCTCCCTTTCCCCCTCCATCTGTGGTCTGATCTCCTCTGGAAAGAACTCCCAGTATTCCGATCTCCTCGCCGCCACCGCCGGCGAATCACATGTAAACAACTCGTTGGCCATCAGCGCCGTTGTTTGGGAAGACTCTGTGTGGGTTTGGCCCGGGACTTCTAGAACCCTCCGTGCGTTCTGGAAGCGTGCGGAGCTCCGCTGGAAGGTCTTCGCGGGCGAGCCGATGACGGAACGGAGCGACTTCCATGCCAACCGTTCCGTCTGGTCGGAATGCCGGCGGTTTCTCCACAAGGCACGTTTAAACGGAAAGCAGGGGTCGTTTATGTATTTTATATATTCATGTATTAGTTAGCCCTCCGACAAGATGATCTGCGACATGGAAGAGCAATCTAACAATCTTGCCCGCACACCACCGAGACATCAGCACTTATTATGGCAACAGGTTCCCTTAACTCTTCTAAAGCGAGGAACATGATTGATTGAAACACATTTGAAGCGAAAGACTTTAGATGTTAATCTAAGGTTGTTAGATGTTAATCTGAAGTCTGGTTTGTGAGACTAGGGCAGACCTTAGAGAGGTCTGGAATGGAGAGGTCTGGAATGGAAAGGTCTGGGTTAGAGAGGCCTGGGTTGTGGAGGTCTGGGGTGGAGAGGTCTGGGAATGCAGAGGTCTGGGTTAGAGAGGTCTAGGATGGAGGGGTCTGGGATGGAGAGGTCTGGGATGGAGAGGTCTGGGTTAGAGAGGTCTGGGTTGTGGAGGTCTGGGATGGAGAGGTCTGGGATGGAGAGGTCTGGGATGGAGAGGCCTGGGTTGTCGAGGTCTGGGATGGAGAGCTCTGGGATGGAGAGGTCTGGGATGGAGAGGTCTGAGACAGAGAGATCTAGGTTGGGGGAGTCTGGGATGGAGAGGTCTGGGTTAGAGAGGTCTGGGTTGTGGAGGTCTGGGATGGAGAGGTCTGGGTTGGAGAGGTCTGGGTTTTGGAGGTCTGGGTTAGAGAGGTCTGGGTTGTGGAGGTCTGGGATGGAGAGGTCTGAGACAGAGAGATCTAGGTTGGGGGAGTCTGGGATGGAGAGGTCTGGGTTAGAGAGGCCTGGGTTGTCGAGGTCTGGGATGGAGAGATCTGGGTTTGAGAGGTCTGGGTTAGAGAGGTCTGGGATAGAGAGGTCTGGGACCCACATGTCCTCCGAGGGGGACAATAAGACGGCTATAAATAAATACATCAAATGTTGTCGACTTTGAAGACACTTTGAAGCCTTCTCTTTGAACGAGCAGTCAAATAAAAACACACATTCACAAAAAAACACATTCGTGGCGAGTCTTTTTATTGGTGGACGCGTTCTGGCGGGGGGCGAGGAAAAGCGACACAGCGATAACCGACGACAACCGTCCATGTCTTCCTCCTCCTCCTCCTCCGCCTCCGCTATGAATATGTGACTCAGTTTACGGGGGCCTTCTGTGTAAGTGGTTCTTCTCAGGAAAGGTCTGTGGTGGCGTTAGTGCTGTTGAATCACGCAGACCACAGCTCACGTCATGCATATCGAAGCTGTGACTGTGTCTCGGAGCTGTGGGCGTGATGTGATTGAGGATTGTTCCATTACATCTTCTGGCATCAGTTGGACACTTCCCTGGAACTACTACGACAATATTAACAGTAGTTAATGGTTAAAACAACCGGTTTTAACCATTAACAGTAACAGTAACACTGGACAGAACCACGCATGTGTGTGTGATGAACCATGGGTGGTTGGATGCGCTTGAGGGAATATTTATTGTGTTTTGTCCCTGTCTCTATCCTTCCTGTTTGACCCCCTTGGCAGACAGAACAAAAAATGAATGTGTGTGTGTGTGTGCATGTTTGCGTGTGTGTGTGAGTGTGTGTGTGTGTGTGTGTGTGTGTGTGTGTATGTGTGCATGCTTGTGTGTATGTGTGCTTGTGTGTGTGTGTGCATGCTTGTGTGTATGTTTGTGTGGTGTGTGTGGTGTGTGTATGTGTATGTGTGCATGCTTGTATGTGTGTGTGTGTATGTGTATGTGTGCATGCTTGTATGTGTGTGTGCGTGTGCATGCTTGTATGTATGTGTGTGTGTGTGTGTGTGTTGTACGTGTGCACGTGTGCATGCTTGTGTGTGTGTGTGTGTGCATGTCATTGCGTGTGTGTGTGTGTGTGTGTGTGTGTGTGTGTGCATGCCTGTGTGTGTGTGAGGGACAAGGGCATTTCCTCATGCAGGAACCAGCAGGGGCCGAGGGGCCGGGGGGCCTCTGTTTGGCGGCCATCTTGTGTCCCTCAGCGTAGCGTCCGGCACGACTCCAGTGCGGAGTCGTAAATGTTCTGTAAGGACACACACTGTTTGTCACGCATCTGTTGAAACAAACACAAACACACTAGAACGAGAGGCAAGGGAAAGCGGCCATTTTCCCAGCCGGCATTTATTGTTTCGATTTAGAGTTATTGGTCATGAATCATGCGCAAGTCAGACATGGGCTGCGAGAAAAGAATTACGTCATTTTTGTCTCGCAGCCCTGGTTCGGGAGTTCTCGCAGCTTGTTCTCGACTTATCATCCGGGCAGAACATTTTTCTTGTGTCGTGTCCGAGAACTATTGTGTGATTGGTCAATTTGAAGTGGGTGTGGTTAATGCACTTTAGCGCGCGTGACGTGTGCTGCTGTGGGCGGGCCCTTTGAGGACTTCCCAGGAGTTCTGCACTTGAGTTTCTCGTGAAGTATGAAATGTCCTGGTGGCCAGAACGAACTTTGTTCCTGTTCTTGCCACACATTTCTCTGTTCTTGCGGAGTATGTATCAGCCTTAATCAGTGCAACACAGGTTAAACCAGCCATCACCACACACACACACACTCAGGAGAGCGCTAACATGCCAGCATTGTACCACCTGCTCTGTTCATTTGTACCCCAAAAACAATTTTTTCTCCCAAAGGGTTTTTTATGGGGTGGATACGGCGTGATCTTTACTCGTTCGCCATTAGAACAAGAAAGGAGAAGTTCATCAAGTCGTACCCAGTAACGAAGGACTGTATCAGTCAGAGTAACCGACTCCTGAGTTACACTATATAAGGTATAACGATTGATTGATTGTGTGATTATTGAATAATCAAATGAGGGAGTGTGGTGGAAAAATACCATATTGGTCATTGACAGGCAACTTGCCCTCATCTGCATATCATTGAGGGGACCCCTGCTGTGAACAGTCACTGGCATATTCTTAATTCTTAATGTCATGTCCAATAATATTTCACTTCTTTATGCCAATTGTTTTCGCCGTTGGAATATCTTATCTTGCCCACATATTTGTATATTTAACTGTAACTTGCACATACGTTAGTTATTTTATCAATCTGTGGTTTTTGTACTGTATCGCTATGCAACCTGGCACAAGAATTTCCTTCGGGATTAATAAAGTTCTATTCTATTCTATTCTATTCAAACTCTGTTCAAAATATCCCAGATTATTTACCATTAACTGCATTAACTGTCTCCAAATATTGGATGAGCCCAGCAGAAGAATGGTAGTTATCTAAATCAATACATTCCTCCAAAATACAGATTTATATTAACAAACAACAAAAATCCTTATGCAATGTATTTATTTGTGCACGTGAGCACATGTATGCTAATGCGCTAATAGGCTGTCATCACCAGGCGTCTCATGGGAGAGTTGTTCTGCATTGTTGTCAGAACACAACTGTAGCCATAGCATGTAAATGAGCACCTCGGCACCTCAGGTGTCGAACCAGCAGGACGACAAAGGGAGCAGGAAGACACGCTCACATCCTCCCCTCTGCTAGGTCCTTCAGGCGCTGCTCGCTCACTCCTTCCCTACATCTGAAAGTGAAAGTTTGGTTCTTCTGTTATCTTGTCATCGCAGTTCGTAAAGGCCTCTGTGTGCTTCTTTAGAAGTGTTCTGAGATCAGAACAAATCGGACGCCCGAAATCGACTTTGCCTTGCACCAGATTTGGAGAGTGACTTTTCCGAACTACATTGAAAATAACCCATTTCGGAAAAATAATACAGAGTCCTTTAGTGTATCGGCAAGCGTCTTGGACCCCCCCGCCGAAAAGGTACTGGATTCGATCCCAGACATCCGCAGCCTAAGCTGTAGGCATCATCATGCCTTAACCCTTACCGGCTCACGTACCTGAATTCATTCATTTCTATAGATACAAAATATTAAAATATTCAGCCATCAACAGTCCTTGTATGTTTTAACAAATTAAACTGGTGGGGGGGAGGTGTAATTCTATAATTACCAGTCTACCCAGTGTTGATTTGAAAGCTTGAGAGACACATGTCCTAGCGCTGGTCGAGTTTCTGTTCACTGCTTACAGCCAATCACATGCTTACAGATCCCCGCCTCCAGCAACATCGAAACCAAAATGAAGCGAAAGAAAGTAACACGCCCCCTGTTATCCCAGGCTTGAGCTCATCTGCTATGAGATTTGTGAGACTTGGCCGCTTGTAGTTCTGCTCTCATAACATCAGGGTCCACCAGCACCTACCTGTAGCCCAGCAGGGGACTTTTGAGAGCTGGGTGGGTGCATGGGGTGGGTGGGTGCATGGGGTGGGTGGGTGTGCGTGGGACCGGTGTGGGTGTACGAGCAGCGCTCTGCAGCAGGGTGTTACAACAGCTCGGGGGGAGTAGGTGTTTGTCTTGACACTTGGTCCACCGCTGAGGCCTCGGCGCTGAACGTGTGAACGCCTCCTCGACGGCCCGTTGCTCTCGCCTCGAGGGGTGAAGCAGGGTTTCGATGTTTCGTTTGAGACGTTCTCAACTAACGGGAAACAAACTGTTGTCAAAATGCACTTGAAAGAAGTGTTTCTGGAAAACATCAGTTATTTATCCTCAGTGGGTAAACACCTTAAGGGTTTCGAGTTTAGAGTTTTTTTAACGATATGATTGTAAACAAAGCACTATCCCGGACAATCCTGTTCAGCAACTATTCAATAACGAGTAACTGTCAATTACTCATCGCATAAATGTCAATTTACCACAAAGAAGGAAATGTATTCAGTGTATTTTACACCCTGGTAACACCTTGGAGTACTGCGCTTTATATTTAAAGCAAAGCGTTCCCATCTGTTCACACGCTGGTGTTGTGGACCGCCTGTTCCTCTCCCTAACCTCTGTTTGTTAACTATTAAATAAATACGTGTTGCCGTCTTTCCCTGCTTTTAATCATCAGGTTGTTGGCTAAAAATAAGAAACCTCCGCTGAACCAATCAGACGTAAGCACGCCGATAAATCAACTCTTGACGTCTGAATTTAAATTCACAGGGCTCAGGAGAACATTCTCAGTCTCTTATCAGGTGAAAACTTCCTGCTGTGTTTTTTCCCCTGTTTGAATCATTTCCTCCCTCCATCGCCGGTGGATTGTGAGTTTCCACAGACTATAGTTTGGTTCTTGCTCTCACATTAAGGCTAATTTCCCTGCAGACGGCAGCAGGTCAGCTTCCGCATGCTAATGAGGCTGTTATGGCTCCAAAATAGCCTCCGCCCACCAGACTTCCTCGACTCGCTATAGGTCGACTTTATTACTATATTTATATACATACGGTATATATATATATACATGTGTATATTAGTACTTTGTGTGTTCTGACACACATGCGTCTAATTAAGTTTTTCATTTGGCTTCAGTTTCATTTGAGTTCTTCTTTTCTTTCTATTTTAGTTTCTTTCTCTCACTCTGCCTGTCAGTCTGTTCATCTGTCTGTCTGTCTATTTGTTTTCATTGCAGTCTTTCAATCTGGCGTATCCACACACTAACCTAAACATAACTGTGGTCCAAGTTGAAAAAAAAATAAAACGTGTCTGTTCTGTCAGCATATAATTAAGGTTTTCATCAAGTTTCATTTTAATTTTCACATTTGTTTTTCTTTCTTTCTTGCACTCTGGCCCCATTGGCTGATTGGGCTGTCCGTCAGAACACCTTCCTGATGGGAGGGAGGGGAGGCACAGGTGGCCCCCCAGTTGTTAACTGGGGGCCAGTTAACAACTTGTCCCTTTGAAATGTTATGATTCACCTCCACCATCACCGCTACGCTCTGCCCCCTGGCCCCATTTTATTTTTGTATTTTTGTATATTCGTATTTTTGTATATTTTTGTATATTTTGGAAATTCTTTTATATACATTTTTTTTAAGTTGACTTACTTTCCTGTATATACTTAGTTCTTTATAAGTATATTTTAGAAACTCATATTTATACATTTGATTGCAATATTGCAGCTTTGTTTACATATTTCTTTGTTATAGAATATCTGCAATTCATCCATCCATCCATTCTCATCCGCTTATCCGGGGCCGGATCACGGTGGCAGTCGGTTAAGCAGGGCCCCCCCTTCTCCCCAGCCACACTCTCTAGTTCCTCCTGGGGGATCCCGAGGTGTTCCCAGGCCAGATGAGACATATAATCCCCCCAGTTGGACGTGCCCGGGGGGCATCCTAATCAGATGCCCGAACCACCTCAGCTGACTCCTTTCTACGCGGAGGAACAGCGGCTCTACTCCGAGCTCCCTCCGGATGTCTGAGCTCCTCACCCTATCTCTAAGGCTGAGCCCACGGGGGTGGTGCTCCAACTATCGGGGTATCACACTGCTCAGCCTCCCCGGGAAAGTTTTTTCCAGGGTGCTGGAAAGGAGGCTCCGGCCGATTGTCAAACCTCAGCTTCAGGAGGAACAATGCGGATTCCGTCCTGGCCGTGGAACAGTGGACCAGCTCTTTACCCTCGCAGGGTTGTTGTGGGGGGCATGGGAGTTTGCCCATCCAGTCTACATGTGCTTTGTGGACTTGGAGAAGGCTTATGACCGTGTCCCCCGGGGAAACCTGTGGGGGGTACTACGGGAGTATGGGGTACCGGGGCCGTTGGTACGTGCCATTCGGTCCTTGTTCAAAGAAAGTGCGAGCTGTGTCCGTATTCTCAGCACAAAGTCAAGCACGTTCTCAGTGGGTGTTGGACTCCGCCAAAGTTGTCCCTTGTCACCGGTTCTGTTTGTGATCTTCATGGACAGAATCTCAGGTGGGGAGAGTGTCCGGTTTGGGGACCTCAGAATTACATCTCTGCTCTTTGCAGATGATGTGGTTCTGTTCAGACCGTGACCTCCAGCATGCACTGGGGCGGTTTGCAGCCGAGTGTGAAGCGGTCGGGATGAGAGACAGCACCTCCAAGTCTGAGGCCATGGTTCTCTGCCAGAAAACGGTGGAGTGTTACCTCCGGGTTGGGAGTGAGTTGCTGCCTCAAGCAAGGAGTTCAAGTATCTCGGGGTCTTGTTCACGAGTGAAGGCAAAATGGAGCGGGAGATGGACAGACGGATTGGTGCAGCGTCTGCAGTGATGCGGGCGCTGTACCGGTCCGTTGTGGTGAAGAGGGAGCTGAGCCGGAAGGCGAAGCTTTCGATTTACTGGTCCATCTACGTTCCAACCCTCACCTATGGTCACGAGCTTTGGGTAGTGACCGAAAGAATGAGATCGCGGATACAAGCGGCCGAAATGAGTTTCCTCGCAGGGTGGCTGGGCTCAGCCTTAGAGATAGGGTGAGGAGCTCAGTACCTGTGGAGTGGCAGACTGGGGTGGTGGTCCCCATTTTCAAGAAAGGGGACCGGAGGGTGTGCTCCAATTATCGGGGTATCACACTGCTCAGCCTCCTCGGGAAAGTTTTTTCCAGGGTGCTGGAAAGGAGGCTCCGGCCGATTGTCGAACCTCAGCTTCAGGAGGAACAATGCGGATTCCGTCCTGGCCGTGGAACAGTGGACCAGCTCTTTACCCTCGCAGGGTTGTTGGGGGCATGGGAGTTTGCCCATCCAGTCTACATGTGCTTTGTGGACTTGGAGAAGGCCTATGACCGTGTCCCCCGGGGAATCCTGTGGGGGGTACTACGGGAGTATGGGGTACCGGGGCCGTTGGTACGTGCCATTCGGTCCTTGTACGAACAAAGTGCGAGCTGTGTCCGTATTCTCAGCACAAAGTCAAGCACGTTCTCAGTGGGTGTTGGACTCCGCCAAAGTTGTCCCTTGTCACCGGTTCTGTTTGTGATCTTCATGGACAGAATCTCAAGGTGGGGGAGTGTCCGGTTTGGGGACCTCAGAATTGCATCTCTGCTCTTTGCAGATGATGTGGTTCTGTTGGCTACATCAGACCGTGACCTCCAGCATGCACTGGGGCGGTTTGCAGCCGAGTGTGAAGCGGTCGGGATGAGAGTCAGCACCTCCAAGTCTGAGGCCATGGTTCTCTGCCGGAAAACGGTGGAGTGTTCCCTCCGGGTTGGGAGTGAGTTGCTGCCTCAAGCGAAGGAGTTCAAGTATCTCGGGTTTTGTGACGGTGAAGTGTGAGGATGTGTGTGTGTGTGGTGTGTTGTGTGTGTGTCTGTGTGTGTGTGTGATTTGATCAGAGTGTGTTCTGTTGCTCTTGGGCTGGGCCGACAACAACATGACACGAAAGGTCAGACTCTGGGGTGCATCAGCCACGACTAAACCCTCTGGCGAAAATGGGGACCACCACCCCGGTCTGCCATTCCACAGGTACTGTCCCCGACCTCCACGCGACATTGACTAGGCGTGTCAGCCACGACAGCCCGACAAATATATATCTGCAACATATCTGCAATTGTACATTTGTAAATCGGCAATTGTAAATTAGATTTGTTTTGTTTTTATTTTTATTTGCCACTCGCTTTGGCAATGTAAATGTACGTTTCCCATGCCAATAAAGCTAATTGAAATTGAATTGAGAGAGAGAGAGAGAGCGAGAGAGAGAGAGAGAGAGGTTGTTCGCTCCTAACACCACCTCTGTCATCAAGCCCTACTACTCTGGGTGTGTTCTCCATTTTCCCATGACTCTACTGTACTGTGGTGTGTTTAAAATAACCCCCACCCTCCCTCCCCCGCCCCCTCCCGCCCTCGATCCCGCCCGCCCCCGCCCACATCGCCCGCATGGCACATCTGGACACCATGTTGTGTCACGAGGAACAAACATCTTACATTTTGGATGCACCCTGAGCCTAGCCGCCATGCACTTAGCCTCCTAGCTTATTATAGCGCACGCTCTCTATTTGTGTGAGTTAGCCTCCTAGCTTATTATAGCACACGTTGTCTATGCGCGTGAGTTAGCCTAGCTTGTGACTCACATTCGCTATGCGTGTGAGTTAGCCTAGCTTATTATAGCACACGTTGTCTATGTGCGTGAGTTAGCCTAGCTTGTGACTCACATTCGCTATGCGTGTGAGTTAGCCTAGCTTATTATAGCACACGTTGTCTATGTGCGTGAGTTAGCCTAGCTTATTATCGTACACAGTGTCTATGTGCGTGAGTTAGCCTAGCTTATTATACGCACACGTTGTCTTATGTTGCGTGAGGTTAGCCTAGCTTATTATCGATACACCAGTTGTGTATGTGCGCTGAGTTAGCCTAAGCTTATTATCGTACACAGTGTCTATGTGCGTGAGTTAGCCTAGCTTATTATCGTACACAGTGTCTATGTGCGTGAGTTAGCCTGAGCATATTATAGCACACGTTGTCTATGTGCATGAGTTAGCCTAGCTTGTGGCTCACATTCTCTATGTGCATGAGTTAGCCTAGCTTGTGACTCACATTCGCTATGCGTGTGAGTTAGTCTAGCTTATTATAGCACACGTTGTCTATGTGCGTGAGTTAGCCTAGCTTATTATCGTACACAGTGTGTATGTGCGTGAGTTAGCCTAGCTTATTA
Source organism: Coryphaenoides rupestris (assembly GCA_002895965.2). Classification (NCBI taxonomy): domain Eukaryota; kingdom Metazoa; phylum Chordata; class Actinopteri; order Gadiformes; family Macrouridae; genus Coryphaenoides; species Coryphaenoides rupestris. Next base: position 692,507 of record PIJE02000087.1, read on the forward strand.
TAGTGCACATTGTCTATGTGCGTGAGTTAGCCTAGCTTATTATAGCACACGTTGTCTCTGTGCGTGAGTTAGCCTGAGCTTATTATAGCACACGTTGTCTATGTGCATGAGTTAGCCTAGCTTGTGGCTCACATTCTCTATGTGCATGAGTTAGCCAATCAAAATTGGAGTCTAGCTACGCTAAGCTAAGTGTTGCCCTGCCCGCTCTAACTGGTTGGCAGCAGTAGTAATGGATGTGATGTGACCGCTAGCCTGAGGGGAAGGCAGAAGTTAGCATCACACCTCTAGTAATGCACTTACACTTCTTGTAAGAGGTTATGATTATTATAATTGTTTTACTGTTGGCTTGTATCTGGGTTAAGTTACAGAAAAATTGTGTGTTTTGTGTGTTTTCTAACGTGAGAGGTCGTCCTGAGGGGGCGAGGCCGCATGATGACAGGGTGTCCAACACATCTCGGTCAGCCAGGGAACATGTACCACCAAAATACTGTAGTAACTTTACAAAAACCCTGGAATTACCCACAGTGCAACAGCTGAACCCAAACACAGACCTCCTCCAAGACTCTCCTGCAAGGAGGCCAAATATAACCTTCTCTGACGATGCCTCCTTTCCCTGTCTCCTCCTCCTCCTCCTCCTCTCTTGTCCTTTCTCCTCTCTGTCTCCTTTCCCCTCTCCTTCCATCTCCCCTGTTTTTGCCTTTCCTCCTCTCTTCTCCTCTCCCTTCTCCTCTCTCCTCCTCATCTCCTGCACAGGAGAGAGAGAGAAAGCAACTAACTATTGTGGTTGCTTGGGGGCAGGGTCTTTGGTCACATGACCAGGGGAACTCAGGGGTTCTGTAGAGGAGATAAGACAGAAACCAACAGAAACAGCCATGCTGGTTTGGAACCAGAGGCCATTATGGAGAAGTTGGCTTGTGTGTTGTGTGTGTGTGTGTGTGTGTGTGTGTGTGTGCTTGTGTGTGTGTGTGTGTATGTGTTGGGGGGTGGTGGGGGGGGGGGCTTCATAGTTCTTAGCACCACTCAACATTTCTTAGATGTCACCCGTACGGTCCCACTATCTGCTGCGGAGGTCACCATGGTTACAGACGCATAGCTCTGTCTGGGCATCTCAAGGGTCCTCTGTCACTCTCTCTCTCTCTCACTCTCTCTCTCTCTCACTCTCTCTCACACACTATCTCTCTGTTTTGCTCTCTTGATCTTTTTTTGTCTTCCTTTATCTCTCCATCTCATGCTGTCTCCGTCTGTCTCTCTCCCCTCTTCTCTCCTTCTCTCTCCCCCCCTCCTTCTCTCCCTCTCTCCCTCTCCCTCTCTCTCCCTTTCTCTTTCTCTTTTGAATTACAGGGGGGTTTTAAAATGTGTCAAAGTGCAAATGTTAATTACCTGTCCTGATAGTAATGTTGCTCAAATCTATCAAACAACAAGCCTCCACCCCCACCCCTCCATTTCCCCAACTATGTTACAAATCTCCCATTGAAGAGACAATGCTGTTCCCACCCCCCCGCCCCCTCTCTCTCTCTCTCTCTCTCTCTCTCTCTCTCTCTCCCTCTCTCTCTGCATTGTCTCGGGGCATGCTATCACTGCCCTGGCCTTGTCCACATGTAGATACAGCTATCTTAATCACTAGCTGGCTAGCTGACACAACATATCTTACATCTTACATATTAACTATCGAGTTACATCGCTGGGGGTTTAAGGGGTGAGGCTGGGGTGGGTGGGTAAGGGGTGAGGCTGGGGTTGGGTAGGCTGGTGGTAAGGGGTGAGGCTGGGGGTTAAGGGGAGAGACTGGGTGGTGAGGCTGCAGGTAAGGGGTGAGACTGGGTGGTGAGGCTGCGGGTAAGGGGTGAGGCTGGGGTGGTGAGGCTGGGGGGTGAGCTGGGGGTGAGGCTGGGATGCTTAGTGTGGGGAATAGGAGTTAAGCCAGCGTTTACGCTCATGTCTGATGGTGGCAGACAATCAGACAATGAGAGGAAGGAGTGGATAATGACATCGCTATGATAAGGGGGGTGTGTTGTGTGTGTGTGTGTGTGTTGTGTTGGTTGAGAATAAGTATTTGTTCTTTGCTTTTTTCCCTCTCTGTGCGTCAGCACAGCTGTCGTATAAAAACTCAACAAAGGACAATATATCATCAATAACCGGTCAATATTCAATATCTCTAATCAACTCACACTGACAGAACCACACTATTTCAGTGGACCATGCAGAGGTGGTGTGTGTGTGTGTGTGTGTCTGTCTGTGTGTGTGTGTGTGTGTGTGTGTGTAGAGAGTAAAAACACATCAAACAGGACCCCCCCCCCCGAGGGGAGCCACCTGGCGACCGGCCGGGAGCGTCGGGATGATCCCGGTAGAAGTCCCGAGGAGCAACGGGTCCATAATGAGTTAAATGGTAAATGGATTGCATTTATATAGCGCTTTTATCCAAAGCGCTTTACAGTTGCCTCACATTCACCCATTCATACACCGACGGCGGTGCCAACCATGCAAGGTAACAACCAACACGTCAGGAGCAGGTAGGGTTAGGTGTCTTGCTCAGGGACACCACGACACTTAGCTAGGTGGAGCTCAGGGATCGGAACCAGCAACCTTCCAGTTGGCAGACAACCACTCTACCTCCTGAGCTACTGCCGCCCCCGTTTACCATAATGAGTTGGCGGAGATCCAACTCCGGGCCATACCCCTCCCAGTCTGCCAGGTACTGCAACACCCGACCCCGGCGGCGCACCCCCAGTAACCGCCGCACCGTCCACTGGGGATGACCGTCGACCAGCTGAGGAGGCGGCGGTGCAGGAGCCGCTGGCATGAGCGGGCTGGAGGAGACCGGTTCAAGCCTGGACACATACAAAACCGAGTGGAGCCTGAGACGCACTGTCGCCGGGTTCAGGACGTGGTCAATCATGAACGGGCCGACATAGCCTGGTGCCAACTTCCTGGAGGAGACCTGGAGCGGAAGGTCAGCCGTGGAGAGATATACCAGCTGGCCAGGCTGGTATACCGGGGCAGGGGTGCGGCGGCGATTTGCCCCACGGCAGGAACGCTGGTTGGCATGGAGCAGGGCGGTGCGGACCTCCCTCCACAACCGGCGACACCGTCGGAGATGGGCCTGGACCGATGGGACGGCGGCCTCCGACTCCTGGAGTGAGAACAGCGGGGGGCTGGTATCCCGGGAGGCCTGGAACGGGGACGCTGCCGGTGGCCTCGCAGACCAAGGTGTGAGGGAGTACTCAACCCAGGGCACGTCTCCGCTCCAGGAGGTGGGGTGGAGAGCCGAGACGCAACGCAGAGCTGACTCCAGGCTCTGGTTGGTGCGCTCAGCCTGGCCGTTTGTCTGCGGGTGGTATCCTGAGGAGAGGCTGATGGTAGCGCCGATCCCCTTGCAGAAGGCCCGCCAGACCTGGGAGGTGAACTGCGGTCCACGGTCCGACACCACATCGCTCGGGAGCCCGTGGAGACGATAAACGTGCTGAGTGAGGAGTTCAGCCGTCTCCGCCGAGGATGGGAGCTTTGGGAGTGCCACCAGATGCACCGCCTTGGAGAATCGATCAACCACGGTAAGGATGACTGTGTTCCCGCGGGAGGGGGGAAGACCGGTCACGAAGTCCAAGGCGATGTGGGACCATGGACGGCTGGGAACCGGGAGAGGACGCTGGAGTCCAGCTGGAGCTTGGTGTGAAGCCTTGCTGCTCCCAGAGACGGCCACCAGAACCGCCGAGCCAGGAAGGAGTGTGTGCGGTGGACTCCCGGATGACATGCCACCCTGCTCGCATGACCCCACTGGAGCACCCGGGACCGAACCGAGTCGGGCACAAACAACCGGCGGGGGGGCCCGTTGCCTGGGTCGGGTTGGGTGCGTTGAGCCTCCTTGACCACCCCCTCAATGTCCATCGTGACCACCCCGATGACGCACGATGCAGGGAGAATGGGCTCAGGCTCCTGGGCGCTCCTCTCCGGTTCGTGGAGACGGGATAAGATCGTCTGCCTTTACCGTTGCGAGACCCTGGTCGGAACAGTGAGTGTGAACTCGACACCTTCCAGGAACTGAGGTCCCACCATGCCTGGCGGGAATTGAGACGCCTCGCTGTGCGAATGAACGTCAAATTCCTGTGGTCCGACCAGACCAGCGTGGGGTGCTCCGAACCCTCCAACCAGTGACGCCACTCCTCAAACGCCCCCACCACCGCCAGTAGCTCCCTGTTACCGATGTCATAATTCTCCTCGGCCGGTGAGAACCGGCGGGAGAAAAAGGCACAGGGATGCAACTTTTGGTCCTCCGCTGACCGCTGGGAGAGAACAGCGCCGATACCGGTGTCCGAAGCATCCACCTCTACTACGAACTGCCGGGCGGGGTCAGGATGGAGGAGGACCGGGGCGGTGGTGAAGCGCTCCTTTAGTGCCGCGAAGGCGGTGCTGGCCGCTGGCGTCCAGTGATAGGAACGCAGCGTGGAGGTGAGGTGCGTCAGGGGGGCAGCTACTCGGCTGTAGTTCCGGATGAACCGGCGATAAAAATTGGCAAACCCGAGGAAGCTCTGTAGCTGCTTACGGGTAGAGGGTTGGGGCCACTCGACCACTGTCCTGATCTTACGGGGGTCTGGTCCGGATCAGTCTCCCTCCACAATGCAGCCCCATGGAACCTCCAACTGATGGAGAATGGAAGATGCATTTTCTCCACCTTGAGAAAACAGCCAGTTCTCCAGGAGACGCTGGACATGACAGCGCACATGCTGGGACGTCCTCCTCAGCGCTCCTGGAGAACACCAGGATGTCGTCAAGGTAGAGGACCACAAATACATCTAACATGTCCCTGAGCACGTCATTCATCAACGCCTGAAAGACGGCGGGGGCGTTGGTGAGGCCGAAAGGCATCACGAGATACTCGTAATGCCCCCGGGGGGTCTTGAAGGCGGTCTTCCACTCATCCCCCTCTCAGATGCGGGTATGTGGTATGCGCTCCGGAGGTCCAACATAGTAAAAATGGTCGGATGGGATGGATGGATGAGACCCTCGGCCAAGCATTCCTGCAGGTAGCTGTCCATCGCCGCCTTCTCCGGCCCTGAGAGATTATATAGGCGACTGGCCGGGAGGGGAGCGTCCGGACGGAGCTCGATGGCACAGTCGTAGGGCCGGTGTGGAGGGAGAGAACGGGCGCGCTCCTTGCTAAACGCCTCTCCTAAATCGTGGTATTCAGGAGGGACAGATGCTAGGTCGGGAGGTGTATGACTGGAGCGTTCGGCCCGGAGGGGTGTCTGGGCGCCCCGGAGGCAACGGGCGTGGCAGGTGGTACTCCAGCTGAGAATGCGCCCGGTTCTCCAGCAGACGTGAGGGGTGTGGAGTTCCAGCCAAGGACGGCCCAGGATGAGCGGGGTGTCGGGGGAGTGGATGACGTAGAGACGGATGATCTCCACGTGGTTCCCCGACACCGTGAGAGTGAGGGGCTGGGTCCGGTGGGTAATGGGCGAAGGCAGAGAGATGCTTCTCCATCGGGGAAAGTGGGAAGCCCGCCTCCTGCGCGTACCGGCGATCCACGAAGCTCTCGTCGGCCCCGGAGTCGATGAGGACCGGTACGGCGAGCCTCTGCCCCTGCCAGGCGAGGGTGGCTGAAAACCTGGTGGCATCAGACAGGGTGAGAGGATTAATGAGGCGACTCACCCGGTACCCCTGTGCGGCCGTCTCTCCTCCCCTAGGCGTCCCGGGGTGGTGCGCTCTCTCCCGCTCTCGTTCCCGGGCACGCTCATCGAGGCGGATGGCCTGGGAGATGAGCAGGTCCAGGGTGCCGGGACTCTCCCTCCCGGACAGCGCGTCCTTCATGTCCTCCCCCAGACCGCGGCGGAACGCGCTATACAGCGCGGGCTCATTCCACGCGCACCGAGCCGCGAGTATGCGGAACTCAGTCGCGTAGTCCGCCACTGAACTCGCCTCCTGCTGGAGCGCGGAGAGGGCCACGTGTCTTGCCCGTGGTCGAAGACGGCCTTGAACTCCGCCACGAACGCCCGGTAGTCCTGCATATATGCGGCCGCGCCCTCGCGTCCCGCCATGACCCACCGACGAGCCCTCCCCGTGGTGAGGTTCGCCATGTAGGCGATGCGGGCGGCTGCAGTGGAGTACATGCTCGGTTGTAGCTCGAACACGTACTCACACTGCATCAGGAACTCCCGGCAGAGGGCGAATGTCCCATCATAGGGAGCCGGGGTGGCAAGGTGGGGTTCCCGGTCAGGGGACGCCCTCGGCACGGGAGCCGCAACCGCCGCACCGTCCTGGGGAGGGGCTGAAACCTGGACCGTGAGGACGTGGACCAGGGTGGCGAGGCTCGTCAGCTGCTCGGTCTGGGCCCCCTGGGCGTCGGCGAGTCCCAGGGGGCGTTGGCGAGACCCCCCCCTAACAGTACGATCTGGCCACTAGTAGACCCAGCCAGCATGGAAGGCACCCCTTCTCCCCTCAAGGCACAGCTCCAACCCCAGGGCAGGAGGCTGGAGGAACACACCCGCCTACTTGCGGAGGCAGCCGAGGCCGTCGCGGTCATCCGTCGGGAGCTCCGGGGACGAGGTGGACATTCCCACTTGTGATGTCACTAGACGGTAATCACATGGCAATTGTGAAACGGCTTGCAATGGCTAATCACACTCACACCTGATGGCATAATATGTCCCCTTTAAAAGTGGCTTCTGCTGGGCTCTTCCAACACCAGGACACAGGAAGGTGATGATGATGATAAACAGGTTTATTTTTGACTTTGCTGTCGTCTGTGGACAGAGCAGGTGCTACAAAGCTAGCATGCTAGCGCTCTCTCCATGAGTGTGTGTGGTGATGGCTAGTTTAACCTGTGGCCCAGCCCCAGACTCTAACCAGCCTGACTCGGGGCCAGGTGATGCTGCTTAAGCCAGACACCAACCACACACACACACAATCCACACACCCAGTTTATTGGCCAGGCTGAGGCTGGGGGTGAGGCTGGGGTAAGGGGTGAGAGCTGGGGGTGAGGCTGGGGTAAGGGGTGAGGCTGGGGGTGAGGCTGGGGTTAAGGGTGAGGCTGGGTGGTGAGGCTGGTGTAAGGGGGAGGCTGGGTGGTGAGGCTGGTGGTAAGGGGTGAGGCTGGGGTTAAGGGGAGAGACTGGGTGGTGAGGCTGCAGGTAAGGGGTGAGACTGGGTGGTGAGGCTGCGGGTAAGGGGTGAGGCTGGGTGGTGAGGCTGGGGGGTGAGGCTGGGGGGTGAGGCTGGGGATGCTTAGTGTGGGGAATAGGAGTAAGCCAGCGTTTACGCTCATGTCTGATGGTTGGCAGACAATCAGACAATGAGAGGAAGTGAGTGTATAATGACATCGCTTGATAAGGGGGGGTGTTTGTGTTTGTGTGTGTGTGTGTGTGTGTGTTGGTTGAGAAATAAGTATTTGTTCTTTGCTTTTTTCCCTCTCTGTGCGTCAGCACCAGCTGTCGTATAAAACTCTAACAAAGGACAATATATCATCAATAACCGGTCAATATTCAATATTCTAATCAATCACACTGATCAGAACCACACTATTTCAGTGGACCATCAGAGTGTGTGTGTGTGTGTGTGTGTCTGTCTGTGTGTGTGTGTGTGTGTGTGTGTGTGTAGAGAGTAAAAACACATCAAACAGGACCCCCCCCCCCCCCCCCCCGAGGGGAGCCACCTGGCGACCGGCCGGGAGCGTCGGGATGATCCCGGTAGAAGTCCCGGAGGAGCGACGGGTCCATAATGAGTTGGCGGGAGATCCAACTCCGGGCCATACCCCTCCCAGTCTGCCAGGTACTGGAACCCCCGACCCCGGCGGCGCACCCCCAGTAACCGCCGCACCGTCCACTGGTGATGACCGTCGACCAGCTGAGGAGGCGGCGGTGCAGGAGCCACTGGCATGAGCGGGCTGGAGGAGACCGGTTTAACCCTGGACACATGAAAAACCGGGTGGACCCGCATGGAGCCTGAGACGCACTGTCGCCGGGTTCAGGACGTGGTCAATCCTGAACGGGCCGACATAGCGTGGTGCCAACTTCCTGGAGGAGACCTGGAGCGGAATGTCAGCCGTGGAGAGATATACCAGCTGGTCAGGCTGGTATACCGGGGCAGGGGTGCGGCGGCGATTTGCCCCACGGCAGGAATGCTGGTTGGCATGGAGCAGGGCGGTGCGGACCTCCCTCCACAACCGGCGACACCGTCGGAGATGGGCCTGGACCGATGGGACGGCGGCCTCCGACTCCTGGAGTGAGAACAGCGGGGGCTGGTATCCCAGGGAGGCCTCGAACGGGGACCTGCCGGTGGCCTCGCAGACCAAGGCGTTGAGGGAGTACTCAACCCAGGGCACGTCTCCGCTCCAGGAGGTGGGGTGGAGAGCCGAGACGCAACGCAGAGCTGACTCCAGGCTCTGGTTGGTGCGCTCAGCCTGGCCGTTTGTCTACAGGTGGTATCCTGAGCAGAGGCTGATGGTAGCGCCGATCCTCTTGCAGAAGGCCCGCCAGACCTGGGAGGTGAACTGCGGCCCACGGTCGACGATAAACGATAAACGTGCTGAGTGAGGAGTTCAGCCGTCTCCGCCGAGGATGGGAGCTTTGGGAGTGCCACCAGATGCACTGCCTTGGAGAATCAATCGACCACGGAAAGGATGACTGTGTTCCCGCGGGAGGGGGGGAGACCGGTCACGAAGTCCAAGGCGATGTGGGACCATGGACGGCTGGGAACCGGGAGAGGACGCTGGAGTCCAGCTGGAGGTTGGTGTGAAGCCTTGCTGCTCCCAAAGACGGCCACCAGAACCGCCGAGCCAGGAAGGTGTGTTTGCGGTGGACTCCCGGATGACATGCCACCCTGCTCGCATGACCCCACTGGAGCACCCGGGACCGAACCGAGTCGGGCACAAACAACCGGCAGGGGGGCCCGTTGCCTGGGTCGGGTTGGGTGCGTTGAGCCTCCTTGACCACCCCCTCAATGTCCATCGTGACCACCCCGATGACACATGATGCAGGAAGAATGGGCTCAGGCTCCTGGGCGCTCCCTTCCGGTTCATGGAGACGGGATAGAGCGTCCGCCTTCGCGTTGCGAGACCCTGGTCGGAACGTGAGCGTGAACTCGAACCTCTCCAGGAACTGAGCCCACCTTGCCTGGTGGGAATTGAGACGCCTCGCCATGCGAATGAACGTCAAATTCCTGTGGTCCGACCAGACCAGCGTGGGGTGCTCCGAACCCTCCAACCAGTGACACCACTCCTCAAACGCCCCCACCACCGCCAGTAGCTCCCTGTTACCGATGTCATAATTCTCCTCGGCCGGTGAGAACCGGCGGGAGAAAAAGGCACAGGGATGCAACTTTTGGTCCTCCGCTGACCGCTGGGAGAGAACAGCGCCGATACCGGTGTCCGAAGCATCCACCTCTACTACGAACTGCCGGGCGGGGTCAGGATGGAGGAGGACCGGGGCGGTGGTGAAGCGCTCTTTTAGTGCCGCGAAGGCGGTGCTGGCCGCTGGCATCCAGTGATAGGAATGCAGCGTGGAGGTGAGGTGCGTCAGGGGGCAGCTACTCGGCTGTAGTTCCGGATGAACCGGCGATAAAAATTGGCAAACCCGAGGAAGCTCTGTAGCTGCTTACGGGTAGAGGGTTGGGGCCACTCGACCACTGTCCAGATCTTACGGGGGTCTGGTCGGATCAGTCCTCCCTCCACAATAAGCCCCAGGAACTCCACTGATGGAGAATGGAAGATGCATTTCTCCACCTTGAGAAACAGCCGGTTCTCCAGGAGACGCTGGACCATGCGCACATGCTGGACGTGCTCCTCAGCGCTCCTGGAGAACACCAGGATGTCGTCAAGGTAGAGGACCACAAATACATCTAACATGTCCCTGAGCACGTCATTCATCAACACCTGAAAGACGGCGGGGGCGTTGTTGAGGCCGAAGGGCATCACAAGATACTCGTAATGCCCCCGGGGGGTCTTGAAGGCGGTCTTCCACTCATCCCCCTCTCAGATGCGGGTATGTGGTATGCGCTCCGGAGGTCCAACATAGTAAAAATGGTCGGATGGGATGGACGGATGAGACCCTCGGCCAAGCATTCCTGCAGGTAGCTGTCCATCGCCGCCTTCTCCGGCCCTGAGAGATTATATAGGCGACTGGTCGGGAGGGGAGCGTCCGGACGGAGCTCGATGGCACAGTTGTAGGGCCGGTGTGGAGGGAGAGAACGGACGCGCTCCTTGCTAAATGCCTCTCCTAAATCGTGGTATTCAGGAGGGACAGATGCTAGGTCGGGAGGTGTGTGACTGGAGCGTTCGTCCCTGAGGGGTGTCTGGGCGCCCCGGAGGCAACGGCCGTGGCAGTTGGTACTCCAGCTGAGAATTGCGCCCGTTTCTCCAGCAGACGTTGAGGGGTGTGGAGTTCCAGCCAAGGACAACCCAGGATGAGCGGGTTCGGGGGAGTGATGACGTAGAGACGGATGATCTCCACGTGGGTTCCCCGACACCGTGAGTGAGAGTGAGGGGCTGGGTCCGGTGCTGTAATTGGGCCCAGTGGGTGGCTGTCCAAGGCGAAGCGAGAGAGACTTCTCCATAGGGAAAGCGGAACCCGCCTCCTGCGCGTAACCGGCGATTCCAAGAAGCTCATTGTCGCCCCGGAGTCAATGGGCCGGTACGGCGAGTCTCTTGCCCCTTTGCCCCAAAGGGCCGAGGGTGGCTGAAACCCCTTGGTGGCATCAGACAGGGTGAGAGGGTTAATTGAGGCGACTCACCCGGTACCCCCTGTTGGGCCGTCTCTCCTCCCCTTGGCGTCCCGGGGTGGGGTGCGCTCTCCCGGTGGTTCCCCGCCTCTCGAGGCGGATGGCCTGGGAGATGAGCAAGGTCCAGGGTGCCGGGGACTCTCCCTCCCGGACAGCGCGTCCTTCATGTCCTCCCCCCAGACCGGCGGCGGAACGCACTATACACGCGGGGCTCATTTCCCACGCGCACCGAGCGCGAGTATGCGGACTCAGTCGCGTAGTCCGCCACTGAACTCGCCTCCTGCTGGAGCGCGGAGAGGGCCACGTGTCTTGCCCGTGGTCGAAGACGGCCTTGAGCTCCGCCACGAACGCCCGGTAGTCCTGCATATATGCGGCCGCGCCCTCGCGTCCCACCATGACCCACCGACGAGCCCTCCCCTTGTTGAGGTTCGCCATGTAGGTGATGCGGGCGGCTGCAGTGGAGTACATGCTGGGTTGTAGCTCGAACACGTACTCACACTGCATCAGGAACTCCCGGCAGAGGGCGAATGTCCCCATCATAGGGAGCCGGGGGTGGCAAGGTGGGGTTTCCCGGTCAGGGGACGCCTCGGCACGGGAGCTGCAACCGCCGCACCGTCCTGGGGGAGGGCTGAAACCTGGACCGGGAGGACGTGGAACCAGGGTGGCGAGGCTTGTACAGCTGCCGGTCTGGGCCCCCTGAGCGTCGGGCGAGTCCAAGGGGGCAGTTGGCGAGACCCCCCACTAACAGTACGATCTCGCCACTAGTACGAACGCCAGCCAAGCATGAAGGCACCCCTTCTCTTCCCTCGAGGCACAGCTCCAACCCCAGGTCAGGAGGCTGGAGGAACACACCCACCTACTTGCGGAGGGCAGCCGAGCGCCGTCGCCAGTCATCCGTCGGGCAGCTCCGGGGAACGAGGTTGGACATTCCACTTTGTATGTACACTAGACAGGTAATCAGCATGGCAATTGCCTGAAAACGGCTTGCAATGGCTAATCACCACTCACAACCTGATGGCATCAATAATGTCTCACTTTAAAAAAAAGTGGCTCTCTGCTGGGGCGCTTCCAACACCAGGACACAGGAAGGTGATGATGATGATAAACAGGTTTATTTTTGACTTTGCTGTCGTCTGTGGACAGAGCAGGTGCCACAAAGCTAGCATGCTAGCGCTCTCTCCATGAGTGTGTGTGGTGATGGCTAGTTTAACCTGTGGCCCAGCCCCAGACTCTAACCAGCCTGACTCGGGGCCAGGTGATGCTGCTTAAGCCAGACACCAACCACACACACACACAATCCACACACCCAGTTTATTGGCCAGGCTGTTTAAGTGCGTTAAAGGACGGCGCTTTTGTTAGCGTAGGAATTCAGCCAACAGTTTGTCACGGACGAGCGTTCTGTGGCGGTTTGCACATTCCAACGCCACGGGTCAACCAGACGTGAGGTTCTCACGCCCCCCCCAACCGCCCACCCCCCATCCTCTCTGGTCCTGTATAGCTCTGCTGGAACACTGCCAGGGTTAGGGGTTTGATTCCCTGTTTAGCTCTGTTGGTAGAGCAAGGCATTAACACTGTCAGGGTGAGGGGTTGGCCGCCCATGGTAGGGAGTGTGTATCCACGGCAGACGCTTTGGATAAAAGCATTTAGATCATACTGTCTATCTCTGAGTGACACCCAGCATGTCTCTGTGGTTACAGTGCTCTGTGCATGACCACCACCCCCAGGGCGAGGTTATTATCATCAATGGCACTTCCTGTCCCATCACCACTTCCTGTCCTATCAAACAGGAAATAAACAAAATGCTTACGAGAACGTCTGCTCCCCCGACACCACGCAATTCACTGACGGTCAAAAGCATCCGTCTGCAGCCAGAACATGCACATGCACACACACACACACACACAAACGCACACACACACACACACACAGACACACACACACACACAGAAACACACACATCAAGGCTTGCGGAAGACAATGGTCTCTGTCGTCTGTCAGTCAGACAGGTAGTAGACGGGAAGTGATTAAGATAGTGGTAGCGTAGCTGTAGAAACTGGATTAAAACATACAACTGCCAGTATACAATACAAACATACGGTCGGATCTATACAGACGTAGCTGTGGTGGCGCTCTGCAGCCAGCGAGGTAACTCGATAGTTAATATGTAAGATGTAAGATATGTTGTGTCAGCTAGCCAGCTAGTGATTAAGATAGCTGTATCTACATGTGGACAAGGCCAGGGCAGTGATAGCATGCCCCGAGACAATGCAGAGAGAGAGGGAGAGAGAGAGAGAGAGAGAGAGAGAGAGAGAGAGAGAGAGAGAGAGGGGGCGGGGGGGGAGGACCTCACCCCCTTATCACACCAGCCTCACCCCCTTACCCCCAAGGTCACACCTGGAGGTCACTCTCCAAGGTGAGCTGAGAACGATCCACATTCTGACCCACTTCCCCTCAACACACACACGCACACGCACACACACACGCGCGCACACGCACACGCACACGCACACACACACGCGCACACACACGCGCACACGCACACGCACACACACACACATGCACACACACACACACACACACACACACAGCCGGGTTGCAGCTGTGGCCTGCTGTGAACCCAGGCTGGGGGTCGGAGGTCATGGGTGGTGTTTGAATAGGCAAAGGACCAGAGCTGGAGGAGGGAAATACTACAGCAGTGAGGAGCAGGAGAAAACGCTACCAGTTAACCAGTAGCTTACCAGTAGTGTACCAGTAGTGTACCAGTAGTATACCAAGAGTTTACCAGTAGTTTACCAGTAGTGTACCAGTAGTGTACAAAGAGTTTACCAGTAATTTACCAGTAGTTTACCAGTAGTTTACCAGTAGTTTACCAGTAGTAACATTTGTTGGTGTGACTGCAAGGCTGCAGTTCTTTCACAATAAAAGCGTGACCCTGGCCATCTTGGTGTCTCTGTAAGTCCCTGAGGAATCTCTCCGCTCTTCTGCTATTGGCTGACCGTTGTCCCTGTGATGACCCACCCAACAAATAAACAAAGACATAAGAATAAAATAAACTGAGTTATAAATCTTGTCCAGTGCTATTATATAACTTGGCCTGCGATGTGAGATTGCACATATATGAAGTAACTTTCTGAAGACTTTGAAAGATGTGAATATCTTGCCATCCTGACTGTGAGGGTTTGATAAAATGTGGTGTTTTGTTGAATGTGGACATGAAGCCATGTGGTCTTAATTATAAGGCAGATTATGTGTTTTGTGACGCTTTCATAGCATAGCTGTGGTGAGGCAGCCCAGAGTTCCTCGCCAACAGAGCTCTGTATCCATATCGTAAGAGCTTAACCTGCTAACATATGTGCACATAATCAACACACACACACACACACTCACACACACACACATACACACACACACACACACAGGCACACACCCAGAGCCCTCTGTTCCCTGTCTCGCTCTCTCATGCGTTTATAAAACATAACCTCTGGAACATCATTAACTCGGCGCAGTAAACCAACATCTGGAACAGTTGTAGCGCTTTAGAGTTTTATGACACATACTCGCTTCTAATTACATCTGCTTGACTCAAACGCACCACCTGGACTGCGATATAAAGTCATGTCATGTCATGCAATGTAGATGTGGATGTAATGTTATGTGGAATAATGTCATGTTAACGGCGATGCTAACGGTATTCATGCTCTGACTTCCTGGCATTGAGTCTCAACTTCACAAAAGCACATGCAAGCGCACATGCACAAAGTAAAACACACGCACACACACACACACGCTTGCAGAGACAGTGTAACCACAGAGCATCCTGTGCTCAGGGATATACACCACCCCATCATGTCGTACGTGTTGTCTCGTGCTGCCGCAAAGAAGTGGGTCAAACCTCAGGTCTGTGAAATGTCTGTGTCGGAAAACATATATGACACAGATATGTTGGTCTAATGTAATGACACAGCTGGGGATGGAAGGAGCCTTCCTATTGGTCCAGCTCCTAATCAGCTCCTAAACACCAAACCGCACGTGATGCCACCGTGTCTGGGAACGTCGAACGCCGCGTTGTTTAAGCACTGTAACGCATCGCCAATGGTAGGTCACGTCTCGCCCAATCAGAACTCGCGTCTCATGTCTGATCTCAACATTGGGCCAATCAGAACTCCCGTCTCATGTCTGATCCTAACATTCGGCCAATCAGAACTCGCGTCTCCTGTCTGATCTCTACTTTGGGCCAATCAGAACTCTCGTCTCCTATCGGATCCTAACATTCGGCCAATCAGAACTCGTGTCTCCTGTCTGATATCTACATTGGGCCAATCAGAACTCCCGTCTCATGTATGATCCCAACATTCGGCCAATTAGAACTGCAGTCTCATGTCTGATCCCTACATTCGGCCAATCAGAACTCTTGTCTGCTATCTGATTCCTACATTTGGCCAATCAGGCCACCTGTCTCATGTCTGATTGCAACATTCGGCCAAACAGAACTCCCGTCTCCTGTCTGATCCCTACATTCGGCCAATCAGAACTCCACGCTGTTTGTGTGTTGTGTGTTGCTGGAGGTACTGGAGGTATTTATAGAGAGGTTTAACACGCACCACATGGGGGGCCGGAAATATAACACAGGTAATGGGACTATGGTAAGCATAGGTTTGCATGTGTGAGTGTGTGTGTGTGTGTGTGTGTGTGTTGTGTGTGTGTGTGTGTGTGTTTGTGTGTGAATGAGCTTGCATGTGTGAGCATGTGTGTACGTGCATATATGGGGGACTGAGGGAATTTGCATATGTGTGTGTGTGCATGCGCTCTAATAAACAGCGGCATCAATCCATTCATCGTGTGAAGAAACACACACAGTGCCCCACTAACCACTCCCACCCAAACCCCCTCTGGTACCTCTTGTTTTGTGGACTCCATCTCACCCCCACCCCCACCTGACTACCACCACCACCACAATACCCAGTGTTGTAATGTAACAAAGTACAAATACTTCGTTACTGTACTTAAGTAGAATTTTCACGTATCTGTACTTTACATTTACATTTACATTTAGGGCATTTGGCAGACGCTTTTATCCAAAGCGACTTACAAAGAGTACATTTGTTGAAGGAGTTATTTATATTTCTGGCAACTTTCACTTTTACTCCGATACATTTCTCCTAAGCATCTTCGTTACTCGTCACGACAAAATAAAATCATTAGAAATGTGTTAAGACCGCAGGTTTGATGAGTCACGCGCGAAACCAACCAGACGCGCAGTGCTGCGGGCGCACGCGCTTTACTTCCGCTCCCATGGTAACGCATGGCGCGGTTCACACTGCGTCTCTGTGCGCAATCTCATAGAAATACATTGTATATGCACAATATCTGCATCATATTCAGTTAAATTAAGTTAAATCAAGTCATACCTTTTGCATACAACCAAAACAACATTCTAATAATAATAATCATGATTATTATTATTATTATTATTATTATTATTAACATTCTATATAGTTTAGATATTTGTTTTAATCACACTAAAGTGTGATCATAGCATCAATATCAATCAATTCCCGCGTCTGGTAACATGGGAGTGCGCGTGCGCAGCAGTGCGCGTGCGCTTTGCGCGTCTGGTGGGTTCAGTCCGCGTCTGGTGGGTTTCGTGCGTAAGATGTCCCGGATGTCAGTAGAATCAACGACTGATGCCACTTTTTTTTTTTTACTTGTACTTTTACTTTCCAATACTTAAATACATTTAATATCAGAAAATTACTTTTGATACTTAACTACAGTAAATATCAGATACTTTAAGACTTTTACTCAAGTACATTTCTAAAAGGTGACTTTAACTTTTACCAAAGTAATTTTCTGGTAAGATACTTGTACTTTTACTCAAGTATCGCTTTCAAGTACTTTATACAAGACTGACAATACCTCACCCACTCCCTGACACCACCTCACCTCCACCTCACCACCCCCACTCATATTCTCCAAGCTGACTCCGCCCACTGCCCATTTCGACAACCCAGAGGTTGCCAGATGAAAAAAAAGTTGCGATCGGCCTTCTTGCGCTTGTGTTCCCTCGTGTGTCCTCAACCTGGCAACATGCGATTCATGCTTCAAGTCAACTCTCTCCAATATTGTGTGAGTTTTGACCGCAGTGCCCATTGTCTTGGTTCTTGGTAAATACCTCAAACAGGCAAACCAGCATCAGACGTCAACGTACGACACGGTAGGAAGGCGTTGGTGATAACAACAGGGACAGGAGGACACCATAACCTGAACCCCAAGAGGCAATATGCCTTAAGTTGAGTCTGGAACCAGGGTCTTTTTTGGGGGGCTTAGAGACAAAGAGAGAGAGAGAGAGAGAGAGAGAGAGAGAGAGAGAGAGAGAGAGAGAGAGAGAGAGAGAGAGAGAGTGAGTGGCTGAGATAAAGAGAGAGTAGTTCTCTAATCTACAGGCATCCCAGCCGGCCTCTGAGGCCAGTGCAGACAACGAGAGGTTATCAGAGGTCACCTCTGATTAATGCTGGAGATACAGAACACACACTCTCACTCTCTCTCTCTCTTACACACACACAGGGGCACAGGGACATGCCTGTGGTGTGTGTGTACACAACACCGGTGACTACAGCATTACCTGGGGCTGACTCCATAGCTGTGTGTGGCGCGGCGGCTAGGGACGCTCCTGGGGTGACGATCATATGAGTAGACACTTTCACCCAAGAGTGACTCACAATTCCGTGGCTCCAGGTCCATTAAGGAGCAGCTAAGGGTTAGGGTATCTTACTTCATGATGGGTACAGATAGACTAGTAGGTGCATTGTGGCTTCAAATATGGGACCTTTCAGAGAGCGATTTGGTTCACGGTCCAGGAAGCTGTGCATGTGTAGAAACCAAAACCCCTCTACTCGCTCCTGTGGGCTCCTCGTGGCCAACTCTGGTACTGCGATGCGATGCTGCCAGCCTCAGCAGCATGCTGCTCTGTTCTGTACTGACTGATACGCTGGCTGCCTGGTGCCCAGGGCTCCTAGAATAGGGAACGCGCGTCACTTCTGCTGCTGTTTGGGGTCGTCTTTCCACTTTGAAATGTGTTTGTGATTAGTTTGGTAATCTGTATGTATGCAATGTCATACATTAGCCGAGGTTCACCCTGTGTATACATGCATTCATGGATGCGTGTGTGTGTGTGTGCATGTACAAATAGAAGGTGTATGTAATACGGTCTGTATTCATAAGTTAAATCATAAGGTTTGATGCTAAGTTAGGATTAATAGTAGTAGTATTAGTGAGATGAGTGTGATAATCTGTGTCGTCTGCGCCCAGCTCAGCCCTGTAGACTGTATAAACAGAAGATTTATCGTAATTATTTACAAACCAAACCGACAGTCTGCACACGGACATTAAAACAGAAACATGACAGAGTGTGTGTGTGTGTGTGTGTGGGTGGCTGTATGTGCATTACAGTAAACCCTCCCTTGCTACCAGAACCAGCTTGGCATATTGTGTACCTGTGGTTGTGTGTGTGTGTGTGTGTGTGTGTGTGTGTGTGTGTGTGTGTGTGTGTGTGTGTGTGTGTGTGCAGCTTCAGGCGTTGTGCAGTTGTGTGTCTCTGGTATTGCTAACCGACGGGACTTGCAGAACGCAACCTCCACACACATGCACACACAGTGGCTGCCAGTCATTGTGATACTCTGAGCTCAGTCATGTTCACATGGAGATTGTTAACTATTCACGTGATGTCAGTCTTTTAGGTGGTTTGTTTCTCCCATTTTGATCGGACTGGGGTTGTTTTGCTATAATTTTTGTCATTTAGCAGCCAATAAGCTTAGCCTGAACTTAATGACTCAATGTAAATGTGATTCATTTTAGTTTTAACTTGAAAGTCCAGCGTTTAGCTCACAGAAAACATTTTGTGTCTAAAAACGCAGATTTTATTGCGTTTTCTCTCGCTACTTCCTTTCTTTCCCTCTGAAAGTGGTTTTTTTTCACCTGGGATGAGTTATTCTGGGATGTGGGGCAGACCTGAGGCTGCTTATTCTACGGCAAGACCTTCCTCTCACTGTGGAGGTGGCCGAGGAAGACCTTGGGAAAGAGAGAAAGAGAGAGAGAGAGAGAGAGAGAGAGAGCGAGAGAGAGGTTTAGTTAGTAAAGTTAGACAGAGTTCTCCCCCAGGCCGGTGGTTCCAGGGGCCCTGCTGGGCTGTGGTGCTTGGTGGGACACTCAGAGCGTGTGTGTGGGGGTGTGTGAGCCGTACCTCCTCCGCCTGTGGTCAGTGCGTGATGGGAGAGACAGCTAGCCGGCCAGCCCCCTAGCTAGCTAGACAGCCAGCCGGCCAGCCCCCTAGCCAGCTAGCCAGACACCCTGCCAGCCAGCCAGCCAGCCCCCTAGCCAGCTAGTCAGCCAACCAGCCAGCCAGCTAGCTAGCCAGCCGGCCAGGCAGCCAGCTAATCATCCATCCATCCATCCAGCCAAGGGAAGGCAGCCCTGCCATCATGCAAGGCGGTGGAACATTCCGGCCCGGCTCACTTCCAGGCCCATGTCCTGTCTCCCCCCCCACCAACCCTGCTCCTAGGTCGGCGTACGGGCCGGCAGTGCAGGACATCGACTACCGGGTCCTACTGCGCTTCCCCCAGAAGGTGAAGAACCAGGGGACAGCCGACTTCCTCCCCGTCCGACCCAGGCATCAGTGGGAGTGGCACAGCTGTCACCAGTGAGTCCACCTCCCCCTTACCTTGCATGCTGTGTGTGAATGTGTGTGACTGCTGGAGCATGGGCTGCAGAGGCAGCAACATGTAGCTGTAAAAGTAGCTAAGGATGATGGAGATTCCCCATGGAGATTGTCAGGCATTCTTGAACCCTATGTGAGAAGGACCTATTTATTCACATTTAGACCTATTTCCTTCTGTTCTATTGCATTCTAGTCGTCATTCCTTGACTATTCATGACTAATCAATATTTCATATCCAATATTTTCATCATTCTTTTCTATTACTTATCCACTATCTATTCTTTATTCCCTATTTGCAATTCCTATTTCTCTTATTAATATTTAATATCCAATATGTACTCATGCTTTTCTATCCCTTATTTATACTTTATTCCATATTTGCAATTCCCAATTCTCTAATGAATATTTCATGTCCAATACTTGACACTAACCATGTCTGCCAGGCACTTCCACAGCATGGATGCGTTCAGTAACTATGACCTGCTGGAGCACTCCAGTGGCCGCAAGGTGGCCGAGGGACACAAGGCCAGCTTCTGCCTGGAAGACACGGGCTGCGAGGCAGGCTTCAGGCGCCGCTATGCCTGCACCGCTCACACCCAGGTAGAGGACATACGCGCACAGTGCACGCCTTTAAGTATATTTAGATTCTAATACGTTGGTATTTTCACTTAAGTAACCTTTTATAATGCAGGACTTTTACTTAACAGTACTTAATGCAACAGAGTTTTTTCCACAGTGTGTTATTACTAATTTACTTAAGTAAAAGATCTTCTTCCACCACTGACCACAACAACTAGCAACAACTGCACTAACAAAACACCACAACAGACACGCTATCCAGTTCACTCACTCAGACCTGGGTACTGAACCCACGCCGCCATTTTCCACACTACAAACCTCTGCCACACTACAAAACTGTGGCCATGCTAAAACAAGGTTGTTTCTGATTGGCTGTTGAGGCATTTTCCACTTGCCATACAAACTGTGGCTTAAGTATGACGTTTAGAACGTGATCTAGCCAATAACAAAGAGAGCCAATGTAATGGAGAGATTGTACTGATGAAGAAGTTAGATTTGATTCAAAGTGAGTGATAGGCTATATCACTCACTTTGTGATACTGTCTACAACAGTATAAATAGCATGAAATCACGTTTCTGACGTCACATACAATAATATGCTTTGTTTATTTATTGGGAAAGGCCTTAGACAGCGGCCAACATGTATAGGATGTACATGTTTGAGATACAAATACAAATGCATTATGTGACCAAGACATCAGTGACCAAATTCTGCTGTGACCGGCCCTGGTTGAGCTGTTGCAGCACACTGTGAGCACACTGCTGTGTTGTGTTGTTGTGTTGATAGGGACTGAGTCCAGGTTGCCATGACACATATGCTGCCAACATTGATTGCCAGTGGATCGACATCACTGATGTACCTCCAGGAAATTATCTGCTGAAGGTAGTGTTTCTTTTTTTCAGCATGGGATTCATTAAGACTTTGTTTGGTAAATTTACTCTGTCAAGTCAACATGCTCTCACTTTTTCTTTTTCTTTGATTTTTGTACTGTTTTTTAGGTCACCGTCAATCCAAATTTCCATGTCCCAGAATCCGACTATACCAACAACATTGTGCGGTGTGACATCACGTACACGGGAGTTTACGTGCAGACGAGGAACTGTCGAGTAACAAGGTAACGGGTACAGTACGAGTGGTGGAGAGTCGGTCAGGTTGCACCGTGAGCCAATCCAACTCTCCTCACGTAAATAAACAAAGAAAAATTAATTTTTCCCTTATGTTTCGAAATTCAACAAGGCACAAAGTGATTCACAGACTCATCAAGAAAACATAATTATTTATACAATGACTGAATGGAAATGTGTGTATGCTTGTGTGAATTTCTGTAAGATAACCCTTTTCATATCTTTCTGCTTCCTTATACAATGACTGAATGGAAATGTGTGTATGCTTGTGTGAATTTCTGTAAGATAACCCTTTTCATATCTTTCTGCTTCCAGGGGTTAGCAACAGCAGCAGAGCTTGGGATGTCTTTATAAGCATCATCTCACAGAACAACCACCTGTTGTTATTATTATGAGTATTTTATATATGAGTTTATAATTATCCATATTATTCCTGTGATAAATGATTGCGCAGCATGCATTTATCATTGTCTGTGTTATGAAGTTATAGATCATATGGGATCACATAGGTTTTTTATGGTATTTACACTGATCTAACACAATCCATTAGAATGTTATCTTAAATGTCCTTTGGTCTTGAAATTTGAAGAAATTACGTCTTTAAATTAGTTAGTTAGTTCTTTATTGGCATTTCTTGTTTTGTTTTTGTTGTTTTGTATGCTCCCCCCCCCACCTCTGCCCCCCCCCCCCCCCCCCCCCCCCCCCCCCCCCCCCCCCCCCCCCCCCCCCCCCACCCCACCCCAGCTGAGAGCCACGCTGAAGGTT
>PIJE02000087.1:720638-735638 GCA_002895965.2 Coryphaenoides rupestris
TGCTCCTTAATGTATATAAACAAATATTACTGCAAACCACTTTGGCTTAAAGCATCAACTGCACGACTAAAAAGTAAAATAAATAACCGTAAAAGTCAGTAAGACGTCTGTGAGAGTGTAGCGCGCACGTGGGTCTGACCTCACAAGCTGTGTCGCCCTCCCCCCTGCGTGTTTGTCCCGGGCATTATACAACAAGACCCCCCACCCTGACACCCGTTGCCACCCATGGTCACCCCACTAACCGCAGCCTCTTCAAACACCCTGTAACCACACACACATCATAGACCCACCACCTCCACGACCCCCCCCGCCCCCCCCACCCGCGTCAGTCCCCTCTCCTGGGTCAGCGCTGTGTCTCGGCGGCCCCCCTTGCAGTGCTCGGGGGGCCCGGGCCGGGCCTGAATGGACCCCAGTGTTGGCCCTCTCGTCGGGGGGACAGTGGGAGCTCTGACTGGCTGCTAAACTCCTCCAGACCCACATAGGATTACACTGACATCGCACGCCACACAGACATCACACATACACACACACACACACACACACACACATACACACACACACACACACACACAGACTTGCTAACACACATACACGCAGAAACACACAGAAACTTACTGGGGAACACACACACACGCACACACACACACTCACTCTTACTCGCTCGCTATCACTCACTCACTCACTAGCACACACACTCACTCGGAAACACGCACACACACGCACACACACTGGTCCAAGTCCGTCAGGCCAAGACAAATATTGCCTGGAAGAGCTGACCTGCATGGTTTATAAAGCCTCCACCGTGTGTGTGTGTGTGTGTCTCTGCATATACGTATGTGTGTGTTTATGTTTGTGTGGGTGTTTATGTGCGTTTGTGTGTAGATGTGTACCTGGATGTGTGTGTGTACACACAGACACACATGTACACGCACACACACACACCAACTCGATGGTATGCCACATCTCATCATCCGTCATGAAACGAGATGATTGGGTGCACTTCGGCCTCAAGGCCTCCTGGCTTCCCTCGGGGCAGCACTGCCCTTGGGCAAACCGCCGGCAGCTTCCTGTTGAGCAGCCAGCATACTGTCTCCTGACGGGAGCGTCTCACTCTGCTGCTCTGGACCGGCGGGTCCCTCACCTACCTGATACGCACTGCCCACACCGTCTGGGTTCAACCAGACATGTTATGCACCAGGTGTGAGTGTGATTGGCCATTGCAAGCTGCTTCACAATTGCCATGTGACTACCGTCTAGCGACATCACAAGTGGGAATATCCACCTAAATGTATGATTTCTAGATCGGTCTACCAGCCTACCCAGTGGACTGTACAGGTAAAGTGATCTAGTCAGCATACACCTGGGTGGACCTTCCCACTTGTGATGGAGGGTAGTCACATGGCAATTGTGAAATGGCTTGCAATGGCTAATCACACTCAAAATATGTCCCCTTTAATAGATCTGCAGAGCATATATCTGTTTCTGTTCCACGTTTCTGGTTCAAGCTGTGCTTTTTTCATCATTGAATTTGTATGTTGTTTTTTTTGTATGTTTTTTTTAATGTTTTATATGTGTGTTTGTGGGTAATTCTATCCAAACTGGTGTACAATACTGTGAGTGCGTACATTATTAGCATTGGGGTGACCAACCCTGAACGCCCAACCCTGGCCATATTAATGCCTTGCTGCTCTACCTGTTGAGTTGCACAGGGAATCAAACCTAACGGTTCTGGTTATCTTTTCTAGAACTCCTACTTCTACCATCTGCTGCGAGCCGGTTGGCCGGTGAGTTCTGACCCAGTTCCGTAGGATTGTTTATGAAAACAGCACATGCTCACACACACACACACACACACACACACACACACACACACACACTCTCCAGACGTGTTGCACACTTGGCACACTTGCTCCTCTACATTTGCACTTTTAATAACACTTCAATCATATTTATACATGTTAAATATGATTAGATCAGCTGGGCATGTGTACATATTTTCCTTGTAAATGGTGTTTGTGCGGTGTGTTTTAGACGGAGCCGGGAGATGTTGGGGCCATCGGGGAGACCGGACGACCAGGGGCCCCTGTGAGTCTCCCTTCCTTCCTTCCTTCCTTCCCTTCCTTCCTTCCTCCTGTCTCTGCTGCCATGTCCTTATTGATTCTGTCTTATTGCTGCTGTGTGTTCTTAAATCACTGACGAGGTGTCCCGGGGCATCGGTGCGCTATTGACACCCCAAGTTCGTAGGTGACAGCCAGGAGAAGTGGGGGGGAGGGGCTACTGGTACTGGCAGAGGCAGTGACAGCTCGCAGCCATGGCAACCAGTGGGCAGAAGGGGCTGGCAGCCAAATCTGTGTCCTCTAAATGAACCCCTTTTCCTCAGTGGTTCTACTTTCAACTATCACAGACTACATATCACATGATATTTTTTTCCCATTCTGTATAATATAGTTTAATAACTTCATTGACTAACCAGTGTCTGCCAGTGAAGTCTAGCAGAACATTTCTATCAGTTCTGCTCATTGTTCCCTGCACTCTGAATACTATTTAATCACCCTAGGTGTTTGGCCACTAATCAGTTTTCATTTAATTCAGTCCAGAGTCAGGCTGATTAGTCTGGGGCTGGGTGAGGCTGCACACCTGTGGTGCATTGCCTAATCAAGGCCCACAGGTTAAACCAGCCGTCACCACACACACTCAGGGAGAGCCCCAGCATGCTAGCTGCATACCACCTGCTCTAGCTGCCTGCCAGTATTCATACTCGGCAATAAACCAGTTTCCCATCAACTGCCTGTTTCCCATTCATTGGAGGAGCCCCAGAAGAGCCACTTCAGTGGCGTGTGGCATGGTCAACTGCCACCATGCATCACTGCAACTTGTAGTGCAAATGTTAACCTGTTGCTGATTGGTGTACAGCGATGGAAATGTACATACGTACGTACTTTGATCATACATCATAGTAAACACTTTATATTAAATGCACACACATTCATCGTTGATCATTAATCTTGACAGCAGTTGTTGCTACAAGCCAATGTTTACTTGCACTGATATAGAAGGTGCAGTTCGACATCATGTCAGGGCTGCAGTTAAAAGAGGTAATTTGAGCAAGGCTTTCCCCCGCCACCCCACCCCACCCCTCCCCCCACCCCACCACCACCCCACCCCCACCACCCCCACCACCACCCCCCCACCCCCCACCACCCCCCCCACCCCCCACCCCACCACCCCCCCTCCACCCCCACCACCCACCCCCCCCCCCCCCACCCCCCCCCCCCCCCCCCCCCCCCCACCCCTCATCCCAAAGCAAGGTCTACCTCTGAGAAAGACCTGTCTGTGGATAATCCTGCAGAAGGGAGAAGGTCCCAGAACAGCTGAGAGCGGCTGAAGATTGTGTGGATTCCATCGAGAGAGACCATTTCCGCATCTCCCTGCTGTGTGTTGAGGTTTTCTTCAGTGCCGGCTCCAATCGGCTGTGCACCTACCTGGCAAATAATAACACCTAAATAGGCTCTAAGCAAGCAGGGTTCGTCAGCAACTATCAGCATGGAGAGTGAGGCAATTAGGGCATCGAAGGAGAGGGGAAGAGGAGAACCATCCGCAGTGTTACCGTTGCGGCAGAGAGCGCCATGGAGTCATCAGTAGCTCGACATCTGGACACAAGCTGGGGTCTGATGAGCTCCGGCTGGGTCACTCAGAGGAGGGCGTGTGATGTTGAAATACTCCACACACCTGATGATTCCCAGTCCATCACCGAAGATGTGTCCTGACTGAGGCATCAGTAGATCTTGTATGTACACAGGTTTACATTGGACTGTACCACTTTGTAAAACATCTTGTTTTGATTTGAATGCAGGGAATTCCAGGAGACCCCGGAAGTAGAGGGATGCCCGGACACCAAGGATATGTGGTGAATAGCTAATTATGTAATCATTGGTTAATTGATTTGACCATACTGAGTTGCCAGTAGACCAATTGCTAATTAACTCATCATGTATTGGATTACTCATGTTGGTCATTTGTATGCATGTTGCTAGGGTTACCCTGGGCCAAAAGGCGTGATTGGTCATCCAGGGAAGGGTGGACATCACGGGGCCCCAGGTTTGCCCGGGGCCCGGGGCCTAGCTGGCTCACCTGGGCTCCAGGTGAGGATCCATCAACAGCACCATCAGTGTTCTAAATATTTTGGTTGGACCGTTTTACATGTATCTATTAATTGGTTCATCCATTTGTTAATTGGGTAATTGATTGAGTCATGCATTCATTACAATATAAGGGGACTCAACAAGAAAATAATAGAGGGAATTATTTAGAGAACATTAGATATGGTCTCCTTTATTAAAATATATAATTTGGGGTCTAACTGACTAATGCAGACATCCATTTTTTAAATGGGATGAAATTAAACGCCTCCATTTGAACCCTTTGGGGCAATAGCACCCATCAATGTACGTCCTCTAAAAGTGCTTGTTTTACGAAGGACAGGCTCAGATTTTTCTAAGTGTTTCACAACATAAAGGAAAAGATCTCTACAAAGAAATGCTTAGTTTTTCTTTATTGTGTCTTGTTCAAGGAGAAGAAGAAATCGTACTCTCTAGACGAGGTTCATTGACGAGGTCAAGGGTTACAAATCAGGCATTTTGCAGCTGCGTTCTCACTCATTGGTGGACCAATGAAAAAATTGGTCAGTTAGACCCAAAACTATGGTTGAAAAATCCCTCTGTTACCCTTTAATTCCAGAGGGGATATTCAGGTAAGGGATAGGGTTAGGGAACTGTACATATTTAAAATATATACATCAATGATGCTCTCTGTCTCTCCTCCTCTCTGTCATGGCCGCCTGTGGGGCTCATCCCTGTTGCCTAACCCCAGGACCAGGCCTGGTGTTGGGCCTGTTATCTAACCCCAGACGCAGGCCTGGTGGGCCCCGCTGGGACCATCTGTCTGACACCTGATCTCTCCCCTCCCTCTCTCTCAGGGCCAGCGAGGGCTAAAGGGGGAGACCGGTACGCTGGGGGAGAAGGGGGACGAGGTGAGCATACCCCTCTGTGGCTCTTATATAACTCGTTATATAGCTTACATAACATGACCCAACTCACCTCTCCACACTGGGAAATGGATTTCTAACGACATCCAAAGCAGAGGTGTGGAGGTATCTGGGACTGGGAGTTGACGTGTGTCCACTCCCACCATTTTATCTGATGGTTGGAAGAGGGTTTTCCTTAATATCTTGAATGGTTTAGAACTCTTATACTTTAATGAGAGTGTCAATCATTCCACCTCATTGGACCAGGACTGCGACCAGATAAAGACACACACACACACACACACACACACACACACACACACACACACACACACACAGACACAGACACAGACAGACACACACACCCCGCTGCTGCTGCTGCTGCTGCTGCTGCAGGTCTAATAATAAGACAGAGTTTACTGTGATGTCGGACGTCTTCGCAGAGAGCCGCGTTACGCTGTCGGGAACATCGGGCGGTCCCGGACACATTCTCCGCATATTTGTATTTTCCTACTGGAGGATTAAACCGGACCCCCTTGGATCCACTTTGGCTCCAACCAAAGTTTGTTCCTTCTGGTCCCTGGGAGGAGGAGGAGGAGGAGGAGGATTCCTGCAGGAGCTCCACTCCAGGGTTGGGTACTTTTTGTGAATGGAGACTTTTACTTCTCACGCGTAAACGTCTTCCCGCCGCGCCGCGAGGAGACCGTGCAGCCTCCCTGTCGCTCCCGCCACCTGCAGGTGACCGTCGGCCCGCGGGACATCTCGGCGACTATGACCCTGGACGTGGAGGAGGACCTCATGGAAGACACGGACATCGACGTGGTGGGAGAGGGGCTGCGGGACAGCGGAGACGCTCCCGTCCTCCCGGTGATGGACGAGACCCGGACCTCCGTGGAGTCCAGCGGGGACAGAGAGGGGGGCTACGGTCCTCCTCCGGCCGCCAAGACAAACAAGGGTCCCGCGGCGGTGAAGCCCCCCTACTCGTACATAGCGCTGATCACCATGGCGATCCTGCAGAGCCCCAAGAAGCGGCTGACACTCAGCGAGATCTGCGACTTCATCGGCCGCCGCTTCCCCTATTACCGCGAGAGGTTCCCCGCGTGGCAGAACTCCATCAGGCACAACCTGTCACTCAACGACTGCTTCGTCAAGATGCCCCGGGAGCCCGGGAACCCCGGCAAGGGCAACTACTGGACCCTGGACCCCAACTCCTCCGACATGTTCGAGAACGGAAGCTTCTTGCGGCGGCGCAAGAGGTTCAAGCGGCAGCACTTCCGCTTCGGCGGCTTCCAGAGCTTCCCGCTGGCCGGCGGGGGGTGCGGGGGGGTGGGGGGCCCGGCGGGGCTGCACCCGCTCCCGGGGCTGGACATTTACCCGCTGGGGTTTCAGCAGCACCACCCGCACCACCCGCACCACCAGCACCACCCGCACTATCACCAGCAGCCACACGCGCCGTGCGCTCCCGCCATCCCACCTGTCGGCAGCATTCTTCCCGCGCTTTCGAGCTTCTTCTCCCGCCACGCGCTCGCCGCCAAGGCCTTCTTCCTGCAGTCCCCGCGCGCCGCCGCCGCCGCGGAGCCCCGACTCTCTCCCGCGCGCTGTGCGGTGTTCCCGCCGCAGGGCGCGAACGCCGCGCCGTCCTACGCGTCCTCCGCCGCTGCGCTCTTCCTCCCCGCGGCGTCGCCTCATCCTCCTCCTCACCTTCTCGGTCTCCACCAAGAGTACCAGAAACTACAAACTCACCCCCGGGTCTCCCCCTCCTCCCACCTGACTCACCCCCGGGTCTCCCCCTCCTCCCACCTGACTCACACCCGGGTCTCCCCCTCCTCTCACCTGGCCGAACACGTGGACGATGCGGACCAATAGTGACGTCACGACGTGCATTCCGTTGGTTTGCAGCTCAGGTAGAAGAGGAGCTGAGAGGAGGTGGGGTGACCGATGCTCCTCCAGACGGATTTAAACGAGGACGTTTGGCTTTGAAGACTATTTTTGTAAAATATTTTTAAACCGTTTTCCATTCCTCTTGTTTGTGTTTTTGTTTAGCAGCCGTCCTAATGTAGGCCTAAACTATATTTTTTGGGGACAGATATTAGGTTATTTAAATGACGAGTTTCCTCCACATTCCCTGGAAAGAAATAAAAATCTGTATTTCAAAACAGAAGTCGGGGGTATTTTATGGAGACCGAGGTTTGTTAAATGTAGCCTAATTTAACAGATAACAATCTAATCATAAAAATATATATATTTAAATCAAGACGACACAAAATCAACAACAATAACAACAAATCCCAGGCCTACGGTTGGCTCATATAGGCCTAAATAATATAGTTAATATTGGCCTTAAACTCTTTAAAATGCCTTTCAGCTGTGAATTTTGTTTGTTTTTGTTAAAAAATGGACGAAATAGTATCAGAAAATGATTTGTCTTACATGAAGCATGAACAGTAAGATGATTAAGTATATAAATTCACCAATGAAAAGTAAATCATGTTTCTAAGTCAACAATAACGTATAGAAATATTATAGGCCCATTTGTTGTCTTATCGATTCATCTTTATATTTGACTAGGAATCGAAATGTTTCACGACATTCAAATGAATACATTGATCTGCTCAGAAGTGGATTTGTAATTTCATTTATCAACATCAAGTTCTTGGTAAATTATTAAGAACACAACCTTAAGATATTATGTTGCTGAAACTTAAACAATTAATTAATAATTTATATAAATCAAATGGCAAAGCTTTACTGAAATCTACATCCAACAGGTGCAGAGGTGCCTCTCTGTTGGCCAAAGAAATGAATTGCATTTATAACGTTTTTATTAAAATCTTTACCTCACATTAACCCATTCATACACGGACGGCGGTGCCGACCATGCAAGGTAACATCCAACACGTCAGTTAGGGTTAGGTGGTGGTCGCCAGACAACCACTTTTACCTCCTGAGCTACTGTGTGTGTCTCTCTGTGTCTCTCTCTCTCTCTGTGTGTGTGTGTGTGTGTGTGTGTGTGTGTGTGTGTGTGTGTGTGTGTGTGTGTGTGTGCGTGTGCGTGTCTGTCTTTAATGTGTGTGTGTGTGTGCGCGCGCGTGTGTGCGTGTGTGTGTAATTGGTCTTTATTTTTGCTTGCCGAGGGCCACACACACAGTCTCTCTCACACACACACACACACACACACACACGCTCCTTACCAACCAAGACGAGGGAAATCTGTACAACACATTTCATGCCAAAGATTTCATCCGTCCATGTCGTGTGATGACGTCATCTCTATAGACTGTAGAACATATATAAAATATGACTGAACGGGTCTGCACCGTGTCTGAATTAGCTCGTTTAATTCATAAAATGTGTGTAAATGTGTGTGTGTGTGTGTGTTTTACATTATATTAGGCTGCCCAATACAAGTAGGCAAAATTAAACTATTTTGAAATAGCTCACCAGGCCCAATAAATTCATATAAATACTTGGCTTCATAAAACGGTCACTTGGAAATATAAAATATAAAACCTGACCCATATATCATATATAGAGGCGTTATAATAATAAGCAACGTAAAGTTGTTTAAAATAACCTATTTTTATTGGACACCAATTGTGGCCTCAATAAATGATAAATAAATAAATAAATTATAAATGCAACAGCGTCGAATAAAACACACAAACAATCCAAGAATATGTTTCAATGTTTTATGTATTGTAGACGTTTCGTTTTTATTCATTTGACTTCCCTTTAGTTGAACGAATTCGTCATCAATTCCTGACTGTTATACTCACAGAAACATAATGTTGCCTCCATATCACACAATAATAATAATAATAATAATAATAATAATAATAATAATAATAATAATAATAATAAACACTGGAAGACAAGACACTAGTGCATCTCCACTTTACGCGTTTGAACCCCCAGACCCCCCACGGCGCGCCTCTCACGCTTCACGCTCAGTGTTGCGCACTGGAAGTGGCGCTAGTGAAATCATTCCGGCGTTTCCGAGCATGGAAGTATATATTTAATCGAATGTAATGCAATTTAATTCTGAGCCTGGTTTGGATGAATTGCTGGAGGATCATATAGCTGCACTGCACTGCACTGCATTGGACTGCACTGCAGGCTTTGGCACTGCACATGCGGCTGACGTATAGAAGCAAGATGGTTAACTGATGGCGACCCCTTCGACGTGCGTAATGATGACGGGCGATAAATACGCATCCGTGTTGTGTTTTCCGTGTTTCTCTCTTTTGTCTGACGAAAGAAAGCCGAGAAGATATTCCTACGATGCACATGTAACCGTCCTGAGGGCCTGTGGTTCAAATGATCCGTTCTGAGCTACAAAAGTCCAGTTTTTTCCTGTTATAATTGAATCTTCTTATAATTGAAGCTTCTTTTTGAGACCACATCATTTTCTCTCCATATATTTCATATAGTTTGAAGGCTCGGGGACTCCTGGGAATAGGGGCTATAGGGATCGTAAAGGGAATGTAATGTGGACGTAACTCTGGCATTAACCGTTTGTAATCCCGGTGTGAATTGTTCATTACAGTAGTTAATTGTTAATTACGTTTTTAGGCATTAGTGTCCCAAGGGCACCTGTAGAGAGTTACTGCTTGATGCTACTGCAACCGTAATGCACTGATACATAGTCTCTCTCTCTCTCTCTCTCTCTCTCTCTCTCTCTCTCTCTCTCTCTCTCTCTCTCTCTTCTCTCTTCTTTATCTCTCTCTCTCTCTCTTTTCTCTCTCTCTCTGTCTCTCTCTCTTCTCTCTCTCTCTCTCTCTCTTTTACACAGCCACACACACACACACACACACACACACGCACACACACACACACACACACACACACACACACACACACACACACACACACACAACACACACACAACACACACACACACAACACACAACACACACACACACACACACATACACACACGACACTGTTTGAATTACACTAATTGAAATATGAATACATGAATGGACAGGCAGTCAGGTCTGTGGTGGGTGAGGAGTGGTGGGAGGGGGTGAGGGGGTGCGACTGCAGCAGACCAACAGCACCAGAGATGAGTGACAGGGAGGAAAGGAGGGGGGAGGTGGGGGGGAAATCCCTTGCACCTGATAAAATAAGCAAGAGACCTAAAGAGACGTTTATAATGTGTATCTTGCTCGCTCGCTCTCTCTCTCTCTCTCCTCTCTCTCTCTCTCTCTCTCTCTCTCTCTCTCTCTCTCTCTCTCTCTTTCTCTCCCCCCCTCTCTCTCTCTCACACACACACACACACACACACACACACACTCATTGTTTGTCGGTGCGCGTGAAAGTGTATGCATGTGTGTTTACACGTATGCGTATTCTTTTGCCGTGGAAGTTTATATAAAACAACTTCCACATCATTTTTCAATAATTCAAAGTCCTGACTCCAAAACGTGTCGGTGTGTGTGTCGGTCTGACTGCAGGAACTATCCGCTAAGCCTTTAATATGTACTGGATGTCATTTAGACAACACTGCTGTCTTCAAACAATTGCTCGGTAACCTTTCCAGTAATCCATTAAATACAACGTCCAAATTTAGAAAATGTTGAAACTGAAAACACAAAACCAGGGGTTTTAAATTAAATATGTTCCCAGCGCAAAGCCCTGTAATCAGCCTCGCATTAGGGCCTGTTTACATCCCGCCGCGCACGGCAAACACCGGCTGGCCCGAATAAAAGCCAGCCGCGCCGCATGCAGCTCGTCTCTGCGGCGCTCCCGTGTTTTCTGCGCAGTTAAACGCGGATTACGTCCTGCAGCCTCCCGCGCGTCCCGGAGCCGCTTCTTCCCGGGAGACGACGTGAGTCAACCGGAGACACAACAACTCGCGTCCACGCGGCGGAACGCTGCAGAACCTAACGAGGATCAGGCCTGTTCCCGGAGGTTCCTTGCAACGTCACCCCCACCCACTCACGCACTCACTCACTCACTCCCTTACCCCACCTCACCCTTACTCCTCCTCCACCTCCTCACTCTCCTCCTCCTCCTCCTCCTCCTCCTCCTCACTCTGCCTCCCCTCTCCTCCCTCCTTCCTCCTCCCTCTTCCTCCTCCACCTCCCCTCCTCCTCCCTCTCTCCTCACCCTCCTCTCCCTCCCCTCCCCTCCCTCTCCCTCCCCCTTCACCCCCCTCCCCCTCACCCTGTCACCTCCCCTCACCCTCTCCTCCTCACCATGTCACCTCCCCTCCCCCTCCCTCTCCTCCTCACCCTGTCACCTCCCCTCACCCTCTCCTCCTCACCCTGTCACCTCCCCTCACCCTCTCCTCCTCACCCTGTCACCTCCCCTCACCCTCTCCTCCTCACCATGTCACCTCCCCTCCCCCTCCCTCTCCACCTCACCCTGTCACCTCCCCTCACCCTCTCCTCCTCACCATGTCACCTCGTCTCCCCCTGCCTCTCCACCTCACCCTGTCACCTCCCCTCCCTCTATTCTCCCACCGTGGTGCCCGAGCCCCAGGAGCCGGAGAGAGAGAGAGAGAGAGAGAGAGAGAGAGAGAGAGAGAGAGAGAGAGAGTGTGATGTGTTTCAAAATCGAGAGAGAGAGGTGCATGCTGGGAGATTAGAGCGGCAAGTCCAGTCAGGAAAAGTATAAAAAAACCCCGGCAGCTTTTATGTTGTTTCTGTTGGGTTGGAAATGCATGAAGGATCATCGTCAGGGAAAGAGAGGCTCTGCTGCTGCTGCTCTCTGTGTGGGTTCAGAACAACAGAACCGAGGCTGCCTCTGTCTCACACCGGAGGCCCACATCCATCCACCCGGAATCACGGCAAGATAAATATAGACTCTGACACAAATAGGTGCTGTGGTTTCTCCAGTTAGCATTAGCAAACCTAACACCGTCGAGGGAGGGCGGTGCTTTGTAACCCCTCCCCCCCCCCCCGCTCTCCCCTCTCTCTCTCTCTCTCCCTCTCTCTCTCTCTCTCTCTCTCACTCCCTCTCTCTCTCCTCCACGCTTACTCCTCTCTCTATGTTTAGTTTTCCTGGCAGGGTCGAACCCCTTTGCCCTGCTCTGGAGAGTTATTCAATTATAAATCTGTCTCCCCTCCTCTCCCTCCCTCCTTCCCTCCCTCCCTCCGTCACCCACTGCCAAGCCCAGTAAAACCCCGGGGGGTCCGCTAGCTGCACCTCTCCTGGACCAGGATTTATGATGCTTGGTGTATGCGGTCGAGGCGGGCGGCACGGCTGTGTATTCCACTCCCCTCACCTCCCCTCCCCTGCCTCCTTCTCCTTCACCTCCTCTCCCCTTCATCCTCTCCCTCCTCTCCCTCACATCACCTCCCCTCATGCTCCTCCTCCCTCTCCTCCCCTCCCCCACCTTCTCTCACCCTCCTCCTCCCTCCCCTCCCCCACCCCCTCTCCCTCCCTCACCTCCTCCCTCCTCCACCTCCTTCCCTCCTCCTCCTCTCACCCTCTCATCTCCTCCTCCTCCCTCCCCTCCTCCCTCCTCTCCCTCTCCCTCCTCTCTCCATCCTCTCCTCCTCTCCCTCTCCCTCACCTCCCTCCCCTCCTCCTCCTCCTCCCCTCCCTCACTCCCTCACCTCCTCTCACCTCCCTCCTCCCCTCCTCCTCCCTCCCCTCCCTCACCTCCCCTCTTGCTCCTCCTCCTCCCTCCCCTCCCTCACCTCCCCTCACGGCCCCTCCCTCCCAGCCTTGCGGTTCGATGCCAGCGGATGACAGTGACATATAGCAGTGGAGCCACCCAGAAGGAAAATGAGCTCACACCTCAGCCACGCACTGGGGGAGAAAGAGAGACCATGGAAGAGAGTGGGAGAGAGAGAGAGAGAGAGAGAGTAGGAGGGAGAGAGGGAGCATGAAAGAGAGTGAGAGGAGAGAGAGTGAGGGAGAGAGGGTAGGAAGGAGAGAGTAGAATGAGAGAGAGGAAGAGAGTGGGAAAGAAATGGGAACAGAGAGAGAGAGGGAGAGTGTGTGTGGGTAAGAGAGAGCAACAAAGAAGGGGAGGGAGAGAGGGGGAGGGAGAGAGAGAACTCGGGCGAAAAGAAGAAAGAATAAAATCAAGTTGGAAAAAAAATAACTCTTTAAAGTTTAAATCGTGATGTTGACAAGTTGCTTGTGACGCTAAACACTAAAACCTTGATTTATATTGTATTTCAATATTTACTGTTATTTACGATAGACTTTTTCACTACTCATATTTATATATATATATACTGTATATATATATATATATATATATATATCAACATAACAATATTATTCCTTTCTCAAAAATTCAGCTACTTCAATTACGTTTGCACGCAAGTCAATAGCGTTCTTTCGATTGAATTGATTCCATGCAAACACATTTATATCTGTACTATACTACTAAACTCATACTATTAGTCTTGCAACTTTGAATGCTCCAAAACAGCTCTATTCTTATCTTTACGTACCACAGCGTTATATTGCTGTCTCCTTCAACAAATGTACTCTTTGTAAATCGCTTTGGTTAAAAGCGTCTGCCAAATGCCCTAAATATAAATATAAATGTAAATATAATATACATAGCGAGATAATCATCAAGGAGTTGGTGTTTTGTGATATCGAGTGAATTTAAATAGTTTGACCACACTTCTGTGTATGAACCTACATACTGCGATACCTGGTCTACTGCTACCCTCCCCAGTGTGTGTGTGTGTGTGTGTGTGTGTGTGTGTGTGTGTGTGTGTGTGTGTGTGTGTGTGTGTGTGTGTGTGTGTGTGTCTCTATCTGTACTGGATCTACGTGAGGTTCCTAGTTTTCCCCTGCGGAAGAGGAGGGGGGAAGGGAACACACACACACACACACACACACACACACACACACACACACACACACACACACACACACACACACACACACACACACACACACACACACACACACACACACAGCAACACGACCAGGAAATGCATGCCTCGGTTCACTTTGTTTTGTGTTTTGCTGCGGATCAAGACGTGTAATTACCGTATGTTTGACGAACACACAGAGCCTGTGATGCACACACAATGTGCACTGAACACACACACACACACACACACACACACACACACACACACGCAAACAGGCATGTAAGCACGCACACACACACACACACACACACACACACACACACACACACACACAACACACACACACACACACACACACACACACACACACACACGCAAACACAACACAAACATACAAACACACAAATAAAACACACACACAGACACATACACGTACACACAAATAAAACACACACACGCACACACACAGACACACACACACACTCCTCCCAGTGCCAGACAGAATGTGTGTGTGCACGTGTGCCAGGGGCCTCCACGGGGCCCCGCCTCCTTCTAGTACCCAGAGATCAAAGGCAGGGGGCCGGTGATGTCATCTCACCCCCCCAGACCACTTACTGTACACTAACGAGGTCCAATTAACCCCACAAACAAACACTTAGATTCCCCCCCCCCCTCCTCACCCCCCCGCCCTCCCCCTCCCCCTCTCTCTCATCTAGCCAGAACCAGGAAGCTCAATTAGCAGGCAGGGGGTGGGGGCGGGGCCGACCAGAGAGGGGTCAGAGGTCGGAGCCGGTATACGTGAGTCAGGGACCTCATCGTTGATGGCGGTTGCCATGGTGCCGGCCCGTTCATGTCTGGTGTGGGCATCGTTGTGGCGACGGGAAGACTGTGGAAAAAAGGTGGTGTAGAGTTAGATGGTTTAGATTTAGAGGTCTCTCTCTTAACCTTCCACTATTCTCTCGCTCCCTCCCACCTCCTCTCCACCTCTCTCCCTCCATCTCTCTTCTCCATCTCTCTCTCCATCTCTCTCCACCTCTCTTTCCCTCTCCTCCCCAACTCTCTCCATCCGTTTCCACCTCACCAATCCATTTCCAAGCATTTCTCCTCCACCTATTCCCTCCCCCTCTCAATGTATATTCCCCTCCACCCCTCCACCCCTCCCTCTATTTCCCTCTCCTCTCC
>PIJE02000087.1:738138-740638 GCA_002895965.2 Coryphaenoides rupestris
AAGGACCTGTCTCTGAATCGCTCTCTCTCTCTGTCTCTCTCTCTCTCTCTCTCTGTCTCTCTCTCTCTTTCCTCTCTCTCATCTCTCTCTCATTCTGTTTCTCATTCGGTTTTTATTCTCTTCCACGACATCACGTCATCAACTGAGTGTTAAAACACTTAAGAACTATTTCAATGCCAAGGGTTTTATGTGTGTATGTGTGTGTGTGTGTGTGTGAGTGTGTGAGAGAGAGAGAGAGCGAGAGCGAGCAAGAATATGGGTGTGGGTTAGCATGAGCACCTGTGTACATGCATGTGTCACTGAGTTTATATGAGTATGTATGTTCGTGTGTGTGTGTGTATCTGTGTGTGCGTCTGTGTGTGTGTATCTGTGTGTGTGTCTATATGTGTGTGTATCTGTGTGTGTGTATCTGTGTGTGTGTATCTGTGTGTGTGTCTGTGTGTGTGTGTGTGTTGTGTGTGTGTGGTGTGTGTGTGTGTGTGTGTGTGTGTGTGTCATCCCCTCCATCCTCCCCTCTCTCTGAGGACTCCCCGTCAGCCCACTGGGTTCAGTAAACAAGCGCCCCCCCGCGTCAGACGTCTGGTGGAACTTAGAGAGCGGGGGGGTGGGGGGGTGTGTGTTGAAAGGAAGGGTGTGTGAAGTATGGCTGGCACACGCACACGATATGTGCCGCATGCTACACGCTAGGCACGACACGCTAGGTGCTGCTGAGTGACAGAGAGTAATGACCCCGCCCGCTGGAGTGATTCGTCTTAAAGTCAACGGGAGCGCTTGATTTGTGTTACAAATGGAAATAAATGTGTTGGACATCAGTTGCTGGTCGACATGTCCCAGGTGTGTGTGTGTGTGTGTGTGTGGGGGGGGGGGGGCAGTGTTTGGTGTCGAGAGAGGAGAGAGGAAGGAGATAGAGGGAAGGAAGGAGGAGAGTCGAGAATGTGATGTGTGTGTGTGAGATAAAACATTTTGTATTTTGTAGTTTATTATATTTTTTATAGCTCTTAAAAGTATTTTATATTCTACTTATATTTTACATCCCTAATATTTAATTTTTCCCGCCTTCTCATAGAATTTTATATGTTACAGATTTTTTATATTTATTTAATTTTTTACTAGTCAGACGTTACTATCTATAAACTGTGAGGGGTGGAGGAGGTGGAGGAGGTGGAGGGGGGATGGATGGAGAAGGTGGAGGAGGTGGAGGAGGTGGAGGGGGGATGGATGGAGGCGGTGGTGAAGGGGAAATCACAGGTGTTAGGAAGAGAAAACATCAGCACACCTCAAGTCAAACACATCCGCCCACATCTGGAGGGAGATGGAGGGAACATTCTTCCATCTCCCTCCCTGTCTCTCTCTCTCTCTCTCCCTCTCTCTCTCTCTCTCTCTCTCTCTCTCTCTCTCTGTTCTCTCCGGTACGCCTGAATGGTCCTTACGCTACTGGGCCGTACGCACATCTGGAAACACACACACACACACACACACACACACACACACACACACACACACACATACACACACACACACACTGAAAAATAGGGATTTGAGAGAGTACCAGAGAATGAAAGAGAGAGCGTGAGAGAGAGAGAGAGAGAGAGAGAGAGAGAGAGAGAGCAGGGAAATGATACATCTGATATATCTGATATATCTATAATGACAGTTTCTTAATATATTTTAGATGCTCATTATTATCGTTTTATTTTTTATACCTCCACTTCCTCTGGTGGTTTAAACCACTAACGGTTTTTCCAATTGAATTAAACTAAGCGAGAGGGGAGAGGGGAGGTGAGGGGGGGAGGAGGGGGTGGGAGCTGGCTGTTCACTGAACCGACATGTTTATCCTAAGAGTTAAGGGACTCCCCCGCCGGAGATCAGCAACATGGTTCAGCCCAGCCCAGTGTTGAGCTCCACCGGTCCGTAGGGCTCCGGTATATTTAGCAGCAAATGGAGTGAAGTTGTGTCTCCCTGTGGGTGTGGAGAGAGACACCCTACGGGGGGGGGGGAACCATGCACCCCCCCTCCCCTCCCCCCACCCCACCCCCATCACCGTAACTCCCACCGCCGGACTCCACCATCTTCCTCCTCTCCGCTGTTTAAATCCCCCTCGCCTCCTTCCTCACCGTGTCAAGTTGCCGGGAGAAGCAGCGTTCATAAAAGTGTGTTTTTCTTTCTACCTGTCGACGTTCCCGGGAGCGCCGTGACCGCTGGCCCGCGGCCCTCAGAGGAGCTCAGAGGAGCTCAGAGGTCAGAGGAACAAAAAAATTTCAAAACCACCAAAATATACTCGGGGCCCGATGAAAATGAAATAAATGATGCATTATACTGCATATACACCGAACACATAAGAACTATGACAGAAAAAGACAGATTACAGAGAGAGAGAGAGAGAGAGAGAGAGAGAGAGAGAGAGAGAGAGAGAGAGAGAGAGAGAGAGAGGGAAGGATTTGAGAGGGGAGATAAATGTATAGAGAGATAGAGTTAGATGAAGATAGGCAGGCGAGAGAGT
>PIJE02000087.1:743138-778063 GCA_002895965.2 Coryphaenoides rupestris
GTATGGGGGAGATTCAAGTCAGTACGTCACAGTCTCCAAGTGACAGTGACCGACCCCCCCCCCCCCCCTCCTGTCTCAGTTTCCCTGGTTACATAAACACGACATCCTCGTTCCAGCGTCGTTACCACATCCCAGTCACCCCAGGGCCAATTATTAGACAGAGGCCTCATGTGTCTGTGGAGAGAGAGTGGTGTGGACTGTGGGACTGGTGTGTTGTGTGTGTGTGTGTTGTGTGGTCAAGAGAGATGAGTAAAAAGAAAGTGAGATGATTGGTGTGTGTGTGGTTGTGGTGTGTGTGTGTGTTGTTGTGTGTGGTGTGTGTGTGTGTTGTTGTGTGTTGTGTGTGTGTGGTTTGTGTTTTTTGTAACAGAGGATTGAGAGCTCAACCCTGGAATTTAGATTTAAAACCAGCGCTGGCGTTTCTTGATGTGCTCCAGAATACACTTCTGTTTATAGCGTGGATAAATCCAAAAGATCTGTTCTCCTCTGTACTAATGCTACAGTTTGTGTGTGTGTGGTGTGTGTGTGTGTGCATGTGGTGCGTGTGTGTGTGTGTGTGTTAAGTGACGGGCTGTCAGCGGGGTTGAGTGCAGGCCTGGTTTGATGCGCGGAGCAGAGAGCAGATAAATAGAGATGTGCGGAAAAGCCAAACTCCTCCAAAACAAAAAGGAGAACGGAGTTGAAAGACAAAACTCTGAACCAGCGACATATGGGCGGCATATTGGTAGAGAGAGGTAGAGAGAGAGGGAGAGAGATGGGGGAGAGAGAGAGGGAAAGGGGGAGAGAGAGAGTGAGAGAGAGAGTGAGGGAGGGGGGAGAGAGATGGAGGGGGGTGCCAGAGAAAGAGGAAGAGTGAGAGAAAGAGCGGAGGAGCGCGGGGAGAGAGAGAGAGAGAGAGAGAGATAGAGAGGTAGAGAGAGGTAGAGGTCCACATGTGGTGGTGGTGTCTCTGTGTGTTTCCCTTCCAAGGCGACCAGCCAGACTCTCCAGCCTGTTTAGGAGGAAGGCTTTCTCTTACTTCTTCATCACTCCTCGTGACTGACAGCTCCCCGGCCGCACGCACACACACACACACACACACACACACACACACACACACACACACACACACACACACACACACACACACACACACACACACACACACACACACACACACGCACACACACACCCTCTGCATCACCACTTGGCCTCCTACTGTTGCGGTGTGGCAGGCGGTCGTCCTGAGATCCGCTGTGTTCTCCGCCGGGGACATCAAAGCGACCGCAGCCCGTCCGCCCGCCTGTCACACACTCGTCCCGCCGACACCGTGGACAAACTGAAACACATTTATGTGAGGATCCGCCTGGGAGGGGGGGCGAGGAGGGGGTGGGGGGGGGGACATGGCCCTTTGATACCCGCCGTCACTATGACGACGACGGATTCACCCCAGTGCAAACCCACCCATATATTCTTCGACAATGTTGTTTAAATATGTCAGACATCATACCATTACAACAGCAACACCATCAGCAATTATAGAAGAGTCACCAAAACTCAACACTAATTCAAGGCATTAATTGAAAACTCTGTGATTAATACGTGGATTTATGTGTGGGAATAACTGTGATTTGTACATCGATCTGACATGTTGTGTATGTAAATGATGTGATAATGTTTGGTGGGTGGGGATTCAACGCTAGAAAGTCTGGAGGTGAATTGGGACACCTTGACACGCCCTCTTCAGGCCAGATGGAGAACTGCACGCTGCCATCCATTATTACTCTGCTTCCGGTCTCTCATCCAAACAGCTTCACACTCGACACGGGACTTCCTGGGGGCCTCGGCTATGGACTAGTGGCGATGAAAGTGTGAACGGTTGTCGAGAAGATTAAAGGACAGTCAGACAGGCACTTCTTCCATAATAGTTATATACACAATCTCTCTCTGTCTGTCTGTCTCTCTCTCGCTCTCTCTCTCCCTCTCTCTCTCTGTCTGTCTCTCTCTCTCTCTCTCCATCTCTCTCTCTCTCTGTCTCTCTCTCTCTCAGGAGCCAGGCTCTTTTCAAAGGGCCCGTACGGCCCGGCCTGTTGTGTGTCTCTCATTTGGGGCAGGGACCCAGGGTCTGGTGTCTAAACCCTGAAGGTGGGGACCTGGTACGATCTCACCAGAGGTGGGGCGCCCCCTGAGGGCCCCATTCCATGACGCACCGCGAGACGTCGTCGCGTGCACAGGCCCTCGCTCCGCGGCTCCGTGGGCGTCTGCTGCACCCCACCACCACCACCACCGCCGTGGGGGAAACGCCTCGGTAACCGCGGCAACAGCCGTCATTTTAGCTCAAGGCCTCGCGCCGCGTCGCGTGTGTTCTGGTTTTCTCTTTTTCCAACCCGCGTGCATCGGGGCCCTTTGAACGGGCGGGCGTTATTACGCGCTTGGCCGATGGCGTTCCTCCGTGGCGGAGCCGCTGGGCTGCCGCCCAGACCCGTGTGTTTCTCCTCCTCCTCCTCCTCCTCCTCCTCAGGGTGCGTTGGGTTTGTGACTCAGCAGCGCTGGCCAGACGCTCCTCATTTAGCCGCCGTTCTGCTCCGGCGCGGGTCGCCGGTTCCTGTGGATCCATCCAATCATCCTAACAGCCCTCAGATCTCTCTCTCCCTCCACCCCCCCCCCCCCCCCCACCCCACACACTCTGTCTTTATCTACCTCTCTCTCTTCCCCTCTCCGCTTCCATCTTCCTCTTTCTTTCCATCGCTCTGCATCTCCCTCCTCTCTCCCCTCCTTTTTCCATCACTTTCTCTCTTCCCCTCTCCGCTTCCATCTTCCTCTTTCTTTCCATCGCTCTGCATCTCCCTCTCTCTCCCCCTCTTTCCCAGATTTTCCCTATCTCCCCTATTCTCTCCTCTTTCCCCCTCACCCATCCCTCTCCTCGCCCCACTCTCTCCCCCATCTCTACCTCTCTGTCCTCCCTTCCTCTCTGTCTCCTCCCCCTCTCTCTCCTCCCATCTATACCCCTCTCCCATCTCTACCTCTCTCTCTCCTCCCTCCCTCTCTCTCTTTCTTCCCTCCCTCCCTCTCTCTCTTTCCTCCCTCCCTCTCTCTCTCTCTCCTCCCTCCCTCCCTCTCCCATTTCTAACTCTCTCTCTCTCTCTCTCTCTCCTCCCTCTCTCCTCCCTCCCTCCCTCTACATATGACACACCATCAGAAAGGTCACGTCATGTCACATGACATGCACGAGTGACATGTGACGCACAGGGTGGTGGGGTCTCCTTCATGTGGTGGAGGAGCGGGAGAGGGAGGGGGCGGGGTTTGGGTGGGGATGGGGGAGAGGTGGTGGGGTGTGGGGGAAAAGGGGGAGGCTGGGGTCAGAGCTGTGTTGAATTAAGGCCGTGTTGCAGCAGGAATAATACAATCACCTCCCTCACAGCACCACAACAAGCCGCCTGTGTGTGTGTGTGTGTGTGTGTGTGTGTGTGTGTGTGTGTGTGTGTGTGTGTGTGTGTGTGTGTGGTGGTGTGTGTGTGTGTGTGTGTGTGTATGTGTGTGTTTGTGTGTGTCATGGTTGCACAGGGTTCAAGGTTTTGCATGTATACAGCATACCAATAATGTGTGTGTATTTGCCTCTGTGTGTGGGAAAGTGTGTGTGTGCGTATATTTGTGTGTGTGGTTGCCAGTTTTTGAATATGTGCTTGAGTGTGTGTGTGTGTGTGTATGTGTCTGCTTGTTCGTATGTCTGTGAGTGTGTGTGCCTGCCAATTTATTTGTGTGAGAAAGAGAGAGAGAGAGTGTGTGTGTGTGTGCGTGTGTGTGTGTGTGTGTGTGGGTGTAATTGCAAAAATATGAGTGTGCATTTGCCAAGTTGTTTGTTTGTGTGTGTTTATTGTGTGTGTGTGTGTGTGTGTGTGTGTTTGCCAGAATGGGTGTGCGTTTCTCTGAGTGAGTGTGTGTGCGTGTGTGTGTGTGTGTGTACGCGCGTGTGTGCTTATCTTAGCACATCCACATGTGCGCTGTCCTGGGCTCCGGGGATCAAACCCGCGGTCTCTCGGTGTCCATTACAGCCACCAGGGGCCCCTGCTGCTGCTGCTGCTGCTTAAGACCCGGGGGCCCTCAGCATCAAACGGGCCCCCTGCTGACCGCACCCACTTACATCCACTTACATTCATGTGGACCACATTGTTCATCCATTACAGAGAGGCCCCGGGGCCCGGCCGACACCCACAACACACAGCTCCACAAGTAGTGAGTTGTCTTCTGTCTTCTGTGACTGGGATTAACACCCCCCACCCCCCCCACACACACACACACACACACACACACACACACACACACACACACCCCACCTCCTGGAGTGGTCTCCCCGCTGAAGGAGGCTTCAGTCGGAGGAGGTGGACTGGAAAAACCACAAACTCCTCCTCCTCCTCCTCCTCCTCCTCCTCCTCCTCCTCCTGCTCCTCTGAGGAGCTGTCACACAGCAGCCTATCCCTGTCGTGGTGCGTTTCTGTGGGTGCACATCTCTGCGCGGACAGCTCCTTACTGCAGAGACAGAGGAGACTTTCTCTCTCTCTCTCTCTCTCTCTCTCTCTCTCTCTCTCTCTCTCTCTCTCTCTCTCTGTCCTCTCTCTCTCTCTTTGTTTCACAGCTTGTCTGAGGGTCTGGCTGCCGGCTGTGTG
Source organism: Coryphaenoides rupestris (assembly GCA_002895965.2). Classification (NCBI taxonomy): domain Eukaryota; kingdom Metazoa; phylum Chordata; class Actinopteri; order Gadiformes; family Macrouridae; genus Coryphaenoides; species Coryphaenoides rupestris. Next base: position 747,782 of record PIJE02000087.1, read on the forward strand.
TCTATCGTCACGGTAACGTCTCTATTCCTGCCGAGCTGCTCGAGCGGGGCTCAGGGGCTCAGGAGGAGACGGTATACAGAAAGAGAGAGTTGGTCGAGAGCGGGTTTGCCTGCATGGCATCGGGGCTCCCCCATGAGCACCTCCTGGGGAACGGGCATAGGGTCCAGTCCCCCATGAACACACGCCACACACACTCTACTGCCCCGATGCCTCCTTGACTCCACTGTGGATGTGAGAATGAGTGAATAAGTAGATGTGTGAATGAGTGAATGTGAATCAGCGAATGTGTGAAGGAATGAAGAGGTTGGTGTGTGAGCGAGGGGGTCTGTGAATGAGTGAATGGATGTGTGAAGGCGTGAATGTGATGAATGATTGATAAAAATTGAATAATTTAGTTAGTGTGTGAATGAAAGGGAGAGTCTAGAGAGAGAGAGAGAGAGAGAGAGAGAGAGAGAGAGAGAGAGAGAGAGAGAGAGAGAGAGAGAGTGTACTTTCCTCTCTGTTCGCCAGGCTCTGCTCGGCGGGTTGCTGTATTATTTATTTAGAAACTTGGAAACTGGAAACTTTGAATTTCTTGCAGCCGCTCCAATATTGATTGTGTGCTTTCATTGTTCCCCCCCCCCTACCACTTGTAAGTCTCTTTGGATAACACTGTTGCTGCTGCTGGCTGACGAAATGTGAATACTGAAATCACACAAAATAGTGTGATTGAGTATACAACAGTAACACTACATTCTCATTTCATTTATTTCCATTGGAAAAAACAATAGTTTGACGTCAAAGAAAAATAGAGCTGTATTATCAACACTAAAAAATCCAATAGGACTACTTTAGATTTGAGTCCCACACTAAAGGTGACGCACATCTCTCGTTATACGTCGCTGTAAATCGGTTTAAAGTCGTAATGGGCCTGTATAGCGGCCCTCGGACCGGCCCTCCGGGGGGCCCCAGGTGTGAGGAGATCTGGGGTCTCTCTCCGGTTGTCCAAGGCGCTCATCAGCTGGGACTGAAGCGCGCGTCCATGCAGCTGCGATTTCATATCCATGTTTTATGGGGTCCTCTGGGGGCCCTTCTGTCTTCGGTTTGTCTCGACACCTTGTTCTGCTCTGTGCGGATCGATGTTGGACCGTCGCCGCGTTGTTTCCTCACACACACACACACATGCACGCACGCACACGCACGCACGCACACACACACACACACACACACACACACACACACACACACACACACACACACACACGGACTCCATCATCGTCATAACGCTGCGGCAACACTTTATGGGAGGTATTTAAAATACAATATACATACATAAAAATAAAAATATAAAAATATATATATAATATATATATATATATATATATAAAACATCGCTTAATAATGTAGTGATATGTCAAGTCTAGGCTTCATTGTATTTCATGTATTTATAGCATTGTATTTATATTTGTGTCCTGGTTTTCCTCTTAAATTATATATCTATTGCATCTTTTTATTTATAAATACATTTCATATGGCGCTGCTGAAATAAAGAAAACGTCAATTAGATTTATTTTATAGCCTATATTCTTTGTTTATTATTTAATCAAAAAGTCCGGAATTTAAATATAGGACTATAGAAAATCTGGTTAGTTGTGAATAAAATAAATGTGTTTATAACACTAAACTGTAGGCCGTTTATAAAAATCTCAAATTTCCAAATCTTTCTTTCTTATAAAAGCAATTCGAAATGTGATGTTGCTTTCTAATGTATCTTGGACATGGATAATTAATTAGACCGATCAATAACCACATGAACGAAAATAAAATACTTTGAAGTAATATTCATACTGCGAATATTCAATTTATCCACTCCAAAATGCAATAAGATAATAAAATACAGCGGTGGTTTGTCAGATATACGTCTCTCCTTTATTCTCCTCCTCTGTACTCCTCCTCTATACTCTATAGTATAGAGTCTATACTCCTATAACTGATGTATGAGCAGAGTTGGTAACTGAAGATGTTGGATTATTTACACAACGTATACGAGAGGAGAGAGAGGAGAGAGAGGAGAGAGAGGATGGGGGGAGATATATGGAGAGGGAGGAGAAAGAGGAGAAAGAGGGCAGAGAGGGAGAAGAGAGAGAGAGGAGAGATGGGGAGAGAGAGGGGGGAGAGAGGGAGAGAGAGGAGGCGAGAGGAGGAGAGAGAGGAGATAGGAGACGGAGATGTGGAGAGGGAGAGGGCGGAGAAAGAGGAGAAACAGGAGAAACAGGAGAGAGGAGCACAGAGGGGAGAGCGAGAGGAGAGAGAGGAGGAGTGAGGAGGCCTTCTTGTGTGGTGGAAGGAAAACCTCCTCGTCATCGTGTTTGTTTTCCCGCCGGCTCGCTGTCTCTCCTCTCGGGGGGCCCTCGCCTCTCCGCGCGGCCCCCCACCAGTGTTGACCGGGGGACCGCAAGGCGTTTAAAACAACACATTTGGCCCCGCGGAGGTTACAGTTACTGACTGACAAATGTGATCTCCGCCACATTTTCACTGCAGTGCGCAGAGGGACGATTTGTTGCGCTTCTACTACGCGTCGCTTTTTGAACTGGGATGTTTTTCTCTTCCCTTCCCTCTATTTGTCTTCTCCTCTCAGGGAAGAAACCCAATAAAAGCAACATCCTCTTCATCCTTCTGCAGCGTTACTCCCCCTCTCCTCTCCCTCTTGGAGATATTTGGACAGGTGTGTGTGATGCACCTTACCTGTCAGAGGGGGGAGGGGCAACAGACACGTCGTCAAGCGCTATACGAGCTGCGGGTCTCGGCGGGCGCACGCACGCACGTACGCACGCTCCGAGGGCCCCGCGGCCGCGCATTGTAATCCACCACAATAAAAAACTCTTTAGCACCAATTTTCCTTTACTTTTAAAACTTTATTTTTTCTTCCCCGGCCTGTCAGGCTTTTGGAGGCCACATCTGGAGGGCAGATGTGTGAGATGTGTGGATGTGTGTGTGTGTGTGTGTGTCTCTCTCTCTCTGTTGCACACGAAACACGAGAGCCGAGCTAATTCACTCTTCTCCCGCCCACCCCAGTCGGACCACCCACATTCAGGACCCGAGCTGTTCGGAATAGACAGAACCCCGCCGGCAACCAATAGAGATGAAGAGAGATGAAGAGAGAGAGAAAGAGAGAGACGCCTGTAAGTGTAAGGATGGGTTGTGACCGATGGTTTTAGCAGAGCATCAATTACATCATGTCTAAACCAGAGCCTGCTGCGTGTGTGTGTGTGTGTGTGTGTTGGTTCTGGGCGTGGTTGGAATCATCACCCCCGTTTATGTTTGCTAAGCCTAAACCATCAAATAAACTAAACTCCCCCTTGATACGCGTACACATCTTTCAGTTCACTTTAATATATTGCTGCTATATAGGCGAATGTGGACCCTACAGTTATACATTGACAAGAGGCCCTTGGAAATATAAAAAAAAACAGGACTTTTGATTTGGTATCAGCTTTAATTTGCTCAGTAACAGTAGGCCTACAGGCTATAGATTGATCATTAAAATATACATACATTTTCCCCTCTCGCTGATACTTTGTATCCACAATTTGATATATATTTTTGGGGCGAACAAAACAATACTTAATGGAAATGTAAAGAATAAAAAAAACGACAGCTGTGAAAATGAACACATCAAATGGATGGAGGGACAGCACTGGAGGGGAAGTATAGGAAATATCTATTTATTTATATTCTAAGAGGGGAACCACCGTGACACATTCAGCAGATCCAACACGAGGTCTCTGTCGCCCCCCGGTGGTTGACGGATGTATAGCAACTCACTCCAGGCCTTTAAAATAAATGCACAATACTCTGTGTAATCGTAGAATAATAGTGGAATACTACATTATAAATACTTTAAAGCACAAAAGCCTTTTCAGTTAAACAGTGTTATGTAGCTTAAGCGTTGCTCATTGCAGTGAAATGACTAAGGTGCAATGTTGCCGTGGATAATTGCAGTATAATGAGATACCATCGCGGAAAGATCAGGATTATGAGCCTAACTCTCCGTCAGCATGTCCACACAGATCCAGTTTGTTTCTATAATACATCCAGGGTCTGATCGGTTGAGGGGACATGGATCCGGTTATCAATGCTTCAATTTGAACTTTTTCTGCCCACTATTCAATGGAGCCGTTTGAAGACAGACTTCCAAACTTTCCGGATTCATCAAGCCAGGCGACATTCGGGATCGGAAGATGCTATACTGCCCCCTTGTGTCCACGTTAACATGACGCCCGCAAGTGGAACTGTGGGCACCCTCTGAGAAGCACCTTTGTGTACATGCTGACGGTAGAGTGAGTATGACCCAGGGTGGACTCTCTCTCTCTCTCTCTCTCTCTCTTTCTCTTTAACTTTCTAACTCTCTCTCTATTTGGTTTTCTGCTTCCGTCTCCCGACCTCATTGGCCACCGACCCGGCCGTGGCCCCCAGCATCTTGCCAGCCGGGCCCCCGACGAAGAGCCCCACCAGGGACCCGAACAGGGCCTCCAGCCGCAGCAGCTGGGGCACCCTGCGCAGCCAGCCCAGCACCGTCCCCCACAGCCTCCACAGCAGCGAGGGGGGAGGGGGGGAGGCGGCGGGGGAGATGGACACGGAGGCCAACGCGCCCTGGATGTCCACGTCCAGGTCCACCACACTCCTCTGCGCCTCCTCCTCCTCCTCCTCCAGTGCATCGTCGTCGTCGTCATCATCAGGGACCCCCCCCTCCTCCTCCTCCTCCTCCTCTCTCCTCTGCCGGGCGAGCTCCTCCCTCCTCTCCCTCACCCGCTCCCTCACCCACGCCCTCACCCGCTGCCCTGCCTCCTTGTACAGAGCGCACGTGAAGAAGTCCTCCTCTGGGCTCTCCCCCACCGCCTTCTCCACCTTCCCCAGCAGCTCCCGTATGCTCTTCCTCCTCCGCTTCTCCTCCCTCTCCTCCTCCTCCTCACCTCCTCCTCCCCTCCCACCCCTCCGCAGGGCGTGGTAGCGCCCCCCGCAGGTGTCCACCAGCTCCAGGAGATCCCGGCGTTTCGTGGAGAGGAGCACCTCCAGCGTCTGCTCCTTCTTCTCCTTAACCTCCTCCTCCTCCTCCTCCCCGTGGGTGAAGAGCACCAGGGTGTGGGCGGTGACGGCCGTGGGCCCCAGGATCAACTCCAGGGCGGCCAGGGCTCGCTCCTCCCCGTCCGAGGGCCGGTCCGCGGGGACACACAGCAGGAAGGCGTGGGGCCCCGGGGAGGAGAGGGCCACAAAGGAGGAGACGAGAGCCCGCGCCTCATCGGCAGGCGCCGACCGGGAGCTGAACCAGTCTGGCACCGTGACCACCACCACCTGGGAGAGAGAGAGAGAGAGAGAGAGTAAGTAACCCATATATACATACGTCCATAAACACAGTATCCACCATAACATCCATCTCTTTCTTTTTCGCCCAGCCCACCTGCCGCCCTCCAACCCGGCCTGAGTGTCTCTGGCACCGGGCAGCGGCATCACCAGCCTCCTCCGGCCCTCCGGGATGCTGGAAAGCCGGCCGGCCGAGTATGGCGTCCCCGGCCCGGGTCTGCCCCGCCCCCGCCCTGCCGAGCAGCACCAGCCGAAGCTCCGGTTCTTAAGAAAAAAAACCACAAAAGGGGAAATAAATACAAACAAACAAACAAACAAACAAACAGATCGTATTTGTACTCATCGCACAGCTGTTGTTTTCGCGCTATCGTTGCGTGTGTCGTGGTTCGATCGGATGAATAGAGTGGATGATTTGGGTGATTTTAGACACATTATTATTATTATTATTATATTATATTATTATTATAATAATGTGTCTAAAATCACTGAACACGAGTCATTCAACAACCGCCGTTGACATCTAGCGACTGTAACGAGGTTCGAGTTGTGGCGGCGGGAGGCATGCAGGCCTACCGGGCGGTGGCTGCTGTTCCGAGGCCATCTCTCTGCTCGTCGTCGTGTCGTCCGCTCGCTGTACTGTTACTGTACTGTATGGTGCGTTCCAAGTTGCGCCCCGTGGAGTCGGAACTCGTCACACTGGATGACCGTGTTATGTTAGTCAGGACCGTAGACAGAGAGACACGCTGGAGATCCACTTCCTCATGCCGGGACGCCGCGCAGCCACCAGGCGGCGTACACCGGGTTATATATAGTCAAATAACACCGTTATAATCACTAGTTACATTAGGGCTACTTTACATATTAACACTGTGTGTGTGTGTGTGTTGGTTTTATAATTGTAACTACATGTTATATTATTGTAACATCTATCCTTTGTAGATGTTAATTAATTATCAATTACCTTTTTATTGCTTTTTTAATATAAAAAAAATATATATATACAGTATATAATATATATAAGATATATTCATTTATATATATTTGTCGATATTTTTTCATTTTTTATAATCTGTTTTTACTCTGTTTAATGTTCAATGTTGGGCACCGACATTTGCACAAAAGCACATTCCTTGCTTGCAAGAACCGTTTCTGATTCTGATTACGATGTGGCAGTTGTAGCCTTGCTGTTGATTGCAATGTTTATTCATCTACCCTCTCATTGCCTGCTTTGTATTTACATCTCTCCTTTAAACTGTTGTCTTTTTACAATGTGATTCCTACCTATGGGCCTACGTAAAGCACCTGAATGACTTTTTGGGCTTGACGGGTGATAAACATGTGGAACCGCAGTACCGCCCCGTGGTGATGAATACTGTACAGCCGAGACAGACGCATGAGGGTTTCTTGAAAAACGTGTTTTTAATGTCAGTATGTGGGGATCTTACATGGTCCGGGTGGTAACAGTGATGTTGGGGCTCCTAAACAGAGCAAAGTATTCTCCTCATGTGAAAGCCGCATACTTGGTATGATAGCAAATATTTAGCAGCACAGCATCGTTGAGTACATACATGGATGAAAAATAAGTTGGGAAATATATTATTGTTGCTGTAAAGTAAAATACCGGGACCCTATCTGTACAGAGACATGTAAAAAAAGAAACTCAGTCCAGAGGCCCGAGCGCCTGAAAGTATTAAACATATAAGGCTATGTACATCACACCTCTGGCTAGGTCGTACACACACACACACACACGCGCACATTCATAGAAACACATACACGTTCATTATTAAAAAAACACACACACACACACACACACACACACACACACACACACACACACACACACACACACACACACACACACACACACACACACACACACACACACACACACACACACACACACACACACACAGTAACAGTAAAAACAGCTCACATGCCAGGAAAGATCAATCGGCAAAATAGGTTTCCTTTAAAAGTACAACAATTACAAAAACAACATGATTTTTTTTTTTGTGTGAAAAATACTATTTAAAACCATGTTGGTACAAAAAGATATCCACATTATACTTCTGTAGCCCGATTAAAAGCCGGTATGTCGAGTGCTACGTGTTCGCACCGGACCCTCTTGGTCTGTGAGGCCACACGGGGGGCAATAACCAATGCTAGCATTGTACGATAACAAAATGCTTTGGCATTGGTTTGACTACTAAGCTAAGGAACTCGCGAGCGTCGTTATGGTGCCCGTCGAACGCTAGCTCAGTGTTCGCCGCTAACCAACGCTAGCACCGTCTTGGCAGCTAGCAACACGCTAGCTAGCAGCGCCTTCACAGGCCCGGCATGATGTAGGCGACGTTGTCCAACGTGTTCGACTGCAAATGGAGAGAGAACGTTCTTATTAGCATCACTTTTGTTCTTTTGGCTGGGATGTGGATGATCTATTATTGTAATACTCTCTGGTGTTCTTTATAACTCTGATTAATCCCTGATAACAGTAATAACTGACAGTAACTGTATTAAAACTTAGTATAGTTAGTACGCACCAGGACGCTTCGTGGACAACCGTTGAGCTGCGGGATCTGCGCTGTGAGACAGGTCAGGGGTCCGAGGGCACACAAGATGGAGTCCAGGAGGACAGACAGGCTTCCCGACACGGCCACCATACCCTGGCAAACACACACACACACACACAGCAGGATTATTATACAGACAGGCCGACAAACAGACAGATCATGTTGTCTGTGTGTGTGTGTGTGTGTGTGTGTGTGTGCCCCTACCTCGGTTTCCTGTAGCCGGTGTCCAATCAGGGAAAGCGATTCCCCGAGGAGCTGCAGGTGCGCGGCGGCGTCGATAGGGTCCACGTCAGGGATGCGGGCCGGAGAGAGAGACAGGCCGGCGGAGCCCTTGGAGGGAGACCCCATGCCTGCTGCCGCGCCCACACCCTTCATAGCACCTGGAGACACCACAAGTACTGTACTCTGCACTCACTTTATTCTATACTTTATTCTATGTTTGTTAGATTTTTTTAATATTGCTTTGTTGTTTATATGCCTATTTGCCTGTTAGCCTGTTACCGAGGAGCTTTATTTATGTGTGTTTGTGTGTGTGTGTGTGTTTACCTTTACTCTTGACGTCGATGGGGGCATTGCGTTTCACGGTGGTTGCCTCCGCCTTGTTCTGCTTGTGCTGAATATACTGAGCCTTCTGTCTCCACACCTGCACGCACACACATACACCCACACACACACGTCAGGTCACCACCAGTACTGGAGCAAATGCCAGGTAGAATGGGGCAATTATTTTCAAGTGACACCCACCAGCTTGTCTTTCTCTGGCATGGCCTTCCACACCTCCGCCAGCCTCTTGCTGAGCTCACCGAACACTGGAGACAGAAACACACACGTTAGACGTTAGTTTGAAGGAAGGATCCACTCCCACCCCACTGGGTTCCATCTCCCCCCCCACTGTCTTCCCCCCGTCTAAGATAAGATAAGAGAAGATAGAACTTTATTCATCCCGAAGGAAATTCTTGAAGGCTCAGACAGGCTCTCACCCCCCACACCTGATAGCCGGATAACAGCGTCTGCTCACACGACTGAATGGCTGAATTTACAGAGGGTCTCGTGGTAGTACTACTGAGGAACATGTTGTGGTACTGAAATTCCAATTCCATTCCAAAACATTTATTCTTTGCCATATGTACAATGGAATGCTTACTCCCCATTCACTCCTGCAGTATTTTTTCTAAACATAAATTCTACACCAACTCTGAACAATTAGTATATAGTAGCCAATAAGTATGATAAACAGTAAAAAGTGACTAGTAAGTGAAAGAAAGTAGTAATACTCTGTATTACTATTGTAGTAAAAGTGTTTGCGTGCAGTACAGTAATATTCTAATACTAGCATAAAAATGGTAACTAGTAGATAGTAGCAGCAACAGGTTGACGCGGATGAGATTGATGTTGTAGTACTGTGTAGTTAAGTACTATAGTAATGTTGTTGTTGTAGTTGTACGGAGCTTGGCGCCGCAGTACCGAGGGGGACCTGGTGGTGGGACTCACCGAGACCGGGCTGCTCTGCGTTGATGTTGACGCGGTACTCCTTGCAGAACACCTGGTAGGCCGTGGTGTTCTTCTTCTTGGGCTGGGAGGAAGAGGCGAGGAAGAGGAGGGAGGATGAGAAGCGAAGCAAACCGCGTGTGGCTTATAGCCCGCTAACGGCATCCTGCGTCAATATTTGTCCAGTTGACCCGCTTAAACATCGTGCAACATCTCTTCCGCTAACCCCCCAACCAAACATTGTTGTTGTTGTTGTTGTTGCTCCAGTTGATTTTAACTTGTTGGTATGTTGGTAATGTGCTCAGAACGGCACGTCTGCTCTTATCCCAGCTATTATGCCCGGCAACCTAGCAATTATGAAACTTGTTCTATTAACCTTGTAACTATGAATGCTCGAAACCTGCTCTATTCTTATCTTTATGTACCACAGTGATATATTGCTGTCTCCTTCAACAAATGTACTCTTTGTAAGTCATTTTGGATAAAAGCGGCTGCCAAATGCCCTAAATGTAAATGTAAATGTAATGTACTGCAGATGGCTCATCTCAGTAAGCGACTCCATCATCTCGTCTGTTCACCACCTTGTCTTTGTCCTTGTTGTGCTTATCCTTCTCCTTCCCCTCCTTCTTCTTATTCTTCTTCTCCGGCGGCGGTGGGGGTGGCGCCTCATTGGCCGCCGGGTGGTGTGGGTGGGGGTGCGGGGGGTTGGGGCGGTGGGGGTGCGGCGGCGGCGGGGCGGCACTCATGGCGTACATGGGCCCCACTGCGCTGTGGCTCACCGTGGGGTGCCCGTGGGCGTGGGCGTGGCCATGGCCGTGGGCCCGGGACGCGTCTGGAGGAGGAACGCGGGCGGGCAAATATTGAACAAGAACCGAACCGGGACTCTTTTAGGTCGACCGAAATGTAACAATTAGCTTTCGACAATTAGCTTTACTATTGGCCCCCCGCTGGCCAATAGTAAGAATGCAGCCATAAAACACTTCCTCCACATCCAGACCCTGAGTTTGGCCCCTCCCACCCGACTCACCGGCGGACGCCTTGCTGTGCTTCCTCTCCTTGCTGCTCTTCTCCTTGTCGCGGTCCTTCTCCTTCTCCTTCTTCTTCTTGCTCTTCTTACTCTTCTTGCTCTTCTTCTTGGCGTGCGTGTACGTCGAGTCGTCAATCACCAGCTCGCCCGCCTCCAGCTCCGCTCCCGACGACGAGCTGTCGTCACCGAGACCGCCGCTGTAGTGACCTGCGAGGCGGGGAGAGAATACACATTTTTGTTTAAAAGGATGGATTCACAAAGTCACAAAACATATCCAAATCTAAAATTACAAATAGATTAGGATTATTTTTTATTTGATTACAAATGGATCACAATTTAAGGGGAATACGTTTTTGTTGCGAAAGATATTTAAAATGACTCAAAATGAACTCAAATTGACTCAAAAAGTTGAAATGGATAAATAATTGAATGTTATTATAAATGGATTATAACTGAAAGAGAATGGATTTTTCTTGTGAAAGATGGATTCAAAACGGCATCCATATCGTATTGTTCTCTCATAACACAGTAGAGTAGATCTAGTCTACTAAGTAGTACAGGGAGGACAGCTGAGATCGAGGAACGTCTAGAAGCCAACATGGCCGCCTACCCTCCACCTCCACCTCCTTCCCCACGATGGGCAGCGGCTCGCGGTTCTGCGCTGCCTTCTTCTTGGCTGTCTTCCCAAAGGCCCCGCCCCCTCCACCGCGTTCCCGGTCCTTCTCCTTCCGGCTGGGGCCCTTGTTGTCTCGCTCCGGCGACATCATCAGCTTCATCTTCAGCCCATCGGCCTCACGCAGTGCCAGCGGCGCCTCCTTCCCGCCGCCGCCGCCGTGGAACAACGAGGACTTGGAGGAGGACGAGTGCTTCTTGGAGGAGGAGGAGATTGGGCGCGCGTGAGAGGAGTGGCCTCCTTTCAAGGTTCCTTTCACGTTCCCTCCACCGCCGCCGCCGCCGCCGCCACCGCCGCCACCGCCGCCACCGCCTCCTCCTCCTCCTCCTCCTCCTTCTCCTCCGCCACCACCGCCGGCATCACGCTTGCGCTCCTTGGAGGAGAAGGAGGGGTAGGAGGGCTTCTTGTTTATGTGGGGGCTAGGGGTGGAGCCGGTGGCCAGCGGGGAGGTGATGGCCTGTAGCAGGCCCATGGCGGTGTCGGTGGTGTGGGAGGAGGAGGAAGAGGAGGAGGGGGGAGGCAGCGAGGAGAGCTGCGGTGAGCGGTCTACTGACTTGTGTTTCTTCTTGTGGGAGGGTGGGCCGCTGCCGCCCTCGTGGTCTGGATGACAACAAACACATTTCAAAAACAATAACTGTATCAAAATCTAACCGAGAGTCAATTCACACATTCTGATTGTGTACATTTGGGTCTACATCAGGAGTCAAATGAAATCTGAAGCCCAGAGATGCTGTACCGGTGGCCTAGCATAGCCCAGACATCTCCAAGAGGGTAGCTAATGTATATTTTGTTTGGACTCTAGATTAGTATTGATCAAAGCATCAGGGTGTGTGTGTGTGTGTGTGTGTGTATGTGATGACTTGGTGGTAATGGTTTCCCACCATCTGTCTCCTTCAGTGAGTTTGCTTCCATCTGTATTCCTGTGTTTTAGTTCCCTTCTGCCTGAACACCTCAGTCAAGTGTCCTCACCTCTGTAGTAGAAGTCATCGCTTGCTTTCTTCTTCTTCTTGTGAACGTCTCCGCCCAGCATGAACAGCTCAGAGTCCTGGTTTTAACAAGAGAGAGACTTAGCGTTATAGAGAAACCTGTTCATCCATCCATCCATCCACCTTTTATAAGGTGGAAGACGAATGCATGCAAATATGTCTGCTCGATGTGGAGAAAGAAAATGGATGATGGATCCATGGAGGAAATAAAGAGCGAGTGTGAGATAGAGGGATGGGATGAGCAACCTTTGGCCGTTTCTTGGAGGTCTTTCGGACCTGTGCCGCGATCTCCTCCTCCTCCCGCAGGAGGTCCTTGTAAGACCGCCTCTTCTCTCGCTGGCTCCGCCCGGCCACTAGGCCCCGCTCGCCCTCCATGCCCACGTCTGGACGGAGGGAAAAACCAACAGTGTTCGGGTTAGCGTCTCTCTATGCTACTATGACGTTCTATCTCTCTACCGCTCTCTCTTCAAATCCACACTTCTTGTCTGTCTACCCTTGCCTTTCCATAAAAGCGAAAAGGTAGAATAATTTTAATCACATCGGTCTATTATGAATTTATAGATTATTTTGTACTTTTACCCAAAGTGACTTCGAGTGAATTCAGGTTAGGCTGCAGACGTTGGGCATCGAACCCACGACCTTTTTGTCTGGGAGTCAAACGCTTTCCTAGTCACCATCATACAATGACGACTGTACTGTACTGTACTGTACTGTACAGCCACTAGAATGAGAGATAATGTCCACACACCCATTCCTCCTTTACTAATAATCTCTTCAAACGCCATGATGACTGGTCCACAGCTCCTAGATCCTACAGACCACACACAGTTTACCTGAAACAGCACAGATAAAACACATTTCGGTTAATTTCCATGTCGGTTTCTGTTATGATGCTGTTATAAAAAACACAAATACACACACAGTCCTCTTTTAAACACTGGCCACTTCAGCCTGTGTTCTGCCCCATGCTGTAGTAAACATCATATAGTAGAAAGAGAACTAGCGGCCAGCATTATATTGACACAGGTCACAGCACAGGTCCCCCTCATCCACCCCCCCAGCAGGTAAAGTGAAGAAGCTCCAAGCTCCTCACTCTCTAATCTGACAGAAGCCCCCAAAACACTCCATTCATTGAATCGATCAACGGTGCTGCTGGCGAATTTACTCCAAAACTCCACAACACAGTGTGCAGACGGGCTCCACATCCCGCCTACTAAACACACCCCCTTCCATTCAACCCGCAGCTCCCCCTGGAAGAGGAGACGCAGAAGCAGCAGTGCGCTCAGGGCTGCGGTTCCCCGGGAGGAGCCGCTCCGAGGGGCCGCTCCTCCCGGCCCACGGCCACCACCGCCCCCACCACCCGAACGGCGGGCTCCAATGGTCGCCTTTAAAACGTGCACTGCTTCTGCGCAATAAACTCCGTGCGTGCGACGTCGTTAATGTGCGGGAGTTGTACACACGCCGCGGGGAGAACGGGGAAACGAGACGGGGTTATTAAAGTGTTAATACCTCTGTGGAAATTCCGCGATTTTTACGCGGGTCCGGCCGCCATCTTGGATGTCCACGGGAACAACAATGCGCGTTAGCCAGCGGAGGGGGCGGGGCTTACCGGGCCACAGCCAATCGCGTGGAAGGAAGCGGTGGCCATATTAGGAGTGCGTCGTGACGAGAGCAGTCCGGTAGGGGGCGCAAAATGTCACTTTTCTAACCTTGTTTGTTTTTTTATTAAAGTTGTATAGCAGTGTAACGCGTCCAATGCCATTAAAAGTGGAGTAGCTTGTATAATATGCATGTATACAACCTACAACAATTAATATGAGGCATCGAAAAGTGCAGTACAATTTGTGTGCGCACATGGAGAGATCAGTTTTCCCCCCAAAATGTCATCCAAAGTTTTTATTGAACAACTGATTGCAAAATAATACACAAACAATTAAACAAATAGTTTTTACAACACACTGAACATAACCATGCAAGGCATAAAACAAGGCAGGATTGTATGGAATATCAAGTGAAACCAACTCAGTCATTGAATGTAATTACCTTTAGTAAGACTTTAGAATACTGTGGTTTAATTTCTTCACTGTTCGTTCATATATTTATCTCTCTGTTATGAACCTGATGTTAAAATGTTTGTATATAAATAGTAGTTCACCGTTAGCTATAACATTATAAAATACATACAATTGGGGTTTTCCATTTACAATTTATTCATGGTCAAATAAAAAAACTAAAACGTTGACATAAAATAATGACTTAAAAAATATTGTCTGTCATTATGACTGATATACTGCTTAGTTACAAACAGAACACAACAAATTATCTTCAAATCCATCAATGGCATGTTATAAATTAATATGAATGGACGATACATTGTCACCATTCCCAGTAATCCAACCTTCATTAAAAAGCTGAGCTCATTTTGGTAAAATAAACACACACACACACACACACACACACACACACACACACACACACACACACACACACACACACACACACACACACACACACACACACACACACACACACACACACACACACACACACCCCCTCTACCTATCTCCCAGGTCTTGTTTCTGTAGACTGAGAGACGTGAAACTGGCCAGCAGGTCGGTCACCTCATCCACCTGGAGGACCGAGCAGACAGTCATGCAGGTGGTTCACGGGACAGACTAGCATGTAGTTCCTCTAACGGCCTCTAGGTGGTTAACGGTAATGTAACAGTAGTAGGAGTATAGTGCATGTTCAGCTGTCTGACAGTAACCTGTTGTTGGGTGCATGTGTGTGCCAACAGATTAATAGATAACCACAGTAGTAGTAATATAGTGTGTGTGTGTGTGTGTGTGTGTGTGTGTGTGTGTGTGTGTGTGTGTGTGTGTGTGTGTGTGTTTGTTTTGAATGCTCGTAACCTGCTGAACGCTAGTAACCTGCTGATAACCGTAGTAGTAGTGGTATAGAGTGTGTTACCTGCTGTTTGGTGCGTGTGTGCTGGAGGCGGGAGGAGATGTGGTCCAGTCTCTCGCGGGCCCCGCTGTGACCCATCAGGTTCAGGTACTCTCTCAGCATCTGGAGGATCTACAGGAGAGAGAGAGCGAGAGAGAGAGAGAGAGAGAGAGAGAGAGAGAGAGACAGTTAACACAGAACCTGGTTGAGCCGTCCATCACTAGGACTATACAATACAATGGATAGTTCACAAACCACTGTTGTACACAGGCTGACGTCAGTCAAAATGTGTCATATCAGAGGATGTTGAAAAAATGGCTAATATTAAAGGACTCCTTTTATATTATACCCTGAGGTGTGAGCGTGATTAGCCATTCCAAGTGGTTTCAAAAACCAGTTGGAATGGCCCCACTTGACATCACAAGTGGGAGTGTGTCCACCCAGATGTATGGTGGTTAGATCAGCCGGGTTCTGGGTGGACATGCTCACTTGTGAGGTCAAGTGGGGCTGTTCCAACAAGGTTTTTGAAACCGCTTGTCACACTCACACCTGGTGGGATAATATGTCTCCTTTAACTGCTAGGTTTCTAGTGCCGTGTCATGAAAAAACAGTCGACGACGCCATAACCTATAGATGGTGTAGGAGTATAGATGGCGGGTGACCTGCGTGACCTCTCCCCTGAGCGCATCAACGCTGCGTGAGTCCCCGTCCTGCAGGATGTTGAGCTTGGAGCGCGCCAAGTGGAGGGGGGTCCGGCCCGCTCGGTCCAGGGCATCCACACGGGCCCCTGGGGGGGGGTGGAGAGAGAGAGGGAGAGAGTTAACTCCATTCACTGTTTGACGCCACCAGGAAGCCATATAAAGTAGTACTCTGTTTTATATGAAGAAAAACTAGTACTTTAAGATTAAGTAGTACTCTCATTCGTATTAAGTAGTACTTGGTGTATTCACCTCCTCTCAGTAGCGTGGTGATTACAGGGACATGGTTCGTACAGGCGGCTGGAAAACAAAGCAATATATTTGTAATGTATACATTACACACTAACGATACACACACAGACACACTAGTTGACCAACGTATCGCCCGGCCGGTTACTATAATCATGATGATCAGAAGTTGCGTGTGTGTGTGCGTGCATGTGGGTGTGTGTGTGTATTCCCTCACCCAGGTGGAGGGGGGTGTTTCCCAGGCCGTCCCTCTGGTTGGGGTCGGCTCCGTAGCTCAACAGCAACTTCACTACAAACAGGAAGACAGACAGACAGACGATTCAGTGAGCAGCAGCTAGCTCTGTCAGCAGCAGTTAGCTAACTCAGGCAGGACATGCTAGCGGAGAGAGATCCCGTCTCTGGTGGCGAGGGGGTTCGACTCGCTGCCCTGAAAGATTCTGGGATCGATCCCCACCACAGCTCTGACCACCCCCTCCCCCACCCCTTCCATGTTTAAGAACCCCTTGCCACAGGATAAACGTCAGACTACATACTACCGGCATGTTCGAGTCCCTGTCCCAGGCAGCCTACCGATGGTCTCGTTGCCGTTGCAGGAGGAGAAGTGCAGGGCAGTTCTTCCCTTGTCGTCGGCCGCACACGGGTCGATGTCCTCCAGCAGCAAGCCACGCACTGGAACAAAACAACCAGGATACGACAACATAACATCCCTGACTGTAATGATTCACCCTTTTCTTTATGAATCATGTTAGGATACTTCATCCACCACCACCGCCATACGTACCAGTGTCTATATCGTTCCCATTGGCTGCTTCTCTGAGTCTTTTCATGGCTGTAATAACAACAAAAACAACAAGACATGAAAACCGAAAGTCAATAGACTGTGCAGTGAATGGCTCTATTGACACGGCACCAGAAAGACTTTAGTTTAGTTACAGAAACAATCAAAGTTGAGGAAGTCTCACCAGCCAGCAGCGTGTCGTCAATAAGGGTATTGTATTATTGTCAAAGGGTGTTGTACTATTTGAATAGCAAATCGTACAAAGCACAGTATCCAGATTTCCATACCGTACTTCCATCTCTCTGTAGGTGACTAGAGTTCAGGACAATGCATGTGTGTGACAGACTCAGCGAGGCACTCACCGTATACATCCTTCCCCATGGGGCAGAGGTTTCTGGAGGCTCGGCCGTGTCGCCGGGCCCTGCTGCCGGTCACCTTCCCCAACTTGGTTTGGGTGGAGGGGACCCCCCCGGACCACGGGTCGGCCCGGCCCGGCTCCCACAACTGGTGCAGGTACCGGAGCTCGGATTCAGCTCCCGTGGGTCCCGTTCGACCCAGCACCATGTTGATCCCCGCTCCCAGTCCAAACCCAGGGGTGCTGGTGGTGGTGGTGGTGCTCGAGGTGGTGGTACTGCTGGCACCCCCCTGCACTGTGGGTCCGGTTCGACCCAGCACCATGTTGATCCCGCCACCCAATCCAAACCCTGCGGCTGTGGTGGTAGTGGTGGAGGTGGTGGTGGTAATGCTGGTACCCCCCTCCACTGTGGGTCCGGTTCGACCCAACAGCATGTTGATCCCACCACCAAGTCCAAACCCAGCAGCAGCAGCAGTGGTGGTGGTAGTGGTGGAGGTACCTCCATCCTCCTCCTCCATCATCATCATCATCAGGACCTTTTCCTCCTCCGCCTCACGGGACGGGGCTGACCCCCCGGGCTCCACCATGATGTACTTGCCTTCGGAGCTGGACCGATCGGTGTACGACGACGCCGCTGCCGCTGCCGCCGCCGGCGTACCGACTATAGCTGGGCTCCACCCGTCCATGCGGTCCATCGTGCGACCATACGGGTGGAGTTTAGGGTGAAGCTCGCTGCATGTGGAACCAGAAAGTAAATAACATTAACACGCATGGTCCACACCAGGGACAACATTGATATTTGATGCCTTTTACCGGACGATCCGAGAAGAAGGAGTCCTTTACCCACCGGCGGTGTAGCAGTTGTATGTATTATCGCCGTACTTTGTTTATTTAGGAAGATATTTCGCCTCAAAAGGCACCAAAATGTCGACTCCGTGCAATTCCGGAGGTCTCCCTTGGTTGTCGCGTAAACGTAGTAAAAGCCACGCCCATTGCACAGTCGTAAAGCAGTAGACCAATCAGATTCCACGTTCTATCGGTGCTTGACCAATAGAATCCAGGCAGCCGGGCGACCAATCAGAGACTCCCGTTGCTTGGCCGAGCGATAACCATTTGACACACACACACTTAAAGAAACAGTATACAGTCTCTGTTTAATGTCTTTCATCTCGTCTCATCACATGGTATAAAAATAAACAGTGAGTAATTAATTACAGTCTTTCTGATCATGTAAACAACATTCACCTTGATGTAAAAACGTAGCCACATATTTCATCTCATAAAAAAAATATTCTGTAGCCGCCTGTAATGGCGTCATTAGCAGATGCTTTTATCCAAAGCTAGTTACAGTGAATGTATTTGAGACATGAGCAGGTAGGGTACAGGTAGACTATGGACATTGGGGTTCGAACCCAGAAACTTTCGGCTGGGAGTCAAACACCTTCAATAACCACAACAACTATCCTGCCACATTTTATTTGAATAATAATTAAGCTTTAATTTCCGACAGTGGTTTATAAACCAGCTGTTTTTTTGGTATGTCACGTGGAAAATACTGCATGGGAACGAGGTAAAGAGTGGGAGGAGCACGTTAGCATTGTGGAACCAGCCAATCACAGCTCCAGTTTGGAGCCCAGAGAGACCGAGGCACCGGCCGGGCTCAGGTAGCTCGGGAAAGACGGACCGGACTCAGACGAATCAGAGTCCGGCTCCGACGGCGGGTCGTCATCGTCTGCGGCTGGCGGCCACGCCTGCCCATCGCCGACCAAACCCTGCCCCGCCAGGTACCCTCGCTGGCAAAATGGCGGCGGTCTCTGATGGGTCAGGGATAAGATGAAACAGGTCTCTGAAAAGGGAAACAGAAACACACAAAGTGATGTCACTCTTGTGAGAACTAAATATAGATCTAAGCTATCAAGAAAAATAGTAGAAACTAACAGGTGTTACCTGCGTAGAGGGCCCTCAGCTAGACAGTAACAGGTGTGTTACCTGCGTAGAGGGCCCTCAGCTAGACAGTAACAGGTGTTACCTGCGTAGAGGGCCCTCAGCTAGAAAGTAACAGGTGTGTTACCTGCGTAGAAGGCTCTGAGATCCGTGTGCAGGCAGTGCTCCAGGAAGCGGCGGAGCGGCTGGCTGTGTGAAACGGGGCCGTCCCACTCGGTCAGGAAGTCCTCGATCATGTGATGCACCGCCATAGGCCGCGGCAACGGCCAACCGGCAGGCCGACGCCTCATGTCCTGCTCTGTGGACCAATGAAAGAAAGCCGTTTGTGTGAACCAACCAGGTTCTCAGACTGGATTATGTGTTCTTCTTTGAACCCACACACTAACTCTGGCCTCCCCAGGGGTGAATTTTGATTAAGAAACAATGAAGAAGTATTATGCGCCAATACACTGTCCACTGTCCCTTGTTTTCTAGTTCTGTTATGTAATTGTTGGATTATGATTCAGGGATCATATAAATCGGACACGGATGACTAATGACTCGTAATTTGAAGAGACTTTATCAGTTCAGCCTCCAATCCTATTACTCCTCCTATATTTTGCTGAGGTTCCTCTTTTACATGGAAATATTCCATAATACCAAAGTAAGATGAGCTGTACGTTAATAATCCCAGATGGGACATTTTGCACATGGGCATGACGTACACTGAATAGCATTTCATGTTCTTCTGTCTTTAAGGACCAGGTGATCAACATATCAGTGAACATCTCACTTTACAAGATGTCTTTTCAAGACCAAAGCTATATTGCTAATGTTTACATTGCACGTTCGTGGTAAATGCTGATCATTTTGACTAATTCCATTGTGAACGGTATTGTCCTTTAAGACAGAAGAGTCGTGAGTGTGTGTTTGAGCCTCCAGACCAGACCACCCACCGGTGGGCAGCGTGTCGTAGTAGTAGAGCACCGGGTGCAGGAAGTTGGACTTCCACGCCTGGGTCCACTCAGACTCGGACCGGCCGGGCCCCAGGGAGTCGGAGCGGTTCAATCCATACTGCATGACCAGGACCAGGAGCCCGCCCCGGGGCACCTGGTGGCCCGACAGCGAGGGGAGTTGGGCCAGAGCCTGGACCGGGAACTCCTCCAGGTACTCACACTGAGAGCTGGGGGGGGGCGGGGGTAGAGTATTTAAATCATTCATGTATTTGAAACAGAGGGACTAAAGCCAAATAAATACACACACATACATGAATGATCGAGCCAGTAACCGTTTGTCTCCCAATCAAGCCCCAATCGTGTAGTGGTGGTGTGGTGTTTAAATAAAGCAGATGAGCCGGGAGGTTCTGGGTTCGATTCCCCAATGTCCACAGTCTACCCGTGGACATGCTGAAGCAACATGCTCCTTAACGAGACGCATTAACACACGTGTAGTAGTACCCGTGCAGGAGGATCACGTCCCCCAGGACCCCGAACATCTGGTAGGGGCCCGACGCCTCGTTCACTCGCTTCAGGATCCAGGAGTGCAACTGGGTGATGGACAGCGTCGTCGATGGCCACGGGTTGCCATGGTAGCGGTGCTCCAGCACATGGTGGACCGCTCGGACTGTGGGGGGACAAAAACACATTTATAACAAATAAGATTCAAACCCTGGGTGGTCCTAGTCTGTAGCAGACGCTCACCTGTGTATCTGAAGCCATGGATGAAGCCCCCCGCGGAGGAGCGGTAGTCCCGGGAGTGGGCGGCGGTCCCCAGGACAAACAGACCTGGAGTGCCCCGCCCCTCGTACCATGCCGTTGTCCCTGGTAACCGGCCCCTGGCGACATCACTGTTGGTCGGGCGGGCAGAGCTGGGGAGAGATGATGATGATGATCATAATATTCTGTAGATATAGATAGACATATTAATTAGATTGTGTCTTAGATTGTATGCAATATAGAATGTAAAAACAATATGATGGCCCCCCTACCCGTCGAAGATGGTGAAGTTGAAGGTGAACCCGAGGCAGGTGATGACGCGGTCGTAGGGCTGCCGCAGGGAGAAGTTGTCATAGTGATACGCTGGCAGGTGGGCGGCGGCCACGCCCGAGCCGTTCCTCACTTTCTGGTTGTCGAGGAGCTCGGCCAGCGTCAGGTACAACTGCCCTCCCTCTCTTCTTCTTCTCTGCGGCTTCTTTCTCCTCCTCCCCCTCCATCTGGCGGGGCCCCGTCTGGGGCTTGCGGGGCCTCTTCCTGCGTACTGGTGGCGAGAGATGATCGGCGCCATGGTCATCGTGGCGACGGACGATGGCGATGTCCTCCAGACCGCCCTCCACCAGGCCGTCCAGAGACTTGAGCTGGTAGGTGTCCAGCAGCTCGTTGTTCACCGCTCTGCAGAAACACCGAATCAACATCTGGAAAACCTGCCTCTCTGGAAAAGTCTCAGTCTGCCTCTGCATTTGGCTCCAAAGCTCCAAAGCTCCAAAACCATTGCTATCCCCGTTGTACTGTAATAGTTATCTCTTAATAATTCTAAGACTGTCGTGTACATCCTGCAGTGAGTGATGCCCACATTTCCCGCACTGTCTGATGTGACGTGAACGCATCGTACCGGAGGTCTCCGACGTAGTGTGTCTGCCACGCTAGCCGCACGGGACTGGGGCTGTACAGGTGCACACGGCTCGCTCTACCCAGGATGCTTTGCGCCGTCTCGAAGGCGGAGTTCCCCTTGCCCAGGATCAGCACGGCCTGGTCCCGGTAGTCCTCCGGGTCAACGGAGATGGACTCGTAGCCCTCGGTCAGCTCGGACCCCGGGAACCAGACCTTCTGGGGGTCCCACAGCCCTGTGGCCACCAGGAGAACCCTGGTGAGAGATGGGAGAGAGAGGGAAAGAGAGAGAGAGGGAGAAAGGGGGAGTGGGAGAGAGAGAGAGAGAGAGAGAGAGAGAGAGAGAGAGGGGGGGGGGGGGAGAGAGAGACGGAAATAGAGGGAGAGAGATGGAAGAGAGAGAGAGGAGAGAGATGGAAGAAAGAGGGGATAGAGAGAGAGAGATGGGAGAGTGATGGGAGAGAGGGATAGAGAGGGGAGCAAGAGAGGGAGAGAAAGAGGTAGGAGAGAGAGAGACAGAGAGAGAGATGGAGGAGAGAGAGGGAGGGGAAAGAGAAAAAGAGAGAGAGGGAGAGAGAGATAACAAACAGGAAGTGATTATCTTCATTGCCTATCTTCATCATGGGCCTGTGTTGCTCTTCTCCACTACTAGGGGTAACAGGAGGCGGTGTACCTGCAGCTGTATTCCTGTCGGTTCTGATCCGTCAACAGGTATCTCCGCCCGGCGGGGGTCTGGGTGGCGCTGACCCGCCCCACGTCCACGCCGTAGCGCACCGCCAGACCCAGCTCCTCGGCAAACAGCCGCAGGTAGCGAGGGTAGGCGTCGGCGTGCGGGTACAGGTCGCGGCTGATTCGCTGGAACAGCAGGTCGGGCCTGTCACTCAGCAGGGAGTTCCAATCGTGTCGCAGGTTGAACTCGCGGTTCCGCCTCCCCGTGTAGATCTTGTTGATGCTGATCAGCTTCCTGTGTCTTGGGTAGCTGGTCAACAGAAATAGCATCAGGAACAGTATTACAGTGGGAATAGTATAATAGTAAGGCCTTTAGTAAGTAATAGTAATAGTTAGTAAAAGTAATAGTAGTAATACAGTAATATAGTAATAATAATAGCAATATAGAGCGCTGTAAAGTTATCAGTGGGCCAGTTCTAATGCAAGGGTTATCTTTGTTTTTATCTTTACGTAAAGATAAAGACAGTATAGGTATATGACAAATCAAGTCATTGGCTGTCCCACAGACACCCACATGTTGAAGAAACTCCCGGGGCCCGAGTTCCGCTCCAGGATGACGTAGTTCCGGCGGGCTCTGGCGAGGAAGTGTCCCGCCTGCAGCCCCGCGGGTCCCGCCCCGAGCACACAGTAGTCGTATCGATCCGCAGCAGGCTGATCGGCAGGCTTATCGATAAGAACCGAGCCGATCAGGCCGGGGAGGAGGAAGAGGAGGAGGAGGAGGAGGAGGCGATCCATAGCCTAAATATAATCACAGTTCAATATTCAACTTCTCCCCACGCAGTGATTCACATATTTAAATCAGTACTTCATTAAAAAAAAAAAAAGAAGCACATCGGAATGCACATCCATCCAGCTCTGGCAGCTCAGTGCTTTTTGGATTTAGCTTTTTGGTTGTATTTCCATGCAAGTCAAAGAGATGCCAAACTATGTGGATGATATAGATCGGCTCCTCATAGATCCTCTAGGAGGAGTCAGATCTGGCTTTGCTTTGCTTTGCTTTGTTTTTTTTTTGGTTTGGCTATCCCGCCCAGACAATACAGGTTAAGACATAGGGCGAAGGTAAAGACATGTTTTAAAGTTGTCTGGATAGTGAGCCAATAGGAACACCCGGGCTACAGGCTGCGGTGGCGTCTATCTGCCTATAAACCAGATGTGTGTGTGTGTGTGTTCCTAGAGACATCACAGCCTACCTTAGTTTATTGTAAACCTCCTTTCTGACGCATAATCCCCTTCCCGGCAGACATCGGGCTGCGGCAGAGCATCACCCAGCAGCAGCAGCAGCACGGCTACATGTTGGTAAATGTTGGATTTCATAACATGATGAGGGCTCCTCACACACACACACACACACACACTATGTGAGCCACCTCCACCTCCCCCGGGTCCTAAACACCCCCAGTTCTTGCCCATGCGAGGCAAGCAGACAAGGGGCGTGGATATACCAGACCAGGGTCTCTCAAATGGGGGCCCGTGTGCCCCTAGGGGGACTCAGAACATGAACAACAATACATTAAATTGATTATGAACATTTGTAAAATGATTCCACCCTCAGAAAATGAATGAATTCCCCCTTAATATAATTTAGTCCATCAGTAAAACTAGTTTGACAACCACTGGACGAGAACACGCTCGTCTAGAACAGACAGACAGGAAAGTCTACAATAGTAAATAATAGGAGTGTAACATAACCCTTGTTAACAATGTACCTTTCACCCCAACCGTTATCTGACATACTAGAGATTCACCACTAGATGGCAGTATTGTACAACAATGTCCAGGCAATTCCATAATTCTGATAATTTTTTTTGTTAAATTGCCACATTGTAAGAGTTGTTTAGTTCAATGACACTTCGACCTTTCATTGTAAAACCAGTGATGTGATGACATATTCCATGCTGCTCTAATTTCATCCAATATTTGTATTGTTTAAAAATTACAAACCGAACAAGAGATCTCTGTTGAGAACAACCCTGATATTTGGATGTATATCTCATATTATTCTTAAAAGCAACTGAAGCAGAATTGGCATGGCATGTTCAACACCTCCTGAAAGCTTTCTCGAATTGAATGTCGATTTGAAAGTTGAAGTTTCAGTATTTTCAAGGTTTATTGGCACCTTGTCAAAAACTATTCGGGCAAAGTGACAAATAATCAAGATTTTATTGGTGGATGCCAACAAGTCCCACACACACACACACACATGCACGCACGCATGCACACGCACGCAGGCACACACATACACACACACCAGAGATTTATTCCATTTCTTTAACAGTTTCTTTGATTGGTGTTGACACTGAAAAGTTGGTGCATTCGAATCCTTCATCTGAAATACACACACACACACACACACACACACGCGCACATACACACACGCACACACACACACACACACACGCACACACATACACACACAGGCGCACATGCACACACGCACACACACACGCACGCACTACACACACACACACACACACACACACACACTCACACAGGCAGGCACAGGTGTTTCGCACACACACACACACACACGCACGCACGCACGCACGCACGACACACACACACACACACACACACACACACGCAGGCATGCACATACACACACGCACACACACACGCACGCACGCACGCACACACACACACACACACACACACACTCACACAGGCAGGCACAGGTGTTTCGCACACACACACACACGCACGCCACGCACGCACACACCCACACACACACACCACACACACACACACACACACACACACACACACACACACATACAGCAGACTGCATGATACCTCTGCTGGTTGTCTAAAACTGTACATCTCCTACCACCCCCACTCTGTCTGTGATTTATTTTTTTCACGGCACACAAACAAACAAACAAACAAACAAACAAGGCAACAAACTCTCTTCTTTCTTTGTCGGTCTTTGCAGAAAGCCTTCCGGTGGGCATGTCTGTGTCTCCTCAACATGTAATGTGTAGAGACGTGTCTCTCTGTGTGTGTTCAGCAGCAGCAGGACTGGAGCCCAGAGACAGAGAGAGACCTATAGCCAGGGTTTAGTGTTTAGGGTTTAGGGTTCAGGGTTTAGGGTTTGTGGTCCTGGGCGTGCGGATCCCCGGCATCGCCGAGGGGATCCGTCCCTGGTTCTAGGGACGTGGAACGTCACCTCACTGGCGGGGAAGGAGCCTGAGCTGGTGCGGGAGGTGGAGCGGTACCAACTAGATATGGTTGGGCTCACCTCCACGCACAGCACCGGTTCTGGAACCAAACCAAACTCCTGGAGAGGGGCTTGACCCTCTCCTTTTCCGGAGTTGCCCAGGGTGTGAGGCGCCAGGCGGGTGTGGGGATACTCACAAGTCCCCGGCTGAGCGCCGCTGTGTTGGAGAGGGTGAACGAGAGGGTCGCCTCCATGCGACTGCAAGTCGCTGGGGGGAAGGCTCTGACTGTTGTGTGTTCCTACACACCAAACAGCAGTTCAGAGTATCCAGCCTTCTTGGAGTCCTTGGAAAGGGTTCTGTCCGGGGACTTCATAGTTCTACTGGGGGACTTCAACGCACATGTGGGCAATGATGGAGAAACCTGGAGGGGAGTGATTAGGATGAACGGCCTGCCCGATCTGAACCAGAGTGGTGTTTTGTTATTGGACTTCTGTGGTAGTCATGGACTGGCCATAACAAACACCATGTTCGAACATAGGGTGGTCCACAAGTGTACCTGGTACCGGACCACCTTAGGCCAAAGGTCGCTGATCGACTTTGTAATCGTATCAGCAGATCTGTGGCCGCATGTTTTGAACACTCGGGTGAAGAGAGGAGCAGAGCTGTCAACTGATCACCACCTGGTGGTGAGTTGGATCAGATGGCGCGGGAGGCTGCCAGACAGACCTGGTAAACCCAAACGTGTCGTGAGGGTGAACTGGGAATGTCTGGTGGAAGCCCCTGTCCGTAAGGTCTTTAACTCCCACCTCCGGAAGAACTTCTCGTGCATCCCAGGGGGGACATGGAACCTGACATGTTCAGAGCCTCCATTGTAGAGGCTGCAGCTCGGAGCTGTGGTCAAAAGGCTGTCGGTGCCTGTCGTGGCGGCAACCCGAGAACCCGTTGGTGGACACCAGTGGTGAAGGAAGCCGTTAGGCCGAAGAAGGAGGCCTTTCGGGCCTGGTTGGCCCAGGGGTCGGGGAGGCCATGGAGAAGGACTTTCAGTTGGCCTCAAGGAAGTTCTGGCAAACTGAAAGTTTGCCTGAGCCAGGCTGTGCTCAGTCGGGGAGGAGAACTGCTGACCCAGATTGAGGATATTGTCGGGCGGTGGAACACTTTGAGGAACTCCTGAACCCGACCAGTACGGAAGTCTCACCCATATCCTTGGTAGAGGTCACTAAAGTAGTCAAAAAGCTCTTCAGTGGCAAGGCGCCAGGTGTGGATGAGATTCGCCCTGAGATGCTGAAGGCTCTGGACATTGTCGGGCTGTCGTGGCTGACACGCCTAGTCAATGTCAGCGTGGAGGTCGGGGACAGTACCTGTGGAATGGCAGACCGGGGTGGTGGTCCCCATTTTCAAAAAAGGTGACCGGACGGTGTGCTCCAATTATCGTGTATCGCACTGCTCAGCCTCCCCGGGAAAGTTTATTCCAGGGTGCTGGAAAGGAGGCTCCGGCCGATTGTCGAACCTCAGCTTCAGGAGGAACAATGCGGATTCCGTCCTGGCCGTGGAACAGTGGACCAGCTCTTTACCCTCGCAGGGTTGTTGGGGGAGGGCATGTGAGTTTGACCATCCAGTCTACATGTGCTTTGTGGACTTGGAGAAGGCCTATGACCGTGTCCCCCGGGGAATCCTGTGGGGGGTACTACGGGAGTATGGGGTACCGGGGCCGTTGGTACGTGCCATTCGGTCCTTGTACGAACAAAGTGCGAGCTGCGTCCGTATTCTCGGCACAAAGTCAAGCACGTTCTCAGTGGGTGTTGGACTCCGCCAAGGTTATCCCTTGTCACCGATTCTGTTTGTGATCTTCAGGGATTATATATCTCATCTGGCCTGGGAACGCCTCGGGATCTCCCAGGAGGAACTGGAGAGTGTGGCTGAGGAGAAGGAAGCCTGGGGGGCCCTGCTTAGCCGGCTGCCACCACGACCCAGCCCCGGATAAGCGGACGAGAATGGATGGATGGATGGATGGTTTAGGTTTAGGGTTTAGGGTTTAGGGTTCAGGGTTCAGGGTTTAGGGTTTAGGGTCTAGGGTTCACGGTTTAGGGTTCAGGGTTTAGGCTTTAGGGTTCAGGGTTCAGGGTTCAGGGTTTAGGGTTTAGCCATTGCAGCCCACAGACATAGACTGGCTGCGGGGGGGGGGTACTTCAGCTGAAATGGAGGGAACAGCAAGTGAACAGTTGCAGTCAACAGCAGACAGTTAACACTCTGACAGATAGGCAGACAGGCAGACAAGCAGACAGGCAGACAGAGAGACAGAGAGACAGACAGACAAACAGATATAGGAAGGTATACTGATAGAGAGACACAAGGACAGGTAGACAGACAAACAGGTAGACTGGCAGGTAGGCAGACAGACAGACAAACAGACAGACAGACAGACAGACAGACAGACAGACAGACAGCTAGACAGCCAGACAGTCTTCAAACAGCAGGTCAGCGAGGGGTATTCAGCGTCGCACTACTTGAATTCGTCTCAGTTCTCCCTTCTGGCCACCAGGCGTTGCTGTTCCGCTGCCGGCGCTGTCCATGGTTCTGGATAATAAAGCGCAGGCGTTTCTGTTGAACATGAGATGTAGCTTTGACTGATGATTAGTTTTTTTTTTACTGTGCGTAACATAACACAACAATTTAACATCATTTTTTGAATTACTCGACTCGAAAGCAACACTTTAAGTCGAGTTTACATATGTCATTTAAAGATAGAAAGAACATATTGGCCTAAATGGACAACTTCCCTCTCTCTCTCTCTCTACTTATAAAGAACTAAATATATACAGGTAAGTAAGTCAACTTAAAAAAATATATATCTATAAAAATATATCTCAAAAATACAAAAATACAAAAATACCAAAATGTATTGATGTTTTCTCTCTCTCTCGTATCTCTCTCTCTGGTTCTCTGAGCCGTAATTGACTGTTAATTGTTTTATGGAAAGGCATCATTAGGTGGCGCTATGAGTGTTTCTGGTCCAGGGCGCTTCTAATAAAACGGACAGAAAGACTGAACATGGTCCAACCCTGCCGGCAGAGGAGGAGGAGGAGGTGGAGGAGGAGGAGGTGGTGGTGGTGGAGGCGATCAGCAGCAGCAGCAGCAGCAGCAGCACCAGCAGTCGGTCCTCCGTGCTTGCAAGAGACGCATGTCCAGGTCTGTCGTAGCAGTAGTTCAGCAGACTTTGATCGCGACTCTCTCTGCGTCAAAGTTGCCTCTGAGGCTTTAACGATTTGTCGCACGATACCGCAAAGTTTTTAGCGCGGAGGCTTTGAGCCACAGCAGGTCCGTGAAGTTAGTAGCGAGTAAAGTGGATGTTTGTTGTTGTTGTTTTTTTATTTATTTTTGTACCGTTTTGGTCTGTCGCGATATAATCGGCGCGATACGCACCCCCGCGATGATGTCGGAGCGCTGCGACATCGTGTAGAAGATGACCGCGGCGCAGGTCGGCGACCTCTCCAACATGCTGCGGAGATGTCTGGTGACGCTCAAACCCTTCAGGTGAGTGCGCAGGTACAGAGGATCGATCACTGGCTGACACTCACTCACTCAACCCCTATTTATATGTACTGTATGTAAGAATCAGTGCATTCTGAGCTCCGTGGGTTGAGACAATAACAATCACAATTAAAACTAATCATACTTAAAAGTTATACACATTAAAAAAAAATAAGCTATAAAATATATTGATTTTAATTATCCACGCTTACATGTCACTTCGTTCCTCTTTTCCCCCTGAAATCCGACCCGACTCAAATATAAGAGAAATCAGCCCAGAAGCTGTTCTACGCAACAGAGAGAGTCAGGGAAGCTCTCATGGTTTAACTTCAACCACAACCTGCTCACAAACGGGACATTTAAAGCAATTTGTGCTGTAAAATCCTACATGTAGTCCCTGAACCCATTCATTATTCTTACTTACCAGGACCTTTAAGTTGGATTTCACTCGACACTTCACTCAACGCTGGATTGGCGAGAAACGAGTTCCCTATGCATGCGTTTCAGTGTCAACTTCCCTGTAGATTTAACAGTCTAATAATCGTCTCAGGTATTGGATGACATTTTTTAGTCTGATTGAATCTGATGGTTCATCTAAATTCATGGAAAAAGAATTCAACCAAAACCATGTTGTGCAGAGATTGGTAGTGTGAGAGATGATGGGGAGAGAGAGAGAGAGAGAGAGAGAGAGAGAGAGAGAGAGATAGAGATTGAGAGAGAGAGAGAGAGAGAGAGTGAGAGAGAGAGAGCAGGCTGTCTCTCTTTTCTGGTAGCCTTTACATCTTTGTCTCCTCTTGCTTCTGGTAGAAATGCCAAGTCGCTTATCGATTCAAGGACGGGGCCGATAGTACTGCTCATTATCCTTATCGTTCATTATCTCCCCTCGTTACGATCAGATCATATGTGGGGAGGGGATGGGCGCAGTAACAGCCAGTAACAATTAGCATGTGCAATAGCGTCCATTTGGAAATACGCGCAGCAGCCATCCTACACTTACTTAGCGTGACGTACATCACAGCCTTCAGGAGCGTAGGGGTGCAGATCGCAGGAACGTGGGTGTGGTCGGCTGTTTGGTCGCCATGGCGACCAAACACCCCGACGCTACCTCAGCCAGCCGTGAGTGCGTCGTTCCATTCGCGCCGTGCCGCTTAGCGGAGCGACCCCCGGAACACAGTGGAGAGCCCATCTTTAAGCTGAGTGAGTAGCAGCGCGAGGGGCGGGGCCGTGCCAA
>PIJE02000087.1:783128-794212 GCA_002895965.2 Coryphaenoides rupestris
TGTTTCCCTGTGCGTAACTAGGGGTCCGTTCTGGTGCCTGTGCACTTAGGGGCGGCTCTGTGTTTCCTGTGCGTAACTAGGGGCGGCTCTGAGTTTTCCTGTGCGTAACTAGGGGCGGCTCTGTGTTTCCTGTGCGTAACTAGGGGCGGCTCTGTGTTTCCTGTGCGTAACTAGGGGCGGCTCTGAGTTTCCTGTGCGTAACTAGGGGCGGCTCTGTGTTTCCTGTGCGTAACTAGGGGCGGCTCTGTGTTTCCTGTGCGTAACTAGGGGCGTCTCTGAGTTTCCTGTGCGTAACTAGGGGCGGCTCTGTGTTTCCTGTCGTAACTAGGGGCGGCTCTGAGTTTCCTGTGCGTAACTAGGGGGCGGCTCTGAGTTTCCTGTGCGTAACTAGGGGCGGCTCTGAGTTTCCTGTGCGTAACTAGGGGCGGCTCTGTGTTTCCTGTGCGTAACTAGGGGCGGCTCTGTGTTTCCTGTGCGTAACTAGGGGCGGCTCTGTGTTTCCTGTGCGTAACTAGGGGCGGCTCTGAGTTTCCTGTGCGTAACTAGGGGCGTCTCTGTGTTCCTGTGCGTAACTAGGGGCGTCTCTGTGTTTCCTGTGCGTAACTAGGGGCGGCTCTGTGTTTCCTGTGCGTAACTAGGGGCGGCTCTGTGTTTCCTGTGCGTAACTAGGGGCGGCTCTGAGTTTCCTGTGCGTAACTAGGGGCGTCTCTGTGTTTCCTGTGCGTAACTAGGGGCGGCTCTGTGTTTCCTGTGCGTAACTAGGGGCGGCTCTGAGTTTCCTGTGCGTAACTAGGGGCGTCTCTGTGTTTCCTGTGCGTAACTAGGGGCGGCTCTGTGTTTCCTGTGCGTAACTAGGGGCGGCTCTGTGTTTCCTGTGCGTAACTAGGGGCGGCTGGGTGTTTCCTGAGAGAGAGAGAGCAGGCTGTCTCTCTTTTCTGGTAGCCTTTACATCTTTGTCTCCTCTTGCTTCTGGTAGAAATGCCAAGTCGCTTATCGATTCAAGGACGGGGCCGATAGTACTGCTCATTATCCTTATCGTTCATTATCTCCCCTCGTTACGATCAGGTCATATGTGGGGAGGGGATGGGCGCAGTAACAGCCAGTAACAATTAGCATGTGCAATAGCGTCCATTTGGAAATACGCGCGGCAGCCATCCTACACTTACTTAGCGTGACGTACATCACAGCCTTCAGGAGCGTAGGGGTGCAGATCGCAGGAACGTGGGTGTGGTCGGCTGTTTGGTCGCCATGGCGACCAAACACCCCGACGCTACCTCAGCCGGCCGTGAGTGCGTCGTTCCATTCGCGCCGTGCCGCTTAGCGGAGCGACCCCCGGAACACAGTGGAGAGCCCATCTTTAAGCTGAGTGAGTAGCAGCGCGAGGGGCGGGGCCGTGCCACAGCGTGGGGGCGGGGGGAGGGGCCACGGCACAGAGCGGGGGGCAGGGCCACCGCCGGAACCATGGCTCATAAGACGCCCCGTCTGGACGGACACTGATCGAAGTGTGTTATTTCACGCCTCGCCGCTTTTCAATTCCTGTTCCGTGCAACTGGAGGACTATGGATTTCCCCTCTCTCTCTCACTCTCTCTCTCTTTTCTCTCTCTCTCTCTCTCTCTCTCTCTCTCTCTCTGTCTCACTCTCTCTCTGAATTTGAAGGATTCCCCGGTGTCATGCGAGGCACGGGCTGCCTGCGTTGCCGGGAGTTCATCTGAAGAGTAGGGGAAAGAGAAAGCCGTGATCCTGATGAAGTTAAATTGACCAACGTTTGCCAGAAGGTTCCGATGTCATGAATAAATTAATTTGGCCTTTCGGAACTAATAGAATTCCACCCGTCGGTCGGGGGAAAGAAACGACTCCCGCAAGTGAGCCATGGGGGGGTGTGGTGGGAGGGAGGGGAAGGAAAGTGGATAAAAAAGAGCTTTAGCGTGTTCAAGTTCAATGTGCATAAACGTTTGAAAGTTCCCGTCTTCTATAAAAGAGGGATATTATTTTTGTTTTATTATTTTGTCATTTTTACACCCCCAATGTCCGCACACCCCTCCTCCTTAAAGTGGAAAAGCGTGTTTTGTCACACCACAGAGAAATGTGTTATGAATCACCCAGACACATTTGAATGAAAAGTCACCATTAGAGTATTATATGCACTGGGGGGGGGGGGCTGGGGGGGCCCACTTGCAGAAAAGTTGCAGCAAGAAAGATAAAAAACGGTTTAACGCCACATTTCACATGTCTTCAGCAATATGTGTCATGTTTTTCACAGACAAATCACTGAATTGACACACACACACAAATACACTGGCATGTATCGAGAAATATGCCGTTCCAATTAACTTTAGTCGCTGTGGACTAAAGCATCTGTGAAACGGATTAATAGTAAATGGTAATATTTGATTAATATGACACTGTATTGATTTCCCTTCTACCGAGCCTTGAACGCATCCCGTGTTGAAGCTGTCAGTCGTCCGGTATTAGACTGACAAACACATGGACACGAATACATGAATACATGAATACATGACACGTGTCCTACAGTATAGGGACTGTGCGTGTGTGTGTGCATGTGCATACGTTCTGAGCATGGGTTGCCCCGGTGGGAATGGAACCCCCGACACCCCTGGAAACTGTTAATGCCTTGCTCTACGGTTCTTGATCAGATTCTCCTTGATGTGAATCCCCTCTTCTGATCGTCCTTGTCAAATCAAGTGTTTACGTGCAGTGAGCAACGCTCAATTAGCCACCGCAGGGAACATGTGTTGTATGTTGGGGATTGGGCTCAACATATGTGTGTGTGTGTGTGTGTGTGTGTGTGTGTGTGTGGATCTGTCACGCGTGTGGCAGGCTAAGCAATTAGCATGTGAGCTTAGCTTGACGCCGGCTGTGGTAACTACCTATAAGGACTTAAGTCTTGTGTTGTTGTTGACAGCATCCCGCGCTGTTCAGACCCGCTGGTCGTCATGGTGACAGACAGGGAGACAGGGAGGCGGTGGAGATAGTTTTACCTGTCGAGTTGGCGTGTCTCTTGAGAAAACATATGGACACACACATACATACGCACATACATGCAAGCGTGTGCACGCACATGCACACACACTACCATCGTACCTTTAATAAAAAATGAGAAGATTATTAAAAATGTATGTGTGTGGCGCTGACGTGCCCCCCCCCCCTCTCGCCGTCCCACCCCCCCCCCTCCTCCCCCCGCAACATATTGATCATCAAAGAGCAGCAGTGAACTACTGGGTCTACTAACGGGTTTGTCTTCGCTCTCATAAAGATGTGTTGTGATTGTGAATGAACAGGAAATGAGGCTGAGAACACAAGAAAACAAGAGTTATTATTTCACACGCTCTGGTGCACCTCAAGAATAGACGGGGGGCTGTCGATTTACAGACGTCTGGACCTCGCAACAGAACCCATGTTTGTGTGTCTGCCATGCGTTGTGGACCAGAGCCGTGAAGCTACATCATGTGTTTAAATATACCTGATCGCTTTCATGTCCGCGGACCTGCTTAGAGGTCTCCCGGCGTGCACGGAATAGACAAGCGCGCCCGGCTACATACGTCCAGAAAACTCTGCTTAACAAAGGCGGCGGCGGCGGGAACTGTCGTACGTCTGGCCCCCAGCCCGGGCTTCACAGGTGGAATTAGCATCCGTGACGGAGACCACGGAGTCCATGCAGTAACCCACGGCCAACAAGCATCAGCACCACCCACACCTGCCTTGTTTGTTGTTCCCCTCTTGATCCTGGGCTCTGTTTGCTTCTTGCATAGGACAGCGCAGAATAGAAAAGAGAGAGGGTGAGAGAGAGAGAGAGAGAGAGAGAGAAAGAGGGGGGGTGGGGGGGGAGGAGGGGAGAGGGTGATTTAACTTTTTCCATACATTTGAGAAGTGTATTTTCCATGCCAATAGAACCTTCTGAAAGGAATTAAAGGGAATTGAGAGCCACATTCCCGTCTGCGAGTTCATCTCATCTCACGGTAAACAAAACAAACCCTTTCATGTTTGCATTTGTCAAAGTGCGACATACCAAGGAGAGAGAGAGAGAGACAGACAGAGAGAGAGAGAGAGACAGAGAGAGAGAGAGAGAGAGAGAGAGAGAGAGAGAGAGAGAGAGAGAGGGAGAGAGAGACCTGTAGTCTGGGAGGAAACTCCCAGTGTGTTCTCCTCCACCAGCGAGCTCTCGTGTTCCCAGGGCGATGCGGAACCACCCAGAGGTCAGCTCAGCTCACAGATCTCCTTGGTTGCTTTCCGGATGTGATAGAAAATACTGATCTGACGCGTCAGAGGTCTCATTAAGGTTCGGTAGATTTTGCTTACTTTATAGATCGTAATCGTAATAGGTCTGCTTCCGGCCGCCATACTGTTCTGTGTGTTCTGTGGTCATCCGGTTCCTGACCACCAGTATACGATAGAGAAGAGAGAGAGGAGGCTCTTCTTGAAGTGTAATTCTTGTTGGGTTTCAGCGTTCTTGAACTTAACTATATATGGATTTATTCTGACCTATTTATGTGAGACGGTTTTTCTGTAATTGTACGTACATAGCCTTGAATGTATAAGGGGTGGCGGGGGGTGTGAATAGTCCTAGCGGATATCGTACAGCGAAGATGCCCCCCGAACGATTAATGACGTGAAATCTGAAATCACAATCTTCTAAATTAATAATGGGCATATAAATACGTCGGACCTTCGCCTTCATATATCAAATCTAATGGAATACGTCTTGTTTCCACCGAGTCGAGGCTGCTGTATGATGTTACACACAATAGATGTGAGCAGATTGGAGCATCACGATTCATCTAAACGGAGGCCAAATATAACTCTGAATCACCCAAGTCTGAATGAATCACGAGTTTATGGTTCCCAGAACTTCTCTACCGTCATTAGATGGATAGAGAGCTCTGCGCGGTTCTAGGTAGAAAGCAACGTTCTCCACCAACACAACACAACATCAACACACCCTGCCTGGTTGGAGACCGGAGCCTTTGAGTACTGCTGCTGGACAGGGCAACGTGTCTATTTTTAACTCGAACAAAGACAAACACACACACACGCGCACGCACACACACACACACACACACACACACACACACACACGCACACACACACACACACACACACACACACACACACACACAGGTGCTCATGAGATGGGTTTGGATTGAGGGTGACCCTCGCGGGGCTAACGAGAGGTCATTAAAGGAGAATTAGCCCAACTGTGTTAAGCGGACACCCTTTATTAACCAGACCAACAGAAGCAACACTCACTCGCCCCGAGATACAATCTACAACCACACTTTTCAACCACACTCACAGAAGCTCTGCACCACAGGGGGGGGGAGGGGGGAGACTTTCTAACGACTTCAATAACTTCTTGTTTAGTTCCTGAACTCTGGCTGTCAGCACGTCCTCCATAGTGGAAGCTGCTGTGTTGTGTCCTGAAGGTCGGACTGCAGCAAGTTTAATATGGAGTACAATACCAAATATTGGGTAATGGTAGAGGTGGAGAAGGTGGTTGGTTGGTGGTGGTGTAGGAGGTGGAGGAGGTGATGGTGGGGGTGGTGGTGGTGGTGTAGGAGGTAGAGGTGGAGGAGGTGGTGGTGGTGGAGAGGTGGTGGTAGTAGTGATGGTGGTGATGGTGTAGGAGGTGGAGGGAGATGGTTGGTGGTGATGGTGTCGGTGGTGGTGATGGGGTGGTGTGGTGGTGGAGGAGGTGGTGGGGTAGGAGGGGGTGGTGGTGGTGAATTTGAGTAGAGTAGGTAGTGGTGGAGGTGGTTGGTGGGTGGTTGGTGTATGGAGGTCGGAGGAGGTGATGGTGGGGGTGGTGGTGGTGTAGGAGGTAGAGGTGGAGGAGGTGGTGGTGGTGGAGGAGGTGGTGGTGGTAGTGATGGTGGTGATGGTGGAGGAGGGGAGGAGTGGTGGTGGTGGTGGATGGTGGTGGTGGGGTGGTGTGGTGGTGGTGGTGGTGGTGGGGAGGAGGTGGTGGTGGTGGTGTGGGTGGAGTGGTGGAGGTGGTGGTGGAGGAGGGGTGGTGGTGGAGGTGGGAGGAGGGTGGTGGTGTGGTGGAGGAGGGAGGTGGTGGGGAGGAGTGGTGGTGGAGGAGGTGGTGGTGGTGGTGGTGGAGGAGGGGTGGTGGTGGAGGTGGTGATGGAGGAGGTGATGATGGTGTAGGAGGTGTAGGAGTGGTGTGGTGGGTGGAGGTGTGGTGTGGTGATGTTGTTTGTGGTCATGGTGATGTGCGCACGGGGTGTGCAAGATCTGCTACTGTGGGCGGAGGAAGTAGGATGACTGTTGCCCACACTCATAGCCCAGAGGCTCGTTGTCCACGACAACCACACCGCCGCTGAGGCATTTTGGGTAGCGGTGGATAGATCTTCATTCGCTGACGCGTAACGTTTTATTCTGAATATTTTCTCCCTTTTCTCTGTACACAACACTGCAGCAGATCTCTCTCTCTCTATCTCTCTCTCTCTGTCTTCCTCCTTTGCTTTCTCTCTCTCTCTCTCTCTCTCTCTCTCTGTCTCTCTCTCTCTCTCTCTCCTGAGCCAGCAGGCTGTGTTAGAGCCTCCTCCTGCTAGTCGGACCAGTGGGGTCAGAGCATCTGGGCTCAACTGTTGTTCTCCATCGTCTCCCCCTGGGTGCCAATTACTGGTGACCCGGTCCGCACCCCCCCCCCCCACCCTCCAATACACCCCCACCCCACCGCCCCGCCCCAGCACCCAGCTACACCATCACCCAGCTACACCGCTTCTGCTCACTTCGTGGAAAAGAATCGCAGTGGTTACTGTACGCCTCACGACACAACGTGATGGAGGGACTTTAACACTGCCCACTGCTAATGCTAATGCTAGGCCGGGGGCTAATGCTAGGCCGGGGGCTAATGCTAGGCCGGGGGCTAATGCCGCCCCCCCCAGGCTAGGGTAGCGCGAGCAGCTAACTTGACTCACCACACACTACAAAACGTTTGACCTCCTAACGCCAGCCACGTTGTCACTAACAACACAACACTAAACTACACTACACTACACAACACAACACAACACAACAACAAATTGCTGTTTGGCGTTCAAACGTGCAAAGGGAGAAACACCGTCTGTAGTTGTAGCGACAGGCAAATGTGTTCTGTTCATTTAGGAGGCTCTTGAACGCAGCAAAGTGAGACGGGGCGTTTTAAGTCAGCTCTAAACCCAGGCTTAGCCCGGGGCAAAGTACGGAGGTGGGAGAAACCATACGGGGGAGGAGGAGGAGGAGGAGGAGGAAGAGGAGAAGGCGGAGGGGGAGGAGGGGAGGAGGGAGAAGGGGGAGGGAGAAGGGGGAGGAGGGGGAGGAGGAGGAGGAGGAGGTCGAATACTCGCGAATACTTGCTCTGATGCCGGGGAGAGGTCAGAGGTCAGTCAGAGGCCAAGGTTACGACTTTCCACCTGCCTTGTTTATCAGAGGGGGCTCTGTGTGTGTGCGTGCATGTATGTGCGTGTGTGTGTGTGTGTGTGTGTGTGTGTGTGTGTATGTGTGCGTGTGCCTGTGTGTGTGTGTGTGTGTGTGTGTGTGTGTGTGTGATTGATGGCGTCAGGGGATTAGTGGCTGTGTATGGGGAAGATTTGATTGGCTGTCGGACATCAAAAGCATGATGATGTCGTGTTTAAGCTGCACCAAGGGTCGTTGATTTCCCAGTCACTTTGTTCCCAGAACCAAGATATAATGTGTCAGGGTCTTATGTGTGCATGTGTGCATGTGTGCATGTGTGCGCTTGTGCGTGCTTGTGTGTATGTGTGTTGTACAGTTTACTGTGTACTACCGTCGTCTGGGGAGATAATTACATTACACAATGTAATATTTAATAGTATTAAGTCCAAATAACACTGCCTGTACATACTACTGATCATGTATTATACATTTTATCCGGTTCCAGTCTCACTGGGACAATTAGGACTGTACTTCCATCATGATGGAACATATTTGCATGTAAATATGTTCATGGGTTTATGTGTTTTCTTATGAAATCAAATTTGTGCATTTGTGCTTTAAATTAGATGATACATCTTTTACATTTCTCCACCTAAAACTCGATAAAAGCTCATTGTTATTCCACTCCAGTGCACAACAAATTCCTCACTTTCACCCGAAGCCTAAAACTCAGACAAACAAGCTTTCCTTCTGGTGTACACCTCTCCTCCTCCTCCTTCCTCAACGTCCTCACTCGATATGAGGGAGGCCTCCTCCCTGCCCGAGGGCCGTGCAGTACGCTGGGTGGTGGTGTTAGCAGCCCGCCCACCTCCCCAGAGGCCCCGGCGGCAACTGGCTCCGCGCCCCAGGGCCGGCCCCGAGCCGGCCGTGCCTGGGGGCTGAGTAGTTGGTGCTGCTGGGGACTCGGCTCTCGCTCTGGGGGGCCGGCTGGCGCGGGGGGGCCCTCCCTGCTCCTCTTTGGAGACGCTGGCCTTTTGGCGCTCTGGGGGACCACACAGTCCACACCGTGTATGGTGTATAGATATGAAGGGGTGGAAGTAACAAAAAAATAATAAATGAATGTGTTATATCCGATTAAATGCAGATCAACTATTTGAAATGAATTACCACTATTGATGGATTCCAGCGAAACGATTTGATTAACTTCAGAAGCCAAATTCAGAACCTAAACTCAGAATAATAACACAATAATGAAGAACGACAATCAAACACATACATTGAAATAGATCAAGTTTTCATATTCGGTAATCACCGTTGTTGGACATTCAAGTTCGAGTGCCTTGCAATTCATTCACGCCAGCAGACGCTAAACTTTCAAGCTCGAGGACACTTTCATAGCTACAGAGTACGGTGTGGTTGCTAGCTGTGGGTCACATTTCGACATGACGCACTTGAGCGCGCCACATGGATTTACATCCGGGCTTATCTCATAGGATCCCTTAGCGTGGACATGCTCCTAGGCCTTTGTGGATATCGCGCGATCCCAGCCAATGCAGAATTTTTGGATGAAACGAGTCAAAAGGCTTGTTCACAGGTGAGAGTCATGGCCAGGACACGACTGCGAGAGATTTAGGCAATATCCGTTATACATCAAGAAGATCCGCCCGGGTATTCTAATTTAACTATCTTGATCACATCTTCTAAATAATATTAGATCCATAATTAATAACTCCGATACAGTCCCCCCCATCTATAGCAACAGAGTATAAGAATATACCTTCTGTCCCACCATGTCTACGGCTGTATTATGCTACAATCAGACCACAACTAATTAAGCAATTGACATTCCACGGATCATGCTTACAACAAACCCAATATAACCGCGAATTCGAACCCACCCAATTCAATCAACCGACAGGAACTTTATTGCCGTAGGGACACTTCTCCTTTACGTCATAGATTGATTAGAGACTCTCCTCTATGAAACAACTCTCCACCCGACACAACACTTACATCAACACACCCTGCCTTAACCACATTACCCTGACACAAACCTTCTATAACTCAACAAAGACAACACCACACACCACACACACACACAACACACACACACGGCAACCACCGCACACACCACACAACCCACACAACACACACAACAACCACAAATTGGAATGCTCAGCACTCTCAGAGATTTTTGATTAGACCCCCGACTTAACGAGAGTCATAAAGAGAATTATTGAGCTTTCATACTTTCAAGGCTTGTCAAACAACCTCCTATTAACAGGACCAAACAGAAGGCAACACTCACTTCCCTCCAGATACAATCTACAACCACACTCTCCCTCAGGACTCCTATACACAAGCTCCAACACGAAGACCTCTAACACTCAAACTCGTTCGCAACTCTCCACCACGTCTCCCATGAGAGGCTCCCTATGTCCTGAATAGCGGAGCTGTCAGCAAGAATTATATGTTACAAACAATATTATGAATATTAGAGAAGAAGAAAGAATATGAGTTTTTAGTTATTTAGAGAAGTTAGCAAATAGGGGATGAATTCCGTTATGATTTATTTGAGTAAGTTGTAGTTAGTGAAATGATTTTTCGTATGACAAGGTATACGTCTGATAGAGTGTGCTGTACAGGTGATTGGATTAAGTGGTTAGTCTGGATATGTGGTCTGTGTACGAAGGTTAAGTAATTTTGTGGTAGATAGATGAGAGGTATAATATGTGTATATGTGTATTAAGAGCTCGTGAGACTTTTAGTTGTCTTAGTAATATTCGAAGTTAGTAGTTGTATAGGAGTGAAGGAAGACTCTCTGTGATGATGATGTCTGTGAGAGTTCACTGTTGTTTGTGTTGCATTGAGTACGATGATGTATATGGCATTGTGGTGGTGT
Organism: Coryphaenoides rupestris; assembly: GCA_002895965.2. Lineage (NCBI taxonomy): Eukaryota > Metazoa > Chordata > Actinopteri > Gadiformes > Macrouridae > Coryphaenoides > Coryphaenoides rupestris. The sequence continues at coordinate 793,433 of PIJE02000087.1, forward strand.
GTAGAGGGTAGAGGGTGGGAGGAGGGTGGTGGGTGGTAGTGATGGTGGTGATGGTGTAGGAGGCCGGAGGGAGGGGCTGGTAGTGTGATGGTGTACTGGGTGAGTAGGAGGAGGTGGTGAACGAGGGGTGGGACGTAGTGGGGGTGTGCGTGTGGATGGTGATTTAGGGGAGTAACGTGGGTAGTGGTGGAGGGTGGTTTTTGAAGGAAGCCCCCGGTGGGTGGTGGACGGTGGAGGAGACCACAGTTTGAGGAAGGTAGGTGGTGATAGATGGATGGAGGCTGATGGTTCTAGTGGTGGGGCGAGGGCAAGTGCGGTGGGTGGGAGGAGGCGATGACTGAGCGGTGGTGGGAGAGGCGGGTGGGTGGTGGAGGTGGAGGAGGAGGTGAATGGTGGAGCCCTGTGGTGGAGGAGTGATCGGTGGTGGTGGTGGTAGAAGGGGTGGTGGGGGATTCACAGGAGGTGATGAGGGGTTTATGGAGTGGTTGTATGGGAGGTGGTTGGGGGAGTTGGTGGTGTGAGGTTGTTGGTGCTTGGTGATGGTTGTTTTGTGGGTCATGGGATTTAATTGTGCGCCCACCGGGGGTGTGCAAGATCTGCTACGGGTGGCGGAGGAGTAGGAATGACTGTTGCCCACACTACATAGCCCAGAGGCTCGGTTGTCCACGACAACCACACCGCCGCTGAGGCATTTTTGGGTAGGGCGATAGGATCTTCATTCGCTGACGCCGTAACGTTTTTATTCTGAATATTTTCTCCCTTTTTTTTTAGAGGCTTGTT
>PIJE02000088.1:5000-26178 GCA_002895965.2 Coryphaenoides rupestris
TCTCGGTGGCTCAGCAGGGCAGCCGGTACAGCCTTATCTGGCCGACCTCTGAGGGCGGACGGTTCCTCTGAAACGTGACTGTGCTCGGCAGACGATGTCGAAATGTCAGGTCAACACACCGCAGGGTGGATTGTGCAATGGGCATGACGGCGTTCTCTTTAACCCTCGGTGTCTTCTTTTATGCACACGTCTCCCGATTGAAACATTTATACGGTTTTTATTGTCTTAACGTGTTCGACGTATAATATGTTATCCATTATCCGCGAGGGAAACGAGGTGTTCTGACTGCAAGTGGTGGAGTTTAGCATTTAGCATTTAGCCAGGGGCATCGAAGTGTGTGTGTGTGTGTGTGTGTGTGTGTGTGTGTGTGTGTGTGTGTGTGTGTGTGTGTGTGTGTGTGTGTGTGTGTGTGTGTGTGTGTGTGTGTGTGTGTGGTGTGTGTCTGTGTGTGTGTGTGTGTGTGTGTGTGTGTGTGTGTGTGTGTGTGTGTGTGTCTGTGTGTGTGTGTGTGTGTGTGTGTGTGTGTGTGTGTGTGTGTGTGTGTGTGTGTGTGTGTGTGTGTGTGTGTGTGTGTGTGTGTGTGTGTGTGTGTGTGCGGAGGGAGTCTGCAGCCTCTGTGACACTCCTCTGCAGAAGTGGGTCAGGGGGGATTACGTTCCTTGGCTGCCCGGGCTGAAGCACTTGCCATAAAGGGTAGATTAGCGCGGATTCCCCCCCTCCAACCCCACCCAACACCCACCAACCCCACCCACCACCACCAACCCCACCACCAACCACCACCCACCAACCACCCTCCACCCCCTCCGGAACACACACCTCTCTCGTCACACGACGGGCTTCTGCCCACTTTACTGTCGGTGGAAGTGACAACGTGGTGAATAGATACCTCATGAAGGGTGTTTGTGGTGTTAACAGCGCCTGTCTCAGGGCGTTAGATGTGGACGGTTGCTTTTGGTTTCAAAGTGACATTATCGGTCTGTCTGTCTGTCTGTCTGCGCTGACAACCATGACAACCATCGTTTATCTTCTATTACGATTATTAGTAGTAGTAGTCGTAGTCGTAGGGATGACGTGAGCTCAGCATCGTATATTGCATTCATTTCAGTAGCTCAGCTCTGCGGCAGTAGCTCAGGAGGTATAAGAGCGGTTTGTCTGGCAACAGGAAGGTTGCTGGTTTGATCCCCGGGCTCCTCCCCCTCCTCCTAGCTAAGTGTGGAGGTGTCCCTGAGCAAGACACCATCTAACCCTACCTGCTCCTCCTAGCTAAGTGTGGAGGTGTCCCTGAGCAAGACACCACCTAACCCTACCTGCTCCTCCTAGCTAAAGTGTGGAGGTGTCCCTGAGCAAGACGCCACCTAACCCTACCTGCTCCTCCTAGCTAAGTGTGGAGGTGTCCCTGAGGCAAGACGCCACCTAACCCTACCTGCTCCTCCTAGCTAAGTTGATATTAATGGTATCCCTGAGCAAGACACCACCTAACCCTACCTGCTCCACCTAGCTAAGTGTGGAGGTGTCCCTGAGCAAGACACCACCTAACCCTACCTGCTCCTCCTAGCTAAGTGTGGAGGTGTCCCTGAGCAAGACACCACCTAACCCTACCTGCTCCTCCTAGCTAAGTGTGGAGGTGTCCCTGAGCAAGACACCACCTAACCCTACCTGCTCCTCCTAGCTAAGTGTGGAGGTGTCCCTGAGCAAGACACCACCTAACCCTACCTGCTCCTGACGTGTTGGTTGTTACCTTGCATGGTTGACACCGCCGTCGGTGTATGAATGGGTGAATGTGAGGCAACACTGTAAGCTTTGGATAAAAGCGATGTGTGTGTGTGTGTGTGGTTGCCGGCTGGTTTATGCAGCCCAGAGGTTGGGTGAGGCTGCACACACCTGTGGTGCGTTGCCTAATCATTGCCTCATCAAGCTCGAGTCCACACTGCGAACACCCGACCGCCTTAAAGTGTCTCTGTGTGTGTGTGTGTGTGTGTGTGTGTGTGTGTCTGTGTGTGTGTGTGTGTCTGTGTGTGTGTGTGTGTGTGTGTGTGTGTGTGTGTGTGTGTGTGTGTGTGTGTGTGTGTGTGTGTGTGTGTGTGTGTGTGTGTGTGTGTGTGTGTGTGTGTGTGTGTGTGTGTGTGTGTGCGGAGGGAGTCTGCAGCCTCTGTGACACTCCTCTGCAGAAGTGGGTCAGGGGGGATTACGTTCCTTGGCTGCCCGGGCTGAAGCACTTGCCACTAAAGGGTAGATTAGCGCGGGATTTCCCCCCCACCAACCCCACCCAACACCCACCAACCCCACCCACCACCCACCACCCACCAACACCCTCCACCCCCTCCGGAACACACACCTCTCTCGTCACACGACGGGCTTCTGCCCACTTTACTGTCGGTGGAAGTGACAACGTGGTGAATAGATACCTCATGAAGGCTCGACCCTATGAAGGGTGTTTGTGGTGTTAACAGCGCCTGTCTCAGGGCGTTAGATGTGGACGGTTGCTTTTGGTTTCAAAGTGACATTATCGGTCTGTCTGTCTGTCTGTCTGTCTGTCTGTCTGTCTGTCTGTCTGTCTGTCTGTCTGCGCTGACAACCATCGTTTATCTTCTATTACGATTATTAGTAGTCGTAGTCGTAGGGATGACGTGAGCTCAGCATCGTATATTGCATTCATTTCAGTAGCTCAGCTCTGCGGCAGTAGCTCAGGAGGTATAAGAGCGGTTGTCTGGCAACAGGAAGGTTGCTGGTTTGATCCCCGGGCTCCTCCCCCTCCTCCTAGCTAAGTGTGGAGGTGTCCCTGAGCAAGACACCATCTAACCCTACCTGCTCCTCCTAGCTAAGTGTGGAGGTGTCCCTGAGCAAGACACCACCTAACCCTACCTGCTCCTCCTAGCTAAGTGTGGAGGTGTCCCTGAGCAAGACACCACCTAACCCTACCTGCTCCTCCTAGCTAAATGCAATCCCTTTACCATTTACAAACACGAGGTATACTGATGTCTGTCTCGTTCTGTTTTTCAAGGCATCGGCAAAAACGTGATCTGCGACCGCACGGCCACGCCGCTGGACGCCTTCCGCATGATGTCGGCGGCCCAGTACTACCCCAAGCTGCTGAGCATCATGGGTAACGTCCTGCGCTTCCTGCCCGCCTTCGTGAGGATGAAGGAGCTGGTGGAGGAGGGCTACGTCGGCGAGCTGCTCGTCTGCGAGGCCCAGGTGACCATTTTTTTTATAGTTCATCGTCGCTTCATTAATGATTAAACCGCCGATCGGTCAAAAGTCGTATCAACTCCAGTAATGGTCTTCTTGACTGATTGGCCTTTCTGTTTATTTTGCAGTTCCTAATATATGAGCGCGGTGTGTAGGGCTGGCAGTGATATGACTTCAAATCAATGTCACGATTATTTCAAACTTTACCTTGATTTACGATTGAATGAACATTTTTTTCTCATACACACGAGGTCTGTACTGTAAATATGCTGATTTTTTAAAGCCTGGGCTGCATATCTGTGTGATTTTAAAATAATTTAAGGAAAGCCAAACCGCTTTTGGCTATTTATTGAACATTTTGAACAGTTGAAGTTAACCACATGAACCGAGACGAGCGTCGGTGAGGCGTTCTAAATGTCAAATATTTGACACAGCCCCAGTGGTGAGTGAAATAGTGGAACAAATGGTTCACCGCAAGAGCGAAGTTGACTGAAGTTTTGTGAGAACCAATGAATCGTCTCCCTGAGTCTGACTTCCTGCTTCCCCCTCCTCCCATCCCCCCCCCCCCCCCTTCAAGGTGCACAGCGGCAGCCTACTGGGCAAGAAGTACAACTGGAGCTGCGACGACCTGATGGGCGGCGGCGGGCTGCACTCGGTGGGCAGCTACATCATCGACCTGCTCAGCTTCCTGACGGGCCGGCGGGCGTCGCGCGTCCACGGCCTCCTCAAGACCTTCGTCACGCAGACGGAGCACATCCGCGGCATCCGGCAGATCACCAGCGACGACTTCTGCACCTTCCAGATGGCGCTGGAGGGCGGCGCCTGCTGCACCGTGACGCTCAACTTCAACGTGCCCGGCGAGTTCCGGCAGGAGGTGATGGTGGTGGGCACGGTGGGCCGCCTCACCGTCAGCGGCACCGACCTCTACGGCCAGAGGAACTGCGGCGAGGCCGGCGGCGGCGGCGGCCTGGAGCTGCTGCTCAAGGACACCACGCCCCTGGAGAAGGCCTCGCTGCCCGAGAAGGCCTTCAGCGACATCCCCTCGCCCTTCCTCACCGGCACCATCCGCATGATCCAGGCGGTGCGGCAGGCCTTCCAGGAGCAGGACGACAGGCGCACGTGGGACGGCCGGCCGCTCACCATGGCCGCCACCTTCGAGGACTGCCTGTACGCGCTGTGCGTCGTCGACACCATCAAGAAGTCGAGCGCGTGCGGCGAGTGGCAGAACATCGTGGTGATGAAGGAGGAGCCGGAGATCAGCCCCGCCTACCTGATCAGCGAGGCCATGCGGCGGAGTCGGATGTCCCTGTACTGTTAGCCTCCCGCGGGCTCCCGCCGCGACGGCCGACCGGCGCACTACCGCCCTGTGGACCCGGGGTTGGACGGCGTTAAGGGCTCGGTGTCGGGTTCTGAGCAGCACTGGTACAGGTACTCACCCGCTTGTCGAAGGCTCCACGTGTGCGTCATCGCTGTTACAGAGCAGACTCACCAGGAGAACGTGGGATACAGGACTCTATAGCCCTACACCGGCGAGGAGGAGGAGGAGGAGGAGGAGGAGGAGGAGGACCAGAGTGGTGCGCTGGCAGTGGAACAGCAATACTGTAATCGATCAAACCTTTAACTTATGAAACGGTGGACATTGAGAGAGAGAGAGAGAGAGAGAGAGGCCTCGTCGTCAGCCACCAGTCACCGACAAAGCAGGATAGGAGTTGGGTTTCCTTCCTGTGACCGCTCTGTGCATACCGCGGCAAATAGGTTCACATGTGTCCTCGTGATTCAAAACACCGGCGATTAAAACCAGCCGGTTCGAGTCGGCGGTGTCACGTGAAGCCACGGGACTCTCGCGCCGTTTATTTTCTTTAACCGCGCCTAACCTTCGCAAAAAACACAAAAAAATGCAAAAAAAACGATTCCAAATTAGACGCGCTTAACCGTCCTATTCCGAATCGACGGCGCGTACATTGACGGCGGATCATTTGCCGCGTTGTACACGGAGCGGTCGTTCCCCGCGGAGGACTATCCTAGAGAGGGCTTCACTGGGACCCGGAGAGCACTTCCTGGTGCCTGGAGAGAGCATTTCCAGGTGTCTGGAGAGTACTCCCTGGTACTGACCTTGTTCTTCCAGTCGCCTGTCATCATGAGATAATGTGGAGTGTTCAGTGTTTTACTCCCATTTGTAAAAGAGACTGCGAATACTACTACTACTACTGCTATTACGATTACTATTACTATTACTATTACTACTACTATTACTACTACTGCTGCTTGCGGGCAAATTAAAGGAGAGAAGTGAGGACAGATGTAACTAACACCCCCCTTGACCTGGATGACCTGGAACACCTTACACTGTGGCTCTACCTGTGGACGAGCCGAGAGGGATCCCGAGGTCTTCAATATTACTGTGCCGCTTTATATTGGTCATAATAATAATATGAATAATATGAATAATAACTATTAATAGTAATAATAACAATAGATGCAAGTTTTACAAAATGTGAATGTGCAAAGGAGTCAAACGCTCGCTCGCTCGCTTGGGTTTTGCTGTGTGTTCTGTTCTGCAGATGCTCCTGTATGTGTATATGTGTACATCTGTATATGTTTATGTGTACAAGTGAACCCAGAGTCAGAGAGAAAGATAAGGGGAAAAAATCAAGAGTTTGGCTTTCAGAGGGGAACGTCGGCGCCCTCTGCTGGCGACCTGCGGTATCCCCGGGTCAGCGCTCTCCTGGCAGGCGCCCCCCCCCCCAGTATTCCAGGACAATGTTAACAAAGGGACAACAAACTTAACTAATTATGATGTGTTGCTTAAAATGTTTCTGTATTGATTGTGCATTAGTATTCAGACAACAGGAGCTAAACAAGGCAGGTTTCCCCCCCCACAAAAAAATATGCAAAAACAATATATCTTAATGTTCAATGGTGGAGAAGGAAGGCAGGAGCACACACTGGTAAGCCAAAAAAATAGATGGTTTTTTTTAAACGTTAATCTCTTATTTATTTTTTTTAGACGGCCAGGGTCAAGTTTTGTTTTCCTGTGACGTATACAACTCTTGAATTGTGCTGAAGAACTATCTTAAGACTACTGATTATTGTACATATTGTGAGAATATTATGACATGCATTTGTTGTAGGCAAATAAAGCGAGTACTGTAAGTATTTTATTTGTAAAAAAGAAAAAAAGAAATTCAAGAAAAGGTGTTATGAACAATACACTGTTGACTGTTCACATATTTATTTGTTTTTAATGATTTGATGCATAGATCTCTTTTTTTTGTCTTCAATATATGAAATGTTGAACGCAACCCGTTTCCCCTTTATTTACACACACACACGCACACACTAATGGTTCCATGACAAAAAGCAAGAAACAGAATAGAGGTCAGAGGTCACACAACAACCCTGGTCCTGGTGCTGATTGGCCCGATAAGCTCTGATGTCGCTGATTAGCGGCCTTCCATCAGAACCTGGAAGGAGGTGATAATAGGCGTGTTCCGATATAGGGTACTTTTCCCTCTAGTGAGCTGCTATGGGTGTGGTTTGGAGAGAGGCTCCGCCCAGGATCCGCCCAACTTCACCAGTGAGAGGCCTTTTGAGCGGCTCAGTCCCTGAAGCAGGGCTAGTACTTTTCTGGGCCGCTCGTAGCTAGTCGACGCTGATTGGATACGGTTGAGGCGGGGTATGACGTGGGTAGAACTCGACAACATTTTTTTTTAAACAAGCAGATCGATCTAGAACGATAAAGCAAAGCAAAGTACAGTAAAGTTAAGTTGTAAGACGTAAGACGATGGATACAAGTGTAAGGAAGACCGCGTCTGTCAGTTTTAAGCGTCGCCGTCACTGACGTCACGGTCAAAACCGGCGCTAAATGATTGCGTAAGACAAAACGTGTCGCGGAACTAATGACGTCAATTTGAACTCCGTGGGTAAGCCTCTCGAAGGTCCCTGCCGGGGTACGGGACGCCAAGGGGAGCTAATGTGTGGGCGGAAGCCAAAAACAAAAACGCCTCTCACCAAAAAGGGAAAAGTACCTATATCGGAACACACCCATATCAACACCGGGCCAAATACAATCAATTGTTTGACCAAGTGTTTTACAAACGGTTGTTTCAACACTGGAACACTTTTTATAAAAACACTGAAAATATCTTTATTTAGTTTTCATAACATTCAAAGTTCTACGTTGGTAGTGGGACGCTCAAGGGCTGCTCAACCTTCTCAGAATAAACTCACCTTGTTTTCCCCGTATCCATTGTACAAGACTCTTATCAGCGTCCAACGCAGACTCTGTCCTTTGTCCGATAAGATGGAGGTCCAAAGATGGATCTCGCTGCAGAGTTTCTGAAAACGTTATCGCGTCAATCCTGCGGATGTGAAACTACGGGAGCCAAGGTCTCTTGTCGTTGTCGTTGCGCTCCAGGAATGACAGACATGTGGGATGATCTGCCTCCTGCTACTGGGCAGCTTTGCAGCAGGTCACCTGTCTGAGGTCACCTGCTGATGGACTCGTGGCAGAGAGGACAGAGATGCATGCTGGGATATATACCTGTACGCTTGACTGACTGAAAGGGAGACTGTTAGGAATGACAGGCAGCGTCTAGTGAGAGAAAGGGTTAGGGCTGCTAGGGTTAAGGCTGATACATACTCTCGCACCCAGGGCTGCGAGAACAGGAGCCCTGGACATTTCATACTCCACGAGAACTCAAGTGCAGAACTCAAAGGACCCGCGCCGGCGGAAAGCGCATTAACCACGGCCACTTCAAATTGACCAATCACAGTAGTTCTCGGACACGACGCGAGAACAAGGTTCGGCCCGGCTGATGTGTCGAGAACAAGCTGCGAGAACTCCCGAACCAGGGCTGTGAGAACAAAATGACGTCATGTTCTCGCAGCCCTGGTTCGGGAGTTCTCGGAGCTTGTTCTCGACCTGCCGGGCCGAACTCTATCAGCCTTCACCCTAAACCAAAGCACCCTGCAGTGATTGATACCGTCCTATTCAGCAGGCAAGCACCTTACTCAAAGCACCGTTGTTTCCGATCACTGTTTAAGCTCCCTTTCAGTCAAGCGTATATATCCCAGCATGCATCTGTCCACCAGCAGGTGACGGCAAAGCTGCCAGTAGGAGGAGTCAGATCATCCCTCATGTCTGTCGTTCCTGGTGGACAAAGAACGTATTTTCCCGGGAGAGTTGGTAACCCTCTGCAGTCCGGCCCAAAGACAGCATGTGGATTGAGTTTCATGGGAGGCTTATCATTGAAACAAGCATGAGGCACTTATACCTCAAGTTGTAAAACATTTTGACCAAGACAATGCAAATCTCATATTTACGTTTTGCTAGAGTAAAAGTGTGTTCACTTCCCACAGGGAAGCAAGTAGAGGTGCACCAGCACAAGATACATACAGAGGGATCATTGGGCAATAGCGTCTTATGAGGTTATTGTGTGCGTGGCTGCAAAATGCGTTTGAGCGCGAGATAAGTGCAGTTTGGACATCCATTCCTCTCGCGACTAAACGCTTGGTGTTTGATGCCTAAACCGATGTTGCCCCACTGTCTTATGATGTACTCATGCCCACACAAGCATTGGTAAGGTCGGATAAACGTTTCCATGAAAGTTGTGAAGACCCATCACCTTTTACTGTTTAACCGCTTAGAAACACACAAGCGCCTATTGTGAAAATGAATTGTGAACTACTCTCGAATGCAATAACCCCCCAACTCCAAAACGGTAGGGAAGCAAGTAGAGGTGCACCAGCACAAGATACATACAGAGTCCCAAAGCTACGTGCCCCAGCAGCAGCAGTCCCAAAGCTACGTGCCCAGCAGCAGCAGTCCCAAAGCTACGTGCCCAGCAGCAGCAGTCCCAAAGCTACGTGCCCCAGCAGCAGCAGTCCCAAAGCTACGAGCCCCAGCAGCAGCAGTCCCAAAGCTACGTGCCCCAGCAGCAGTCCCAAAGCTACGTGCCCCAGCAGCAGTCCCAAAGCTACGTGCCCCAGCAGCAGCAGTCCCAAAGCTACGTGCCCCAGCAGCAGTCCCAAAGCTACGTGCCCCAGCAGCAGTCCCAAAGCTACGTGCCCCAGCAGCAGTCCCAAAGCTACGTGCCCCAGCAGCAGTCGCAAAGCTACGTGCCCCAGCAGCAGTCGCAAAGCTACGTGCCCCAGCAGCAGTCGCAAAGCTACGTGCCCCAGCAGCAGTCGCAAAGCTACGTGCCCCAGCAGCAGTCCCAAAGCTACGTGCCCCAGCAGCAGTCCCAAAGCTACGTGCCCCAGCAGCAGTCACAAAGCTACGTGCCCAAGCAGCAGCAGCAGTCACAAAGCTACGTGCCCAAGCAGCAGCAGCAGTCACAAAGCTACGTGCCCAAGCAGCAGCAGTCACAAAGCTACGTGCCCCAGCAGCAGTCACAAAGCTACGTGCCCCAGCAGCAGTCACAAAGCTACGTGCCCCAGCAGCAGTCGCAAAGCTACGTGCCCCAGCAGCAGTCGCAAAGCTACGTGCCCCAGCAGCAGTCACAAAGCTACGTGCAGCAGTCACAAAGCTACGTGCCCAAGCAGCAGTCACAAAGCTACGTGCCCAAGCAGCAGCAGCAGTCACAAAGCTACGTGCCCAAGCAGCAGTCACAAAGCTACGTGCCCCAGCAGCAGTCACAAAGCTACGTGCAGCAGTCACAAAGCTACGTGCCCCAGCAGCAGTCACAAAGCTACGTGCAGCAACAAAGCTACGTGCCCCAGCAGCAGTCACAAAGCTACGTGCCCAAGCAGCAGCACCAGTCTCAAAGCTACGTGCCCCAGCAGCAGTCCCAAAGCTACGTGCAGCAACAAAGCTCCGTGCCCCAGCAGCAGTCACAAAGCTACGTGCCCCAGCAGCAGTCACAAAGCTACGTGCAGCAGTCAGAAAGCTCCATGCCCAAGCAGCAGCAGCAGTCAGAAAGCTCCGTGCCCAAGCAGCAGTCAGAAAGCTACGTGCCCAAGCAGCAGTCACAAAGCTACGTGCCCAAGCAGCAGTCACAAAGCTACGTGCCCCAAGCAGCAGTCACAAAGCTACGTGCCCAAGCAGCAGCAGTCACAAAGCTACGTGCAGCAGCAGTCACAAAGCTACGTGCCCAAGCAGCAGTCACAAAGCTACGTGCCGCAGTCACAAAGCTACGAGCCCAAGCAGCAATACTACTACTACTACTGCTATTACGATTTACTATACTATTACTATTACTACTACTATTACTACTACTGCTGCTTGCGGGCAAATTAAAGGAGAGAAGTGAGGACAGATGTAACTAACACCCCCCTTGACCTGGATGACCTGGAACACCTTACACTGTGGCTCTACCTGTGGACGAGCCGAGAGGGATCCCGAGGTCTTCAATATTACTGTGCCGCTTTATATTGGTCATAATAATAATATGAATAATATGAATAATAACTATTAATAGTAATAATAACAATAGATGCAAGTTTTACAAAATGTGAATGTGCAAAGGAGTCAAACGCTCGCTCGCTCGCTTGGGTTTTGCTGTGTGTTCTGTTCTGCAGATGCTCCTGTATGTGTATATGTGTACATCTGTATATGTTTATGTGTACAAGTGAACCCAGAGTCAGAGAGAAAGATAAGGGGAAAAAATCAAGAGTTTGGCTTTCAGAGGGGAACGTCGGCGCCCTCTGCTGGCGACCTGCGGTATCCCCGGGTCAGCGCTCTCCTGGCAGGCGCCCCCCCCCCCCCCCCCCCAGTATTCCAGGACAATGTTAACAAAGGGACAACAAACTTAACTAATTATGATGTGTTGCTTAAAATGTTTCTGTATTGATTGTGCATTAGTATTCAGACAACAGGAGCTAAACAAGGCAGGTTTCCCCCCCCACAAAAAAATATGCAAAAACAATATATCTTAATGTTCAATGGTGGAGAAGGAAGGCAGGAGCACACACTGGTAAGCCAAAAAATAGATGGTTTTTTTTAAACGTTAATCTCTTATTTATTTTTTTTAGACGGCCAGGGTCAAGTTTTGTTTTCCTGTGACGTATACAACTCTTGAATTGTGCTGAAGAACTATCTTAAGACTACTGATTATTGTACATATTGTGAGAATATTATGACATGCATTTGTTGTAGGCAAATAAAGCGAGTACTGTAAGTATTTTATTTGTAAAAAAGAAAAAAAGAAATTCAAGAAAAGGTGTTATGAACAATACACTGTTGACTGTTCACATATTTATTTGTTTTTAATGATTTGATGCATAGATCTCTTTTTTTTGTCTTCAATATATGAAATGTTGAACGCAACCCGTTTCCCCTTTATTTACACACACACACACACGCACACACTAATGGTTCCATGACAAAAAGCAAGAAACAGAATAGAGGTCAGAGGTCACACAACAACCCTGGTCCTGGTGCTGATTGGCCCGATAAGCTCTGATGTCGCTGATTAGCGGCCTTCCATCAGAACCTGGAAGGAGGTGATAATAGGCGTGTTCCGATATAGGGTACTTTTCCCTCTAGTGAGCTGCTATGGGTGTGGTTTGGAGAGAGGCTCCGCCCAGGATCCGCCCAACTTCACCAGTGAGAGGCCTTTTGAGCGGCTCAGTCCCTGAAGCAGGGCTAGTACTTTTCTGGGCCGCTCGTAGCTAGTCGACGCTGATTGGATACGGTTGAGGCGGGGTATGACGTGGGTAGAACTCGACAACATTTTTTTTTAAAAACAAGCAGATCGATCTAGAACGATAAAGCAAAGCAAAGTACAGTAAAGTTAAGTTGTAAGACGTAAGACGATGGATACAAGTGTAAGGAAGACCGCGTCTGTCAGTTTTAAGCGTCGCGTCGCTGACGTCACGGTCAAAACCGGCGCTAAATGATTGCGTAAGACAAAACGTGTCGCGGAACTAATTACGTCACATTTGAACTCCGTGGGTAAGCCTCTCGAAGGTCCCTGCCGTGGGTACGGGACGCCAAGGGGAGCTAATGTGTGGGCGGAGCCAAAAACAAAAACGCCTCTCACCACAAAAGGGAAAAGTGCCCTATATCGGAACACACCCATATCAACACCGGGCCAAATACAATCAATTGTTTGACCAAGTGTTTTACAAACGGTTGTTTCAACACTGGAACACTTTTTATAAAAACACTGAAAATATCTTTATTTAGTTTTCATAACATTCAAAGTTCTACGTTGGTAGTGGGACGCTCAAGGGCTGCTCAACCTTCTCAGATAACTCACCTTGTTTTCCCCGTATCCATTGTACAAGACTCTTATCAGCGTCCAACGCAGACTCTGTCCTTTGTCCGATAAGATGGAGGTCCAAAGATGGATCTCGCTGCAGAGTTTCTGAAAACGTTATCGCGTCAATCCTGCGGATGTGAAACTACGGGAGCCAAGGTCTCTTGTCGTTGTCGTTGCGCTCCAGGAATGACAGACATGTGGGATGATCTGCCTCCTGCTACTGGGCAGCTTTGCAGAGGTCACCTGTCTGAGGTCACCTGCTGATGGACTCGTGGGCAGAGAGGACAGAGATGCATGCTGGGATATATACCTGTACGCTTGACTGACTGAAAGGGAGACTGTTAGGAATGACAGGCAGCGTCTAGTGAGAGAAAGGGTTAGGGCTGCTAGGGTTAAGGCTGATACATACTCTCGCACCCAGGGCTGCGAGAACAGGAGCCCTGGACATTTCATACTCCACGAGAACTCAAGTGCAGAACTCAAAGGACCCGCGCCGGCGGAAAGCGCATTAACCACGGCCACTTCAAATTGACCAATCACAGTAGTTCTCGGACACGACGCGAGAACAAGGTTCGGCCCGGCTGATGTGTCGAGAACAAGCTGCGAGAACTCCCGAACCAGGGCTGCGAGAACAAAATGACGTCATGTTCTCGCAGCCCTGGTTCGGGAGTTCTCGGAGCTTGTTCTCGACCTGCCGGGCCGAACTCTATCAGCCTTCACCCTAAACCAAAGCACCCTGCAGTGATTGATACCGTCCTTCTATTCAGCAGGCAAGCACCTTACTCAAAGCACCGTTGTTTCCGATCACTGTTTAAGCTCCCTTTCAGTCAAGCGTATATATCCCAGCATGCATCTGTCCACCAGCAGGTGACGGCAAAGCTGCCAGTAGGAGGAGTCAGATCATCCCTCATGTCTGTCGTTCCTGGTGGACAAAGAACGTATTTTCCCGGGAGAGTTGGTAACCCTCTGCAGTCCGGCCCAAAGACAGCATGTGGATTGAGTTTCATGGGAGGCTTATCATTGAAACAAGCATGAGGCACTTATACCTCAAGTTGTAAAACATTTTGACCAAGACAATGCAAATCTCATATTTACGTTTTGCTAGAGTAAAAGTGTGTTCACTTCCCACAGGGGGGGGGGGGTCTACATGCTTTATAGTAAACATTTGATCTTCCTGTACATGTCACACATATGCAACATCTCTCATCCATTGGTAATTTAACAACCAGTCTAGTCTACCAGCATGCATACCGGCCAAGCCAACAGAAACAGGATTTAAACAAAATGTATTTATTATTTTTCTGCAGGCAAAGTAAATTACAGCTGACGATAGTCTCATTGTGCGGCCTCCAGTGATGACCTGAAACAATATAAAATGTGGTCAGCAAATGACATTCCGCAGACTTCTTACTCAACCAGATTCACATTAGGTGTTGTACCTTCTGGATGAAGAAACCTGGATTGGTGGTTACTGCTACTGGGCCACAAAGCTAGGTAGCTGCTGCACCTTCCCCATGTAGCTTTGTGACTGCTGCTGCTGCTTGGGCACGTAGCTTTGTGACTGCGGCACGTAGCTTTGTGACTGCGGCACGTAGCTTTGTGACTGCTGCTGGGGTACGTAGCTTTGTGACTGCTGCTGCTGCTTTGGCACGTAGCTTTGTGACTGCTGCTGGGGCACGTAGCTTTGAGACTGCTGCCGCTGGTTGGGCACGTAGCTTTGAGACTGCTGCTGGGGCATGTAGCTTTGTGACTGCTGCTGGGGCACGTAGCTTTGAGACTGCTGCCGCTGGTTGGGCACGTAGCTTTGAGACTGCTGCTGCTTGGGCTCGTAGCTATGTGACTGCTGCTGGGGCACAGAGCTATGTGACTGCTGCACGTAGCTTTGGGACTGCTGCTGGGGCACAGAGCTATGTGACTGCTGCTGGGGCACAGAGCTATGTGACTGCTGCTGGGGCACGTAGCTTTGGGACTGCTGCTGGGGCACGTAGCTTTGGACTGCTGCTGGGGGCACGTAGCTTTGGGACTGCTGCTGCTTGGGCTCGTAGCTTTGGGACTGCTGCTGCTGCTTGGGCTCGTAGCTTTGGGACTGCTGCTGCTGCTTGGGCTCGTAGCTTTGGGACTGCTGCTGGGGCTCGTAGCTTTGGGACTGCTGCTGCTGGGGGCACGTAGCTTTGGGACTGCTGCTGCTGGGGCACGTAGCTTTGGGACTGCTGCTGCTGGGGCTCGTAGCTTTGGGACTGCTGCTGCTGGGGCTCGTAGCTTTGGGACTGCTGCTGCTGGGGCTCGTAGCTTTGGGACTGCTGCTGCTGCTTGGGCTCGTAGCTTTGGGACTGCTGCTGCTTGGGCTCGTAGCTTTGGGACTGCTGCTGCTTGGGCTCGTAGCTTTGGGACTGCTGCTGCTTGGGCTCGTAGCTTTGGGACTGCTGCTGGGGCACATAGCTATGGGACTGCTGCTGCTGGGGCACATAGCTATGGGACTGCTGCTGGGGCACGTAGCTTTGGGACTGCTGCTGCTGCTTGGGCTCGTAGCTTTGGGACTGCTGCTGGGGCACGTAGCTTTGGGACTGCTGCTGCTTGGGCTTGTAGCTTTGGGACTGCGGCACGTAGCTTTGGGACTGCTGCTTGGGCTTGTAGCTTTGTGACTGCTGCTGCTGCTTGGGCTCGTAGCTTTGGGACTGGGGCTCGTAGCTTTGTGACTGCTGCTGCTTGGGCTCGTAGCTTTGTGACTGCTGCTGCTGCTTGGGCTCGTAGCTTTGTGACTGCTGCTGCTGCTTGGGCTCGTAGCTTTGTGACTGCTGCTGGGCACAGAGCTATGTGACTGCTGCTGGGGCACGTAGCTTTGGGACTGCTGCTGGGGCACGTAGCTTTGGGACTGCTGCTGGGGCACGTAGCTTTGGGACTGCTGCTGGGGCACGTAGCTTTGGGACTGCTGCTGGGGCACGTAGCTTTGGGACTGCTGCTGGTGCTTGGGCACATAGCTTTGGGACTGCTGCTGCTGCTTGGGCACATAGCTTTGGGACTGCTGCTGCTGCTTGGGCACATAGCTTTGGGACTGCTGCTGCTGCTTGGGCACATAGCTTTGGGACTGCTGCTGCTGCTTGGGCACATAGCTTTGGGACTGCTGCTGCTGCTTGGGCACATAGCTTTGAGACTGCTGCTGCTGCTTGGGCACATAGCTTTGAGACTGCTGCTGCTGCTTGGGCACATAGCTTTGGGACTGCTGCTGCTGCTTGGGCACATAGCTTTGGGACTGCTGCTGCTGCTTGGGCACATAGCTTTGGGACTGCTGCTGCTGCTTGGGCACATAGCTTTGGGACTGCTGCTGCTGCTTGGGCACATAGCTTTGGGACTGCTGCTGCTGCTTGGGCTCGTAGCTTTGGGACTGCTGCTGGGGCACGTAGCTTTGGGACTGCTGCTGGGGCACGTAGCTTTGGGACTGCTGCTGGGGCACGTAGCTTTGGGACTGCTGCTGCTGAGGCTTCTGTTGAGACACAAAGCTAGGGTTCTGCTGCTGCTGCTTCTGAGGCTGCCACTGCTGCTGGGGTCTGTATCTAGGCAGTAGGTTCCCTTGTTGAGGCCTATATCTGGTAGATTGCTGCCTTTGTTGAGGCAGCCTCTGCCCCCGTTGCTGGGACCTGTAACCAGTAGGCTGCTGCTGGGTCACCGTGCTCGGCCGACTTGCCGTGCGCTTCTGCTGGGGAACGTAGCTACGCTCCTGGCTGGGCATCCACGGCTTCTGCTGGGGAAGGGAGCCAGGCATCTGCGGCCCAACGCCAGGCTGCTCTGGATAAGACTGGTAGACGGGGGTTCGGGACAAATCTTGTTGATGTCCCAGCTTCCCAGACGACCACTTGCTGTAAGCTGGTCAACATTGTGCAAGTGTTAGCACAAGGTTGATCATAAGGGGGAACATTATTCATCCTGAGGGAAATTCTTGTGCCAGCAGTTGTTCAAGAATAGCAAAAGACTAATGTCCAGCGCATAAACCCAAGTAATATAGGAAAGATATATTTAGTAAAGGAGGGGCATCTAGTACTGCACATATTAAGGATATTGCACCTGATGAACAGCAATATTGCACAACATTGAGAATGTTGCACATGTTGGAAAGTACTATTGCACATGATATTGTTCCCAGTCTACAACTGAAGATGCTCTAGTGTGGCATTTAATACCAGTTGCCACAGCACCAGATTAAACTCACCATTTGCTTGCCATCCCCCAACAAGTAGCAGAGACAATTGCAGTACCCTGGAGGAGAAATCCAAGCAGTTTTAAAGCATCCACCAAGATTCTTAACAGGACTACTACATGAACATGAACTATCAACAGTTGAATCAAGTACACGCTACAAGCAAGAGCAACTCACCTGATGAGAAAGGCCACAGTAGCAGCCATGACTGGACAGATACTGTATCACAGTGACCCTGGTGCCACAACTACAATCCTCCACAGAACTAAGAACTGTGTGACTACAGAACTATGTCAGCTGAGGGGCTGATGCTCATTTTAAACATTGTGTTCATCCAATCACATTCCTCTCTGTCACTGATTGGTTTGAAACAAGCTGCAACTCATCATCATAATCACTGGTCCTAATGAGTTGGGAGAGATGACTTGGGTTCTAAAAACTCACCTAACCCTCGGGTTAGGTGAGTGTTAGGACCAGTGATTATGATGATGAGTTGCAGCTTGTTTCAAACCAATCAGTGACAGAGAGGAATGTGATTGGATGAACACAATGTTTAAAATGAGCATCAGCCTCTCAGCTGACATGGTTCTGTAGTCACACATTTTTGTTTTTTAAGTTCTGTGGGGCTTGTAGTTGTGGCACCAGGGTCACTGTGATACAGTATCTGTCCAGTCATGGCTGCTACTGTGGCCTTTCTCATCAGGTGAGTTGCTCTTGCTTGTAGCGTGTACTTGATTCAACTGTTGATAGTTCATGTTCATGTAATAGTCCTGTTAAGAATCTTGGTGGATGCTTTAAAACTGCTTGGATTTCTCCTCCAGGGTACTGCAATTGTCTCTGCTACTTGTTGGGGGATGGCAAGCAAATGGTGAGTTTAATCTGGTGCTGTGGCATTTAAAACTGGTATTAAATGCCACACTAGAGCGTCTTCAGTTGTAGACTGGGAACAATATCATGTGCAGTAGTCCAATATTTATATGTGCAATATTGCTGTTCAATATCTGGTGCAATATTGTTAATATGTGCAATACTAGATGCCCTTCTATTTTACAAAATATCTTTCCTATATTACTGAGGTTTATGCACTGTACATTAATATTTTTTGCTTTTTTAAATTGCTGGCACAAGAATTTCCCTCAGGATGAATAATGTTCCCTCTTATGATAAACCTTGTGCTAACACTTTTTCAATGTTGACTAGCTTACAGCAAGTGGTCGTCTGGGAAGCTGGGACATCAACAAGATTTGTCCCGAACCCCCGTCTACCAGTCTGATCCAGAGCAGCCTGGTGTTGGGCCGCAGACGCCTGGCTCCCTTCCCCAGCAGAAGCCGTGGATGCCCAGCCAGGAGCGTAGCTACGTTCCCCAGCAGAAGCGCACGGCACGTCGGCCGAGCACGGTGACCCAGCAGCAGCCTGCTGGTTACAGGTCCCAGCAACGGGGGCAGAGGCTGCCTCAACAAAGGCAGCAACCTACCAGATACAGGCCTCAACAAGGGAACCTACTGCCTAGATACAGACCCCAGCAGCAGTGGCAGCAGCCTCAGAAGCGGCAGCAGAACCCTAGCTTTGTGTCTCGACAGAAGCCTAAGCAGCAGCAGTCCCAAAGCTACGTGCCCAAGCAGCAGCAGCAGAGGCAAAGCTACGTGCCCCAGCAGCAGTCGCAAAGCTACGTGCCCCAGCAGCAGCAGTCACAAAGCTACGTGCCCCAGCAGCAGTCACAAAGCTACGTGCAGCAGTCAGAAAGCTACGTGCCCAAGCAGCAGTCACAAAGCTACGTGCCCAAGCAGCAGCAACAAAGCTACGTGCCCAAGCAGCAGCAACAAAGCTCCATGCAGCAGTCAGAAAGCTCCGTGCCCAAGCAACAGCAGCAGTCACAAAGCTACGTGCAGCAACAAAGCTCCGTGCCGCAGCACCAGTCTCAAAGCTACGTGCCCAAGCAGCACCAGTCTCAAAGCTACGTGCCCAAGCAGCACCAGTCTCAAAGCTACGTGCCCAAGCAGCAGCACCAGTCTCAAAGCTACGTGCCCCAGCAGCAACAAAGCTCCGTACAGCAGTCAGAAAGCTACGTGCCCCAACAGCAGTCACAAAGCTACGTGCAGCAGTCAGAAAGCTCCATGCCCAAGCAGCAGCAACAAAGCTACGTGCCCCAGCAGCAGCAGCAGTCACAAAGCTACATGCCCAAGCAGCAGCAGTCACAAAGCTACATGCCCAAGCAGCAGCAGTCCCAAAGCTACGTGCAGCAACAAAGCTCCGTGCCCCAGCAGCAGCAACAAAGCTACGTGCAGCAGTCACAAAGCTATGTGCCCAAGCAGCAGTCGCAAAGCTACGTGGCTAAGATGCAACAGCAGCTACCTAGCTTTGTGGCCCAGTAGCAGTAACAACCAATCCACGTTTCTTCATCCAGAAGGTTCAACACCTAATGTGAATCTGGTTGGTTGAGTAAGAAGTCTGCTGAATGTCATTTGCTGGCCACATTTTATATTGTTTCAGGTCATCACTGGAGGCCGCACAATGAGACTATCATCGGCTGTAATTTACTTTGTCTGCAGAAAAATAATAAATACATTTTGTTTAAATCCTGTTTCTGTTTGCTTGGCCGGTATGCATGCTGGTAGACTGGCTGTGTTAAATTGCCAATGGATGAGATGTTGCATATGTGTGACATGTACAGGAAGATCAAATGTTTACTATAAAGCATGTAGACCCACCCCCCCCCCTGTGGGAAGTGAACACACTTTCACTCTAGCAAAACATGAAAAATTTGAGTAGTCTTGGTGGTCTAAATGTTTTACAACTTGAGGTATAAGTGCTTTATGCTGGTTGCAATAAGCTTCCCAAGACTCAAGACCCACCTGTTCAGAGTTCACCTGGACTCTACATAACCCCCCCCCTAGCACTAACCGGCGTGTTTATATGTCTTAACACTTATTAATGGCACTTAGCATTGTTGTTTCGTTCTCAGATGTTGTATCATGCTTAGAATTGCACGCCTGCCCAGCTACTTACGCAGGCAACTTGGCAATTATGAAACTCGTTCTATTTGTCTCGTAAATATGAATGCTCGAAAACAGCTCTATTCTTATCTTCAGGTACCACAGTGATATATTGCTGCCTCTCCTTCAACAAATGTACTTTGTAAGTCGCTTTGGATAAAAGCGTCTGCCAAATGCCCTAAATGTAAATGTAATGAACCCTAACCCTAGCTAACCCCAACCCTAGGCCAAAGCACCCAGCAGTGATTGATACTGTCCCTCTATTCAGCAGGAAAGCACTAACTTCAAAGCACCGTTGTTTCCCCATTGTGTTTTAGTTGATCACTGTTTGAGCTCCCTTGTCAGTCGTGTATATATCTCCCAGCATGCATCTGTCCACCCCATCCACAAATCCATCAGCAGGTGACAGCAAAGCTGCCAGTAGGAGGAGGCAGATCATACCACAGTCGTTCCTGGAGGACAACGACTTCTACTCCGAGTCCCATCAGCTCAGAAGACTTCATAACCCTCTGCAATCTGGCCCAGGAGGGAGCATGTGGACGGGTGTCATGGGAAGCTTATTGCAACCAGCAAGCAGCAGTCACAAAGCTACGTACAGCAGTCAGAAAGCTATGTGCCCAAGCAGCAGTCACAAAGCTACGTGCCGCAGCAGTCACAAAGCTACGAGCCCCAGCAGCAGTTCACAAAGCTACGTGCCGCAGTCACAAAGCTACGTGCCGCAGCAGTCACAAAGCTACGTGCCCAAGCAGCAGCAGCAGTCACAAAGCTACGTGCCCAAGCAGCAGCAGCAGTCACAAAGCTACGTGCCCAAGCAGCAGCAGCAGTCACAAAGCTACGTGCCCAAGCAGCAGCAGCAGTCACAAAGCTACGTGCCGCAGTCACAAAGCGCCGTGGCCCAGCAGCAGTCACAAAGCTCCGTGCCCCAGCAGCAGTCACAAAGCTACATACAGCAGTCAGAAAGCTACATGCCCCAGCAGCAGTCACAAAGCTACGTGCCCCAGCAGCAGTCACAAAGCTACCTGCCCCAGCAGCAGTCACAAAGCTACATGCCCAAGCAGCAGCGGTCACAAAGCTCCGTGCCCCAGCAGCAGTCACAAAGCTACGTGCCGCAGTCAGAAAGCTACATGGCCAAGGTGCAGCAGCTACCTAGCTTTGTGGCCCAGTAGCAGTAACCACCAATCCAGATTTCTTCATCCAGAAGGTACAACACCTAATGTGAATCTGGTTGGTTGAGTAAGAGGTCTGCTGAATGTCATTTGCTGACCACATTTTATATTGTTTCAGGTCATCACTGGAGGCCGCACAATGAGACTATCATCGGCTGTAATTTACTTTGTCTGCAGAAAAATAATAAATACATTTTGTTTAAATCCTGTTTCTGTTTGCTTGGCCGGTATGCATGCTACTAGACTGGCTGTGTTAAATTGCCAATGGATGAGATGTTGCATATGTGTGACATGTACAGGAAGATCAGATGTTTACTATAAAGCATGTAGACCCCCCTCTGTGGGAAGTGAACACTACTACTTTAGCAAAACATGAAAAATGTGAGTAGTCTTGGTGGTCTAAATGTTTTACAACTTGAGGTATAAGTGCTT
>PIJE02000088.1:26203-39561 GCA_002895965.2 Coryphaenoides rupestris
TATGGCAAATCTCATATGGCAATTTAACACAGCCAGTCTAGTAGCATGCATACCGGCAAGCAAACAGAAACAGGATTTAAACAAAATGTATTTATTATTTTTCTGCAGACAAAGTAAATTACAGCCGATGATAGTCTCATTGTGCGGCCTCCAGTGATGACCTGAAACAATATAAAATGTGGTCAGCAAATGACATTCAGCAGACTTCTTACTCAACCAACCAGATTCACATTAGGTGTTGTACCTTCTGGATGAAGAAACCTGGATTGGTGGTTACTGCTACTGGGCCACAAAGCTAGGTAGCTGCTGCACCTTGGCCATGTAGCTTTGTGACTGCTGCTGGGGCACGTAGCTTTGTGACTGCGCTGCTTGGGCACGTAGCTTTGTGACTGCTGCTGGGGCACGGAGCTTTGTGACTGCTGCTGCTTGGGCATGTAGCTTTGTGACTGCTGCTGGGGCACGTAGCTTTGTGATGCTGCTGTCGCGGCACGGAGCTTTGCTGATGGGTAACTGCTCGCTGAGGCAGTGGCGCTAGGGTTCATATGGTACGCTAGGCCAGATGTGACACCGCGCACCGCCTCGCCTGTGGTAGGCCTACGCATGCGCCACGGCGCGCTTTGAGTGAACATTCGGGTCGAGCCGTGTTCCTTGCTGGAGCCTCTTGCTAACACTTGTTCTGCGCCACGTGGGCTCGTGGCTTCGTTGTGACGTGGCGGGCACGGTTTATGAGCTGTTGTGCAGCGTGGCTTGGCTCTGTGGTGCTCCGTTGAGCTCTTGATGGACTGCTCTACGCACGTACGCTAGAATCCTGGCGACTGCGTGGCTTGGGCTCTGTGCTTCAGCTATTGTCGATCTGCGGCACGTAGCTTTGTCGACTGCTGCTTCGAGCCAGGCAAGAGCCTTTTCGTGGAGACTTCGACTGTACGGTCATGAGCTATGAGAATGGAACCAGTGGACTCTAGCCGCGTGTAGGCGCGATGAGTACCAAGTTCAGAGTGCACATAGCTGCCAGATGGAAGAGGGACACTGTCAGACGTTGCACTAGGCTTGTTGTCAGTTTATTTGTGCATGTAGATTTAATGCTGCATTGCGCTCCTGAGGAGCTACACTCGTGTGACGGGCTTTGAGTGGACTGCTGTGCGCGGACACGAGTTTAGCTTTTGTGACTGCTGGCGCTGCGGTATCTTTGTGACTGCTGCTTGGGCTCGTTAAGCTTTGTGACTGCGGCACGGGAGCTTAGTGATGTCTCAGTTGGGCACAGAAGTCCTTAGTGTGTCGATCGTGCTGTGTTAGTACACCACCACTAGAGCGTAAGCGCGTACCCATAGAGTAGCATTTTTGATCTGCTGCTGCTGTTTGGCATGTATACTCTTAGTGACCTAGACATGCGTTGGGTCACAGATAAAGACCTTTGTGACTCGTACTGTTTTGAGTTAGATGTGTCAGACTTTCAATAACTGGACTAGCATGTTAGGACTGAGTCTCTAAAGACTTTTGTTATCATGTGCGTGCACCCGCTGATTGTGTCCATTGCAGACTTTATCAGACAGCCTATTTGCTCTGTGTTGCACTGGTTATGCATTGTATGATGACTGCTGATATTAAGTTAATGCTGAGCTCTTCATTGACTTAAGCTGTACTCGTGGCAATGAGCTGTATTAAAGAGCACTCCTAGCTTGAGGCACTGGTCAGCCTTAGTTATATCATGACTTGCTCGTCCCGCTATCGAGTAGTCTTGCGTTGGTATCTGCTGCTATTGGGGGCACTGAGTACACAGCTTTGTGACTGCTGCTGGGCACGTAGCTTGTGACTGCTGCTGCTTGGGCACGTAGCTGTTTGACTGCTGCTGCTTGGCACGTAGCTTGTGACTGCTGCTGCTTGGGCACGTAGCTTTGTGTACTAGTCATGCTTGACTGTGGGTCGTAGGCATCTTATTGTTCTTATTGTGATGACTTTTCTCTGTCTATACCGGCATTCGAGCCTATAATGAGTTATTCTTTGCAGATGTGTGATGTAGTGCTTCGTGTTAAACTGTCAAGTACATGACTGGTGGGCGAGCAGGGGATTCTTCATGTGAGCTCTGCTGCTGCGCGCCATACGGCCGCTTTAGACATGGCGCGCCGTTCGTAGCACGTCTCAGTGAGCTGTCTGCTTGCTCACGTGGACACTGAGTTATCCGCGACTGCGCTTGACCCGTGTCAAGGCTTCTGTGGCCACTGCCCACGTATATATTTGTGACTGCGGTGCGTGGGCTGCGGTAGCTTTGTGGAGCTGGTGGCTGGGGCGTGCGGGGGAGGCGTGTGTGTGACTCGGGCACGTAGGCGTTTGTGAGCTGCTGCGTGTGGGCAGCGTAGCTTTGTGACTGGCTTGGCTGGGGCACGGAGCTTGTGTGGACAGGGGGGGATGGCGTGGCTGGCGTGGTGGGGCAGCGTGAGCTTGTGGGTGGACGTGCCGGGGGCAGCGGTGAAGGCGTTTGGTGACGGTGCTGCTGGGCCAGGCGGAGCTTTGGGAGACTGCTGCGGTGTGGGGCGAGGGTGTAGCTGCGACGGGCCGTGTGGCGGGGTGAGCGTTTGGTGAGCTGGCTGGCTGGCTGGTTTGGCGAGTGTAGGGGCGTTTGTGACTGGCTGCGTGGGGCAGCGTGAGGGGTCTGTGACTGGCTGCGTGGGCTGCGTGTGGCGTGGGGCAGGCGTAGGCTTTCTGACGTGGCTCGGCAGGGAGCTTGTGTGAGGGCTGCTGGCGTGTGTGGGCAGTGGGTAGCTGTTGTGACGTGGGCGTTGGGGGCACGTGTGACCTTGTGACTGCTGCTGCTTCTTGGCACGTAGCTTTTGAGACGGGTGCGGTGGCGGTTGGGCGACGGGGTGAGCCTGTGGTGAGCTGGCTGCGTGCGGCGACGTAGCTTGGTTGTGGACTGCTGGTGTGGGGCGAGCGGGGTGGAGCTTTGCGACTGCTGCTGCTGGGGGGCACGTGGCTGGCTGTGGACTGCTGCGTGGGGCTACTGGGCTGCGTGGTGACGGTGGGCCGTGGTGGGCAAGCGGGTGAGCGTTCGTGGTGAGCTGGCTGGCTGGGGGCGACGGTGGTGGCGTGAGGAGGGGCGGGTGCTGGCCTGCTTGGACGGGTAGCGGTGTTGGGACTGGCGTGCGTGCTGCGGGTGGGACGGTGGAGCGTGTTGGGGAGCTGGTGCGGGTTGCACGGTAGCTGTTGACGTGCTCGGGCTGCGTGCGGGGCGGGGCCGTGGGCACGTGGAGGGCTGTTGGTGGGAGGCGTGCGTGCGGTGGCTGTAGGGGGCTTCTGGTCGAGACGCGACAAGAGCGTGGAGGGTTTCTGGCTGCCGGCTTGGCTGAGGCTGCGTGCCGGACTGCTGGCTGGAGTGCTGGTATGGGCGTAGTGGGCAGGGTAGGGGTGTGGGCCTTGTTGGAGCCGTGGTGATCGTGGTAGGTTGGGCTGGCGCTTTGTGGCAGGCAGCCGTGCTGCCCCGGGCTTGGCGGGGACCTGGTAGGAGGCGGCAGGGCAGGCTGGCTGGCTGGGTGCAGCGCGGGGGTTGCGGGGTGCGGGCGCGGAGGGCGTTGGCCGGTGCGGTGCTGGTCTGGTGGGAAACGGAAGGCTACGCTCCGTGGGCGTGGGGCGAGTGCGCATGGCTGTGCTGCTGGGGGAAGGGGGAAGCCAGGGCTTTCGTGCGGGCCGGCGGAACGAGCGCGAGGCGTGGGGTGGCGGGTGGGGAGTAAGGGATTTGTAGACGTGGTGTCGGGGGACAGAGGATCGTTGTGTGAGGTGTTGCCGAGCGGTCCAGGAGCGGGACGTGGATGAGATGTTGCATATGTGACATGTACAGGAAGATCAGATGTTTACTATAAAGCATGTAGACACCCCCCCCTCTGTGGGAAGTGAACACTACTACTTTAGCAAAACATGAAAAATGTGAGTAGTCTTGGTGGTCTAAATGTTTTACAACTTGAGGTATAAGTGCTTCCCATGACACTCGTCCACATGCTCCCTGGGCCAGACTTCAGAGGGTTATGAAGGCTCCTGAGATATGTCTCTGGGACTCTGAGTATAGGTCGTTGTTGTGCTCCAGGAACGACTGTGGTATGATCTGCCTCCTCCTACTGGCAGCTTTGCTGTCACCTGCTGATGGACTTGTGGATGGGGTGGACAGATGCATGCTGGGAGATATATACGCGACTGACAAGGGAGCTCAAACAGTGATCAACTAAAACACAATGGGAAACAACGGTGCTTTGAAGTTAGGTGCTTTCCTGCTGAATAGAGGGACAGTATCAATCACTGCAGGGTGCTTTGGCCTAGGGTTGGGGTTAGCTAGGGTTAGGGTTCATTACCAGAAATGTTAAACTTTCACAAAGACATACCTTTGCTATTAACACGGACAAAGTTCAGTGAATGTGCACGTTATGACTGTTTGGTAGTCACTTTTGAGCACAACAGCGTGAAGCATTTCTCGGATAAATACTGATAGCGACAAGTTTTCTTTTGCCGCATCATATAACAGCGTACTTTCCATGATGGTTAGGGTTAGGGTTAGGCAAACGTCAAACTAAATAAGCCCAGGTACATTTCAACATTGTTCTCTCTTCTAGAACCCAAGTCATGTCTCCCAACTCATTAGGACCAGTGATTATGATGATGAGTTGCAGCTTGTTTCAAACCAATACCAATCAGTGACAGAGAGGAATGTGATTGGATGAACACAATGTTTAAAATGAGCATCAGCCCCTCAGCTGACATAGTTCTGTAGTCACACAGTTCTTAGTTCTGTGGAGGATTGTAGTTGTGGCACCAGGGTC
The DNA here is from genome assembly GCA_002895965.2 of Coryphaenoides rupestris. Classification (NCBI taxonomy): domain Eukaryota; kingdom Metazoa; phylum Chordata; class Actinopteri; order Gadiformes; family Macrouridae; genus Coryphaenoides; species Coryphaenoides rupestris. The sequence goes on from PIJE02000088.1 coordinate 31,003, forward strand.
ACTGTGATACAGTATCTGTCCAGTCATGGCTGCTACTGTGGCCTTTCTCATCAGGTGAGTTGCTCTTGCTTGTAGCGTGTACTTGATTCAACTGTTGATAGTTCATGTTCATGTAGTAGTCCTGTTAATAATCTTGGTGGATGCTTTAAAACTGCTTGGATTTCTCCTCCAGGGTACTGCAATTGTCTCTGCTACTTGTTGGGGGATGGCAAGCAAATGGTGAGTTTAATCTGGTGCTGTGGCATTTAAAACTGGTATTAAATGCCACACTAGAGCATCTTCAGTTGTAGACTGGGAACAATATCATGTGCAATAGTCCAATATTTGAACATGTGCATTATTGCCCTTCAACATCAGGTGCAATATTAGACACCCCTTCTATTTTACTAAATATCTTTCCTATATTACTTGGGTTTATGCACTGTACATTAATCATGTTTTGCTACTTTTTTTTTTAACAACTGCTGGCACAAGAATTTCCCTCAGGATGAATAATGTTCCTTATGATCAATCTTGTGCTAACACCTGTATAATGTTCACCAGCTTACAGCAAGTGGTTGTCTGGGAAGCTGGGACATCAACAAGATTTGTCCCGAACCCCCGTCCACCAGTCTTATCCAGAGCAGCCTGGCGTTGGGCCGCAGACGCCTGGCTCCCTTCCCCAGCAGAAGCCGTGGATGCCCAGCCAGGAGCGCACGGCAAGTCGGCCGAGCACGGTGACCCAGCAGCAGCCTACTGGTTACAGGTCCCAGCAACGGGGGCAGAGGCTGCCTCAACAAAGGCAGCAACCTACCAGATACAGGCTTCAACAAGGGCGCCTACTGCCTAGATACAGACCCCAGCAGCAGTCTCAAAGCTATGTGCCCAAGCAGCAGCAGTCTCAAAGCTATGTGCCCAAGCAGCAGCAGCAGTCTCAAAGCTATGTGCCCAAGCAGCAGCAGCAGTCTCAAAGCTACGAGCCCCAGCAGCAGCAGTCTCAAAGCTACGAGCCCAAGCAGCAGTCTCAAAGCTCTGTGCCCAGCAGTCAGAAAGCAGTCAGAAAGCTCTGTGCCCAAGCAGCGCAGCAGTCACAAGAACGTGCCCAGCAGCAGGCAGCAGTCACAAAGCTACGTGCCCAAGCAGCAGTCAACAAAGCTACGTGCCCAAGCAAGCAGTCACAAAGCTACGTGGCCCAAGCAGCAGCCAAAGCTATGTGCTAAGCAGCAGCAGCAGTCTTCAAAAGACTACGTGCAGCAAGCAGCAGCAGCAGTCTCAGAAGCTACGTGCCAAGCAGCAGCAGCAGTCACAAGCTACATGCCCAATCATGCAGTCACAAAGCTACGTGCCAAGCAGCAGCAGCAGCAGTCAAAAGCCTACGTGCCGCCAGCAGCAGTCACAAAGCTATGAGCCAGCAGCAGCAGGCAGTCTCAAAGTTACGTTGCCAAGCAAGCGGCAGCAGTTCTCAAAGCTACGTGGGCCCAAGCAGCAGTCATCAAAGCTACGTGCCCAAGAAGTGGCAGGCAATCTCTAAGCTACGAGCCCAAGCAGCGGCAGCAGTCTCAAAGCTACGTGCCCAAGCAGCGGCAGCAGTCACAAAGCTACGTGCCCAAGCAGCAGCAGCAGTCACAAAGCTACGTGCCCAAGCAGCAGCAGCGGCAGCAGTCACAAAGCTACGTGCCCAAGCAGCGGCAGCAGTCACAAAGCTACGTGCCCAAGCAGCAGTCACAAAGCTACGTGCCCAAGCAGCAGTCACAAAGCTACATGCCCAAGCAGCAGTCACAAAGCTACGTGCCCAAGCAGCGGCAGCAGTCTCAAAGCTACGTGCCCAGGCAGCAGTCTCAAAGCTACGTGCCCAGGCAGCAGTCTCAAAGCTACGTGCCCAACCAGCGGCAGCAGTCTCAAAGCAACGTGCCCAGCCAGCGGCAGCAGTCTCAAAGCTACGTGCCCAACCAGCGGCAGCAGTCTCAAAGCTACGTGCCCAACCAGCGGCAGCAGTCTCAAAGCTACGTGCCCCAGCAGCAGTCTCAAAGCTACGTGCCCAAGCAGCAGCGGCAGCAGTCACAAAGCAACGTGCCCAAGCAGCAGCAGCAGTCACAAAGCTACGTGCCCAAGCAGCAGTCACAAAGCTACGTGCCCAAGCAGCAGTCACAAAGCTACGTGCCCAAGCAGCAGTCACAAAGCTATGTGCCCAAGCAGCAGCAGCAGTCTCAAAGCTACGTGCCCAAGCAGCAGCAGCAGTCTCAAAGCTACGTGCCCAAGCAGCAGCAGCAGTCACAAAGCTACATGCCCAAGCAGCAGTCACAAAGCTACGTGCCCAAGCAGCAGCAGCAGCAGTCACAAAGCTACGTGCCCCAGCAGCAGTCACAAAGCTATGAGCCCAAGCAGCAGCAGCAGTCTCAAAGCTACGTGCCCAAGCAGCGGCAGCAGTCTCAAAGCTACGTGCCCAAGCAGCAGTCACAAAGCTACGTGCCCAAGCAGTGGCAGCAATCTCAAAGCTACGAGCCCAAGCAGCGGCAGCAGTCTCAAAGCTACGTGCCCAAGCAGCGGCAGCAGTCACAAAGCTACGTGCCCAAGCAGGCAGCAGCAGTCACAAAGCTACGTGCCCAAGCAGCAGCAGCGGCAGCAGTCACAAAGCTACGTGCCCAAGCAGCGGCAGCAGTCACAAAGCTACGTGCCCAAGCAGCAGTCACAAAGCTACGTGCCCAAGCAGCAGTCACAAAGCTACATGCCCAAGCAGCAGTCACAAAGCTACGTGCCCAAGCAGCGGCAGCAGTCTCAAAGCTACGTGCCCAGGCAGCAGTCACAAAGCTACGTGCCCAGGCAGCAGTCACAAAGCTACGTGCCCAACCAGCGGCAGCAGTCTCAAAGCAACGTGCCCAACCAGCGGCAGCAGTCTCAAAGCAACGTGCCCAACCAGCGGCAGCAGTCTCAAAGCAACGTGCCCCAGCAGCAGCAGTCACAAAGCTACGTGCCCCAGCAGCAGCAGTCACAAAGCTACGAGCCCAAGCAGCAGCAGTCACAAAGCTACGTGCCCAAGCAGCAGCAGCAGCAGCAGCAGTCACAAAGCTACGTGCCCCAGCAGCAGTCACAAAGCTATGAGCCCAAGCAGCAGCAGCAGTCTCAAAGCTACGTGCCCAAGCAGCGGCAGCAGTCTCAAAGCTACGTGCCCAAGCAGCAGTCACAAAGCTACGTGCCCAAGCAGCGGCAGCAATCTCAAAGCTACGAGCCCAAGCAGCGGCAGCAGTCTCAAAGCTACGTGCCCAAGCAGCGGCAGCAGTCACAAAGCTACGTGCCCAAGCAGCAGCAGCAGCAGTCACAAAGCTACGTGCCCAAGCAGCAGCAGCGGCAGCAGTCACAAAGCTACGTGCCCAAGCAGCGGCAGCAGTCACAAAGCTACGTGCCCAAGCAGCAGTCACAAAGCTACGTGCCCAAGCAGCAGTCACAAAGCTACGTGCCCAAGCAGCAGTCACAAAGCTACATGCCCAAAGCAGCCAGTCACAAAGCTACGTGCCCAAGCAGCGGCAGCAGTCTCAAAGCTACGTGCCCAGGCAGCAGTCTCAAAGCTACGTGCCCAGGCAGCAGTCACAAAGCTACGTGCCCAACCAGCGGGCAGCAGTCTCAAAGCAACGTGCCCAACCAGCGGCAGCAGTCTCAAAGCAACGTGCCCAACCAGCGGCAGCAGTCTCAAAGCAACGTGCCCCAGCAGCAGCAGTCACAAAGCTACGTGCAGCAGCAGTCACAAAGCTACGAGCCCAAGCAGCAGCAGTCACAAAGCTACGTGCCCAAGCAGCAGCAGCAGTCACAAAGCTACGTGCCCAAGCAGCGGCAGCAGTCTCTAAGCTACGTGCCGCAGCAGCAGTCACAAAGCTACGTGCCCCAGCAGCAGTCACAAAGCTACGTGCCCCAGCAGCAGTCACAAAGCTACGTGCCCAAGCAGCAGCAGCAGTCACAAAGCTACGTGCCCCAGCAGCAGTCACAAAGCTACGTGCCCCAGCAGCAGTCACAAAGCTACGTGCCCCAGCAGCAGTCACAAAGCTACGTGCCCAAGCAGCAGCAGCAGTCACAAAGCTACGTGCCCCAGCAGCAGCACAGTCACAAAGCTACGTGCCCCAGCAGCAGCAGTCACAAAGCTACGTGCCCAAGCTGCAGCAGCAGTCAGAAAGCTACATGGCCAAGGTGCAGCAGCTACCTAGCTTTGTGGCCCAGAAGCAGTAACCACCAATCCAGGTTTCTTCATCCAGAAGGTACAACACCTAATGTGAATCTGGTTGAGTAAGAAGTCTGCGGAATGTCATTTGCTGACCACATTTTATATTGTTTCAGGTCATCACTGGAGGCCGCACAATGAGACTGGATTATCATCGGCTGTAATTTACTTTGTCTGCAGAAAAATAATAAATACATTTTGTTTAAATCCTGTTTCTGTTGGCTTGGCCGGTATGCATGCTGGTAGACTAGACTGGTTGTGTTAAATTGCCAATGGCTGAGAGGTTGCATATGTGTGACATGTACAGGAAGATCAAATGTTTACTATGCAGCATGTAGACCCCCCCCCCCCCCCCCCCCCTGTGGGAAGTGAACACACTTCTACTTTAGCAGAATTTAAACATTTGCATGGTCTTGGTGGTCAAAATGTTTTACAACTTGAGGTACAAGTGCTTCATGCTTGTTGCAATGATAAGCTTCCCGTGAAACCCAGCCCACATGCACCGTCTCTGGGCCGGACTGCAGAGGGTTACCAACTCTCCTGAGACGGTACATCTCTGGGACTCTGAGGAGACTGCAGCAGACTCCTCACCTGTAGGGAGTCCACTTGCACGTCTAACCCTAAAACAAATACTCAGAGGCTGTCGAGGACTACTCTCCCAGCAGGGGTCAGTGTTTCCTAAAGTATTTGCTTGTCTTTCACATTCTCATTTCTGGACAAAGCATGTAAAGATGTATTGAAGCTGTTCATCTCCTTTCCCATTTGGCTATGGTTAAGAATGTCAATGTTCAAGGTGATTAGTATGTAAAGCTCCACAATGATTGGGTCAATGACATCTTAACTGAACATTGCTGCTGTTCAGACCCTTAAAACATTAAGATACAGTAAAGATAACACATCTAGTGTCATATCACAAATCAATCATTTTGTTTTATGAATATCTTCTTCCAGTGAAACTTTTTGACAAGTTAATATTTCCTGGAATTATGACATTTCAATCAATTACAAATACACCATACAAACAAATGCACCGTACAATAGCGGCGACCTAATACTTGATGTATTTCAATTTACTACTGATGTGCAGTCGTACTATCCATGTATGACCTCATATCAGCAGGGCCTAACACAGAAAATACACGAATAAACAGACACACACACACACACAGAGGATTTCCCACTGAAAGTATTTATTGACGTGGTACAGTACAGTACAGTATTGGTGACACTTTTGAGGGAATTGTTGCCGCAGACAGTCCAGAACTTGAGTCTCCTAACGTTGTGGCGGCTCCCGTGAAGCCTTGAGACAAGAATAACCTCACAGATGCTGGAACACGTCGTGATGTTGGTGTCAATACGCCGCGTTGTCTGCTTAAGTTGCTTGAGTTGCGTGACACACGAGACACTCGAGTGGATAGGACCTGAAGAGCAGACGCGTGTGATTCTTGTGGAAAGCAGTTTGAGAAGCGCTGGCGGAGTAAATGTGGGACAGAATCTAAAAGAGAGAGCGACAGAGAGAGAGAGAGAGAGAGAGAGAGTCGATGTGTTCGTTCGAAGCAGATTCTTCCTCCTCTTCCTCCATCTCTTCTACATACAGTGTCTATCGCCTACTGTTTCCTAGCCTAGAACAACCTTCATCAGCAACCCAATGCCCTAAAACGTGTCACTTTTAAAAAGGCACTTTTAAAGGTGTTCCTTTTTATTATTATTATTATTATTATTATTATTATCGTTATTTTACTTTCACTAACACAACATCAATATATCCCATTTGCTGCATTCTATTATCATTTTGTTAGTTTCCATGCTTCAAATGTTTTTTTTCTTTGTGTCCACCACCCGTCCTGTCGGCCGTTTCCCTCGTCTCCCACCCCCCCCCCCCCCCCGCGCCCACCCCCATCTCTCTCTCCGTTGTGGTACAGTCCGGTCGGTCTCACTCTTCTTCGTCTGTCTGCTGGGTCGACTCATTGATCACCTGGGGGGGGGGGGGGGGGGGAACACATGTGATACGTGACGGTCAGAATGATCCACGCACGTGTGGAATGCGTGGGACGCGTGTCGTCAGTCAACTGAGAACGGAATGATCTGGAAAAGGGTGTCCATTTACCTGTCCATCTCTGGTCTCGATGGTCTTAATGACGACCCTTTTGGAGTGGTCCACCATGGGACGGCTCTCTAACATGGTCTCTGTGACGGCAGGGAAGGAATAAAGAAAAACAACATGTTTTGATGACACAGCAGTAGGTGTGTGTAGTGTGTGTGTGTGTGTGTGTGTGTGTGTGTGTGTGTGTGTGTGTGTGAGTGCGGGGGGCAGGGGGGCCGGAGGACTGAATTGATTTCCTCCACCTTGATGAAGTAACCTCGGCTGTGGCGGTGGTGTGCATGAGACACGGAGGCGTAGGTACGTGTAGAATGGATTTACTGGGAGATCAGATGGAATATAAATGGAACCGGGTAACTGGATGCACAGATGAAGAACAGGAGGGCAGACAGGGCGGGCAGGAGGTGGCAGGATGGTAAATGGTGAGATGGTTAGTCGCGGGTAACTGGTAATAAAAGGTAATAAATCGACCGAGCCAAGAATGAATACCGACGCCGCGATACCAACAACAATCTGCCGATGAGCCGACGGAAAGCCAGGGTTCTTATACAGGGTGGGTGACGGAAGATTGGCTGCAGGTGCCGTCGGCAGGACAGGTGAGTGCAGCGGGTAATTAGGCAGGGAGCGTCCACCAATACCCGAAGACAGCGCAGGGAGCGTGTGTATTTGCTAATTTTTCTCTTAATTTTCTCATTTAACTGGAAAGGGAATATAGAATACAAAAAGAATAGTGCGTTGTTGCACCTTAATAGACACACACTTAGTTTGAGGTGTTTGGATATGATTTGTATTTCTACTAAAAGCGTTCTTTGTGTTGCTGGTCAGTGCATAACATGTCTGGGTTCATCAGTGGTGTTAAGACTCATCGCTCAATGGGAGGCATTGTCCGGCGCGAGTCCTGGAACAGGAAAGCTGAGGCTCCCCCAGAGCCAAAGCCATTGTTTCCATTCTAACCTGATGAGGAGGAAAAGGGGGATTTATGGGAAATCTACAAAGTAAGCTCTCGGCCAAGTCCACGGGCTGGCGTGTGTGTGTGTGTGAATGTGTGTGTGTGTGTGTGTGTGTGCGTGTGCGTGTGTGTGTGCGCGTGTGTGTGTGTTTGTGTGTGTTTGTGTGTGCGATGAGTACATGGGGGTGTGTGGACAGACAGAAACTCTCTCTCTGTCTGTCTGTCTCTCTCTCCATCTCTATCTGTGTGTGTGTGTGTGTCTCTCTCTCTCTCTCTCTCTCTCTCTCTCTCTCTCTCTCTCTCTCTCTCTCTCTCTCTCTCTCTCTCTCTCTCTGTCTGTGTCTCTCTCTCTCTCTCCTCTCTCTCTCTCTCTCTCTCTCGGTCTCTCTCTCTGTCTCTCTCTCTCTCTCTGGCTTGTGGTCCCCAGACGGCTACACCCACACCAGCGACAGGAACGCGGTCACGGTGTGGAGGGTTCGGGTCTCGGCTCTCGGGTCTCGGGTCTCGGGAGGGGGAGAGGGAAGGGGCCCATGGAACAATACGAGGCCCCCCCGGTCTGGGGCCCCAGCAGCAGGCCTTTGTGAGCCACTTCGTCACGGAGCTCCGGCGCCGCTCTCCAGATCAAAGACCATTAGCGTTGAGGTTGACCAGACGATGCTCACGCGGCAGCCCTGGCCTGGCCTCCATTTAACCAACGACATCTTACTGCCACCAAATGTTATCGCTGCAAACAACCAGCCCAGCACCAGAAACCAGCATCTTGCTAAAGGCTGGCTTGTTGTTGTTGTTGTTGTTATGAACCGCTGGTCTCACAACAACGATCGATAGCTAAAGGTACCTTGGCCCGCTTCTGGAAGCAGCAAAGTTTTAGATTGAATTCTAACATTTCCACATTTCACATGCGGATTTGTTGTTTTGAAGGTCAGTTGACTAATCAACGGCTGCACCGTGTGTCTCGAGTCAAGTCAGCTTCTATTCATGTGTCGCTCCAGCCCTTCATTATGATCACACATGCGTGGCTTCTTAAAGTCCCATATTATTCAAACGAGACGTCTGTGAGCTCTGAAGGGGGGAGGAACGCACATTGACGCCGTGTCCTCCGACGTACGGCTTTCTATAAACCCGTCCGACTTCGTGCCGTCCCAATCGGACAAACTCGGGTGGCAATGAACGCCGAACCAGGCCTAAAGTGTCTTTGTCTTTGGCGTTAGTTTGCCTTTCTATAGTCTTTCGACGTGGCTCGTCAAGTGGGCGACCCGCTTAATTCTGACACTTGCATGCACTTGTGTGTGCAGGGGGGGGGTGTTAGAATTAATTGATAGC
>PIJE02000088.1:41914-70769 GCA_002895965.2 Coryphaenoides rupestris
GGGAAAAACTCTGTATCAACTCGCTCTTTAGGACCACCCCCTCCCAGCCAATCCACCTGACTTTGTACCACTCCCGACCCGGAGTTGGCTCAGCACCTCGTTACTGCGGCGACGTCCTCGGCCGTCAGTCCGGCTTAACCACCAGATCTGCGTGCGCTCCTGGACGCAGCTCAGCGTCCAACTCCCAGACAGGAGGCGACACGGAGAACCAGGGGAAGAAGATAAGAAAAACAATAAACAACTGAAAGTCATCATTTCATATAGCGTCAATAATCATACCCGCTAAAAACATTGCCAGAGCGTACAAGAGCGCATCGTCTCCTTCCCGGGACAATCCCCGCCTCCGTGCGCTTTTAACTCGGTGTCCACCATGTATAATCGGTGGAGCGTCTAAACGTAATTGGCCGGGTCCAAAGATAGCTGCCCTGACGTCAAGCGAGCAGCTGGACCAGAGGATACGTTGTCCACCGCTACTCCGAAAGAATAATGTTGAGTGTTCATCTGTTAAACTACACGTCCTCAAAAGGCTTTTACAAGGCATATAATTAGGGCATTGATTAACACCCCCTAGCCCTAGTACCCCCTCAAATCAGAAAGAAACATAAATTATAATCCCAAACAGCAAATAACAAGTAAGAACATAAGTGGAAAACATGGTAGATAGTATTACTATATGTATAAGCAACAGCAAGTATGAATATTTCCTTGATCGAGATCTCTTAACCCTCAAATCGAGGAACAGACTCCCTTGAAAGACTCAATCTCCTCTCCACAAACCCATGGGAGCATTGTCACACCTGCACCACACACACACCACAGCAGACCACACACAACACACACACACACACCACACACACACACACACCAAACACAACACAACACACCACAGCACACACACACACACCACACACAAGCACACACACACCACACACACACAACACACACACACACACAGCACACACGAGCCACACACACAAACCCCATGGGCAAATACACAATAGAGCGTTGAATTCATCCGGATAAAATGTACCCTTTCCCCCAAACAATCCAGTCAGTGAAGAATGGAATCATTATGGTTCCCTATTGCTGAGAACTCCTGGTTATTGGAACAAACGATAGCTAGAGCATACCATTCCTCCTACAACCGATTGCCATGGCAACAGACTAACAGGGAAGGAACACAAAACAAACAATTGGAAGACTATTCCATCCGCCACTCCGGTTTAAGTAAAAGATAATAGTATTTTAAAATCACCAAAGAGATTAAGCATCCGTAACTTTGCCACGTTATGTCATAACCCCATCTTCTCCTCCTCGTCGATCACATGCCTCTTCTCCCTCTCTCTCCATCTCTTAGGATTACCATTCCGTTGCCCACCTTTTCTTCCCTTAATATGAGAGGTCAGTACGACGCACAGAACACAGAACACACAACAACCCACGAGACTTGTTGAGAAGGTTGTAGCTGCTGGAGTTGCATGTCGTTTTCACTTGTTTTGGTGCAGGAGATTTTCAGTGTGTGCGTGTGTGTGCGCGTGTGTGTGTGTGTGTGTGTGTGTGTGCGTGTGTGTGTGTCTGCGTGTCTTGCTGAGTCAGACTCCTCATGCATTATATATGAACTGAACTTCATCAAAACGTCTAGCAGAGGCGAACCAAAAGGTCTCCTCTGTTTCAATCATGAAATCACCCACAGTAAGAACTCTCAACAATTCGTATTCATCTAAATTTACACCACCAGGTGTGAGCATGATTAGCCATTACAAGCCGTTTCGTAATTGTCTCCAGACTAAAATTGTCATTATGACAAAGTGACATCACAAGTGGGAGTGGGAGTGTCCTCCCCGGTGTACGCACCTGACGGTATAATAGGGCCTGACGTGCTGTGTCACACACACACACAACACAGTGCGATCTCACGGGAGAAGCCACGCCCTTTTTAAACAAGGCTCAGCAGCAGCAGCAGCAGCAGCAGCAGTGTGGGCCTTTCTTGATGTGAATACAATGTGTGTGTGAATGTTAACATGGGTCAGAGTTCTGTTACGCTGTAATGAGCTGCTGCTGGTGGTGGTGGTGGTGGTGGTTGTGGTGGTGGAGGTGGTGGTGGTTAGGGGGCTGTAATAGACAGTGCTGCTTGGTCGAAGCTATTTGTCCACACGGAATGCGTCTAACGTTGTGACCTCATCCGATCGTAGGAGGACCCGCACCGGCCACGAGGACACCCTGCTTGCCCTCTCCAGGGAGGCGGCGTGTTATCAGTCAACGCGGTAAGATCAATAGACCCTAACCCTAACCCTAACCCCAAGAAGATTGGGCTCAATAACAAGACAAAATACAAAACATGAACGTAATGGTCCACCGATTTAAAAGAACATTATTCAGGGTCATAATACAACCAAACTGATGTGCTGATATTTGAATATTTGGCGTAAATTAAATATGTTTGTGGTAAGGGGTAACCCTTTTTTCGGCTGGGCAATGGTGTCAGTTTTTTAAGCCGTGGATCTCCCATGAACCATTAGCCAGATTCCTAGGGGTTTAATGCCTCTATGAAGTGGAGTGTTGTCTGCTCGTGGCTCTGGTGATAAACACCTGCACCATGTTGGCGATGCTGTGGGCGGGGCGTGTCAGACCCAACCAGCCGATCAGGAACAAAGAGTAGCTTATAGGGCTGCATAAACAAGATGCACACGGCCTATACGGCTCGTATATCCAGCCGGCCATCCTGCGGATTCAAGGGCGCGCTTGACGTTTTGCGGCCATTTGGAATAAAAGCGATGAAAGAAAGAGGAGGAAGAGACGATCGTTGTCGCGGTTCTTTCCCCCGCCGTACCTGTCTGAAGGTCTGCAGGTTGTGCTCAGCATCTTCCTTCTGCAGCATCTCCTCCTGCAGCCTGTCGACGGAAACAAGGAGTCTTACATCACCGTGGGGTGGGAGGGGGGGAGGGTTGGGTGGGGTTGGGAGGGGGGGAGGGTTGGGAGGGTTGGGGGGAGGGTTAGGTGGGGTTGGGTGGGTGGAGGAGGTGGAGCTGCTGCCACGCCCTCGAAAAAGGCAATGAATGAGCTAAGTTAGGACTGATAAAGCAATCACACAGAATATGATTTAAAGTATAGAAGTATACAATTATATCACCTTGGATGGGCTAATACAAATAATTATAGAAAAAAAATAAAGAATGTATTCATGACTGGAAAGTTCCTGTCACCTTTCTACAGGATCTCAGTTTCGACCGACTGCATTTATACTGTACGTATATATTGATGGGGAAAAGAAATTCACAGATATTGCGATATGATTGAATAAGATAAGATTAGTTAAGATAAGATGAGATAGAACTTTATCAATCCCGAAGGAAATTCTTGTGCCAGGTTGCACAGCAATAGAATATAACAATAGAGAAATAAACTGTAGAATAATACAAATAAAATAACAGATTTACAAATGTACAGTAAGTCTAGAAGTCCTGGGAGAAGTATAAAAATATAGGATAAGAAAATATAAGATATTCAGTCCGCAAAAACTATTTGAATAATTGAAGTGTAATTAAACGGTAATAATGATGATGATGATGATGATAATAATAACAATAATAATAATGATGATAATGATGATGATAATAACAATAACCAATAATATAATAATAATAATATAATAATAATAATAAATATTAGTAGGCATGCATCATTTTTAGTCACAATTGGGTATAGAATAACCGTCATACTTTTTTTTATAATAAATTTATAAATGGTGTTTTTTGATTAACTTCGGCCCCTACGATTCCGATATCGACAATCGACCATCGTTTCAACAATCGGTATCGCGGTGGCTGGGTGTGTGTGTTTTACTGTACTTGAGTCTCAGGCGCTCCGTGTCGTCGGCCAGGTTGTCCCGCTCCACCTCCACCTGCGCCTTGTCGCGGGTCAGCTGCTCCAGCCCGGCCGCGCATCTCCGCAGCTCCTCCATCGCCGTACACGTCGCTGACCCGGGAGCGGCCCCCGCCTTGCTCGCCCAGCGCCCAGGCCGCTCCAGCTCCGCGGCCAGCGCCCGGTTCTGCTGCTCCAGGGTGCGCACCGTGTCGATGTAGGTGGCGAAGCGGTCGTTCAGGTGCTGCATCTGCGCCTTCTCGTCACTGCGCGTCGTGCGGAACTCCGCGTTGATCGCCTCGGACAGCGAGAAGTCCACCACGGAGACGCCGGCGCCGCCTCTGGAGACGCCGGGGCCTCCGTGCGTAATGCGCCTCCTGGATGACGGGGACGACGACGACATCATCACGGAGCCCGAGGTGCGCTGCGCCATCACCGGGCGGCTGGAGGAGATGGAGGTGGGGTAGGCGTAGGAGGAGTAGGAGGAGGAGGTGGACCGGCCTCCTGCCCCGGGACGCTCCGAGCTGAACATCCTGGAGTAGGAGGAGGAGGCGGTGGAGGAGGAGGTCGGCCTGCCGCTGGACGCACGGCTAGTACGCATCATCCTGCTGCTGCTCCTGGTGCTGCTCCTGATGCTGATGCTGCGCTCACCAGACGCTCCTTTTTAGGATGAAAAGTCAAGTAAAGTAAAGTAGGATAGATGGGTAGGTAGGTAGGATGGGAGGTAGGAGGCTAGGATAGAAGGTGGGATAGAAGGTAGGAGGCTAGGATAGAAGGTAGGAGGGTAGGAAGGTAGTGACTGTCCCCAGAACCCGTGCTCAGAGCTCAGCAGACCCCCTGGAGGAGCACACTTGGGTTTTTATAGTCCTCTCTCCCCCCTCCTCCTCCTCCTCCTCTTCCTCCTACTCCTCCTCCTCCTCTTCTAGCCAAATGACATAACGGTGCGTAAAGCGCAGGAGGAGAAGGAGGAGTCTTTGGGCACGGGTGGCAGGGGGGGAGGGAGGGGGGGGGGGGGGGGTGGGAGAGAGGGAGGCATGGGGAGGGAGGGAGGGAGGATGGGGGGGGGGGGACGTGGAGGGTGGGAGAACACACCACCCCCCCCTCCCTCCCTCCCTCCCCCTTCCTATTGTTTTCCTCTCAACAAAGGACTGTGCAGCTCTGCAGCAAGTGACCAAGTTGACCCCCCCAGCCCGCCCCCTACAAGGTCTTCATGTTTTTAATAAAGTATGTTGCAGAAAAACTTCAATAATAATACAAATGCATTATTATAATATGCTTATAATTAGATATAATCTATAATTATATAATATATAATGATTATATATTATATAGAATTATTATAATAAATAATAATCCAAAATTCTTCTTCTAATATTGTTATAATTATATATAATTATTGAATATTTAATGATTATATCTAATATATAATTATGATAATAAAATAATAACATTATTAATAATTAATAACAACATTAATAATCTAATATTTTTCTAATGATATGTAATATATAATTATAGTACATATATAATTATGATATGTAATATATATTATATAGTTATAAAAAAAGAATAATACATTATAATAACAGAATAATAAAAAATATTATTAAATATTATATAGAATATATAATTCTACAATATATCATTATTATATAATATATATGTATATATTTAATTATTATAATACAATAATAATACAGCATTATTAAATAATAATGCAAAATTATTATTTTAGCAAAAGAAGAGCCTCACGTCATAAAACATCATATAGCGACGAGATGTATAATATATATAATATATATAATATATATAATGTGTAGATATGATGACGCCAGGAACCCGGAACCATTGTTCACAGAGTGTGTGTTCCGGCCGGACGCGCTGCGCTGTCACACCACGTGGTGCTGCTGGGTGACAACATGGAGGAGGAGGAGGAGAAGGGGGCGGGGGCGCTGAGGGTCCTGGAGCTGTACAGCGGCGTGGGGGGCATGCACCACGCCCTCAGAGGTCTGTCTGTCTGCCTGCCTGTCTGTGTGTGTGGGCTGTCTGTCTGTCTGTCTGTCTGTGTGTGTGAGAGAGAGAGTGTGTGTGTGTGTGTCTCTCTCTCTCTCTCTCTCTCTCTCTCTCTCTCTGTGCTGTGTGTGTGTGTGTGTGTCTGTCTGTCTGTCTGTCTGTCTGTGTGGTGTGTCTGCCTGTCTGTCTGTCTGTCTCTGTCTTTCTGTCTGTGTCTCTCTCTCTGTGGTGTCTGTCTGTCTGTATGCTGTGTGTGTGGTGTGTCTGTCTGTCTGTCTGTCTATCTGTGTGTGTGTGTGTGTGTGTGTGTGTGTGTGAGAGAGAGAGAGAGAGAGAGTGTGAGAGAGAGAGAGTGTGAGTGTGTGTGTGCAATGCCATCTAGGCAACACACACACACACGTCATGGGTTGTTTTTCTCATCCTGTGTTTGTTTTATTGTCATTTGTTCAACACAAGAACATTTTAGCTTTTGCAACGTAACTGTCAGAGCTGCCATTGAGAGTTTAAATAGCCTATAGTATAGTATAGTAAAGTATAATATAGTATACTATACTATATTATACTATATTATACTAGCTGAAAGTACTGCAGCTCCCTGTGGCTTCACTGTGGGAGGTTTTAAATATGTATGCATATTATATTAATCTGGTGTCTGTCTGTCTGTCTTGTCTGTCTGTCTGTCTGCTGTCTCTGTCTTTCTGCCTGTCTTTCTGTCTGTGTCTCTCTCTCTGTGGTGTCTGTCTGTCTGTATGCTGTGTGTGTGGTGTGTCTGTCTGTCTGTCTGTCTATCTGTGTGTGTGTGTGTGTGTGAGAGAGAGAGAGAGAGAGAGAGAGAGGTGAGAGAGAGAGAGTGTGAGTGTGTGTGTGCAATGCCATCTAGGCAACACACACACGTCATGGGTTGTTTTTCTCATCCTGTGTTTGTTTTATTGTCATTTGTTCAACACAAGAACATTTTAGCTTTTGCAACGTAACTGTCAGAGCTGCCATTGAGAGTTTAAATAGCCTATAGTATAGTATAGTATAGTATAGTATAGTATAGTATAGTATACTATACTATACTATACTATACTATACTAGCTGAAAGTACTGCAGCTCCCTGTGGCTTCACTGTGGGAGGTTTTAAATATGTATGCATATTATATTAATCTGGGGAAAAACCAGCCAGAGCAAGTCAAGCAAACAGGAGTTGGGCTTTTCTATATCCCATAAAAATATAAGACAATATAAGATCCATCAATGTAAATGAATGTGTTGAGGAACATGTCAACAACACAGTTATATAATTCATCGTATAGACTGTAATATTGGTCATATCTGTAATCAAACAGAACTTTAAATGAATTAAATTATGAGCATTCCAGTGGTTCCTCTTCTCTCATCTCGTCTCGTGTTCATCCAGAGAGCGGCGTTGCTGCCCAGGTAGTGGCGGCCATTGACGTCAACACCACAGCCAATCAGGTCTACAGACACAACTTCCCGGACACGCCCCTCTGGCCCAAGACCATTGAGGTGAGCGTTGTTGTTGTTGTTGTTGTTGTTGTTGTTGTTGTGGGCGTGTTGCTGCTACAATGTGCTTATGAATTCAAAATTCTAATTTAAAATGCTATTCTAAACGGTCTCACTGAAGCTCATTACATTGCAGTATATGGAGATTTAAAGGGACTATTCTTCCTTTCTCACTGACTTTTAAAAGATCATTCATCATTAATGTACGCTGTAAAACGGCGTATTGCAATCAGTCAATATCTTTATTTCATGCCGATGCAATTCAATGATGCAACTCCTGCCTTAATATCCAATTATATCTGATAATTATTATACCATTCCTTTATAGTACCGTGCCACACAAAGACGTGTGGCACGTGTGCCGTAACACAATGTTATGGCAAAGCTTTTATGGTCGACAATTAAAATCGAAATATGCCCTGACCCTCACTTTACCCTCCTGCCATCAGGGTGTAATTATCCTCAATGATCTGCTTAGGTGTTAGTTTCACCGTCGGCACCACATGCATGTCAATGTTTTATTTGGCCATCGCGCATAAAAGTGTAACCGAGGATGTGTTTTAGTGTGTGTGTGTGGGAGGGAGGGAGGGAGGGAGGGAGGGGAGTGCAGACGAGACGAGACGAGACAAGGTCCATTGCTTGGTCAGCAGCCACCGTTTCCCTCCACCCCACCCCGCTGGGAAGCAGACAGTTCTGCCGCAGCTCATCCACAACGTGACGAAGGCAGAAGCAGTGTCTCTGGGAGGTCTTCCTCGCAGGCCCTCCTGTTTGACGGTCGACTGCACGGCAGGAGGAGCTCCCGTTGTGTCTCGTGTCAGCTTGTTGTGTTTGTCGTGTTAGCATGTCATATACATTAGCGGGAGGCTTCCATTTTGGCACGTAGACGGAACACTCAAGTCTCACCTTTTGTACAGAATTTGATTGAACTATTAAATTATTAAACTTCTTGAATCTATCAGTGTTTTGTCTGCATCGTGTGACTCAACATTTCTCTTCTTGCTATTTTATTAGTCTTTTTTTGCCTACTATTTTTGCGTACTGTCGCCTTGTCATGCCACTGTTCAGTGTTCTTGCTGTTAACAGCAAGACTAGTACAAGGTCATTCATGTTGGCTTTGTTTGTTTGTTTGTTTGTTTGCTTGTTTGTTTCTGTGTGTCTAATTCTTGCTGTCTCATCTGTAGGGCATCTCACTGGAGGAGTTTAACGACCTGACCTTTGACATGATTTTGATGAGCCCGCCGTGCCAACCTTTCACTAGGTAGGTGTGTGTGTGTGCGTGCGTGCGTGTGCGTATGTGTGTGCGTGTTCACCCGTACATTAACATTTGCAGGGCGCTGCAAACAATGCTAATCTGGTTCAGGCGATCATGCCAAATTGCTAAACGTATGCACACCTTAAGGACCACCTACGGTGACCTACGACCTTGTGCTGATCGAGCTCCCGGTTGGTGGTTGTTTTGTTTGTTTTGCTTGTGTGGGGGGGCAGGACCGGGCTGCAGGGCGACACGTCGGACCCCCGGACCAAAAGCTTCCTCTACATTCTTGATCTCCTGCCAAGGTCAGACCCTCTCTCTCCTCCTCTCTCCGCCATCATCATCATCATCATGCCTCACTACCCTCCAGCCACCGCTCTCGGTGCCAACCACCCCCCTCCTCCCCGACCAGCTCAGCTCATTTCCTGTCATTGTAGCGTTCGTTGTATTGTTGCATGGCGGCGGCGGCGGGGGCGGCGGCGGTGGTTCCCCCGTGAGCTCAGCTTTCGCCACCCAGAAGGGGAGGCGAAAGCTGCGGGCATCGGGTTACTGCGTGACTGAATTGACGTGTTTTCTCTGTGGATTTCCTGTGGTTGATGTGGGATGTTACCCCTCTACCCCCCGACCCCTCTTCCCCCCGACCCCCCCGACCCCCCCACATGGCACGTCTGCTCTTATCTCAGCTATTATGCAGACAACCTGGCAATTATGAAACTCGTGAAGCCTCGTAAATATGAATGCTTGAAACCTGCTCTATTCTTATCTTTATGTACCACAGTGATATATTGCTCTGTCTCTCTTTCGGCAAATGTGCTTATTGTAAGTAAGTCGCTTTGGATAAAAGCGTCTGCCAAATGCCCTACATAACAATGTAATGTAATGAATCATGCACAGAATTATTGATCTTGGTCATATACAGTATATGATATAAAACTTTGCCATCGTCGCCATTCTAATTTGCTTGCTCTTCAGAATAAACTTCTTTTTAAAAGCGCTGTTGAATGCTAGTGGCTGCGTGCCACGTGCTTTATATATATATATATATATATATATATATGAAACGTGTGTTTTCTTGATTTCTGCAAGGCGATCAATACCCACCACACCACCGTGGGGACATCGTCCATGATCCCTCCTCCTTCTCATCAATAATTCATGTCTCCCCCCTCACCCCCCTCACCCCTCCTCACCCCTCCTCACCCCCTCCTCCTGACCCCTGCAGGCTGGCGGCGCTGCCTCGCTACATCCTGCTGGAGAACGTGAAGGGCTTTGAAACCTCCGCGGCCAGGTAACCATGGTGATGGTGATGACGGTGACGGGGAGGGGCGGGGTGAGGGGTGAGGGGTGAGGGGCGTGTCCTCCGTCCACTCATGGGAAAAGGAGTCGGAGGGGTAAGGCAGCACAGCTGTCAGTCAATAGAGCTCTGCCCTCCCCCTCCGCCTCTCCTCCCCTCTCTCCTCCTCCCCCCTCTCCCTCCCCCTGGACAAGCAAGGCTGCTGGTGACTTTAAAGGCTCTGGTCCTGAAAGCTCTCTGAGGCCTCTCTCTCTCTCTCTCTCTCGTGGGGGTCGGGGCAGCAACTTTGAGCTCTTTGTGTCCAGGGCCTATAGGAGAGTCTATAGGATGGGGGTGGGGGGGGTTGGTGAATGGTGTTGTCCATGGGAAAGGAGACCACAATATAAAGAGGAATGGCGCGATGGTGTTTTGAAATGAACGCAAATATTTTGGAAGATCTTGGATGAATGTGTTGGCTCCACATTGCATTACATTACAAATGAACTAAAAATGTAAATAATAAATTATCAGTAAAGTAAAATAACTGTATGTATGTTGTTTATTATTTTGTAGGATATTACTAGAGCTGTACTATTGAAAACAATTGGCTCGAAAATGTATATGAAAAAAAAGCTAAATGAAATGTGAAGTATGGGCAGTTTTAATAAATGTTTTGTTAATTTATTTCCTTTGTCCTTCAGAGAGTCTCTGGTGAACACGCTGAAGACGTGCGGCTACACATTTCAAGAAGTCCTCGTGTCTCCCACCAGTGTAAGCCAAACCAGATAATCAATAATCAATCATGTGCAATGAAGCGTTGAAGGACGTTGCCTTCAATCCGATCTAATAATCTAATATGCATTATTTCTACTGCGCTGTCCTGCCGGGCTAACGTATCGCTGGCGTGTCTCTAAACTCAGCTCGGAATCCCGAACTCCCGACTCCGATATTTCCTCCTCGCCGCGGCCCCACCGGCGCGTTTCCGATTTGAGACGAGCGCCGAGGTAACGCCGCTAACACCTCTGGAAACATGAGAATAAACAAATCATCTTTAAAATCCAAGTTCACAAAGTAGAAATCGTCTTTGCATTCATTAGTTGTGTCTCTGGATTGTACAGATTAGTTTGAAAATCCACTGAAACCTTTTGGTATTTGACATCTATTTTCCTTCCTATGTGTGTTTTTTCCCCCCCCCACTACTGAGCAGATTATAGAAGGATTTCCCGTTCGGCTCCCCTCGTCCGACTCTGACTCCTCCTCCTCCTCACATCCTGCTCTGGCCCCGCCCACTTCCTGTCCACCGAACACCTGTCCCAAAGAGGAGGAACAGCAGGAAGAGGAGGAGGAGGAGGAAGCGGTCTCCCCCGACACGATCCTGTATAAACTGGAGACGTCACGCGACGCCGACAGGAAGTCCTGCCAGAACGCGGACCTGTCAGTGCGGCAGATCCGGGAGTTCCTGGAGCTGCGGTCGGACCGTCGTCGCCTCGGTGGAGAGGAAGGGGAGGGGGAGGGGGAGGACGAGGAGGAGGAAGAGGAAGTGAGTCACTACCTCCTTCCTCCCAAGACGCTGCTACGATACGCCCTCCTCATGGACATAGTCACGCCCTCCTGTAGGAGATCCGTCTGCTTTACCAAGGGGTACATATGAGATACTTACTGTAGATACTCTTGATTCTCACCAGGTGATTGATGATTGATGATTGATGATTGCTGATTGGTGATTGGCTGTGTCTCTCCTTGTGAACAGCTACGGCCACTATGTAGAGGGTACAGGATCTGTGCTGCAGTCCTGTCCGGAGGCAGAGGTAGGTGTACAGTATGTGTGTGTCTGAGTGTCTAATGTCACACTGCCTCTCATCCTCGTGGCCTCTCTCTCTCTCTCTCTCTCTCTCTCTCTCTCTCTCTCTCTCTTCTCTCTCTCTCTCTCTCTCTCATATCCTACTGGTGTCTCTCTCTCATCCCGCTGCCCTCCAGATGCACGCGGTGTTCCGAGGCCTGGCTGAGCTGTCCTCGCCCGACGACGACGACGAGAGGCTGCGGAGGCTGCGGACTCTGAGGCTTCGCTACTTCACGCCGCGGGAGATCGCCAACCTCATGGGCTTTCCCCCCAGCTCGTGTGAGTTACAGGTCGACGCTTGAAACCTGCTCGATTCTTATCGTTATGTACCACGGTGTTATATTGCTGTCTCCAGTCCACTGGGTAGGCTGGTATAGGCTGATCTATCCACCATACTTCTAGGTGGACACTCCCACTTGTGATGTCATAAGTGGGGGGCCATTCCAACCGGTTTTTGAAACCTGCTTGGAATGGCTAATCACGGTCACACCCGGTGGTAGAATATGTCTCCTTTTAAATATATATTCTTCCCAACCTCAAGATACGGTGCAGTTGATTTTAGTCAGTTAGTGAACAAAAGGAAAGTGAGAAACTAAACTCGTCTGTCTGTAGCTTCAGTCAACTGTGTGTGTGTGTGTGTGTGTGTGTGCGTGTGTGTGTGTGTTCTCAGTCGAATACACGGATTGTAATACAATGGGTTCAACCAAAATATGCTGGACTCTGCCATCTGGTCTAAAGCCCGTGGTCGCTGCTAATCAACTTTAGCTTTGTGTTTGAGGGGTTTAGAACTACCAACCCCTACAAGAGCTAGAGGATCCACGGGGTAATCGGCTTGCTGAGAGAGAGAGAGAGAGAGAGAGAGAGAGAGACACAAGGTGAATGGGTGTGTGTGTGTGTATGTAGGGCATGTGGCTATCCTTATCACCCCCACACGGTGACATGAGCTTTAGGCCGTGAGGATGCTAGAAGATTAGCCAGCATCAACACTAAAGGTGCCGGGGTTGGTTTACACGAGGGTTGAGGATAACAAGAAAATACGTGTTCACAATTGAGTCGGGTTCTGCTATCAAGATGTCAAAGATATTTTAAACTAGGGATGAACGATGTCTGTAAAGTCTCTATCTTTCGAGTTAACACAATGGTGACTGATCCTATGGTCCACTGATGAAAGCCCTTAATTGCATTTGCAGTATTTTTCGCTATCATGGACTGGGTGGCGAGCCGTCTGTTTTTTCGTTCTCTGCTGGAGTGAACGGAGGATCCGCCGTTAATCAACCGCCGGCGAACCCACGTCACCTACGCGACGCTGTTTTTGATGCAATTACGATTACCGCCCCCTTAGGTGTCGCCAATGAGCACGAAACGTAAAATCTTCGAGATCGCCGCTTTAACGGCCCGATCCTTTGTGTTCTTTCTGTGTCCCTCGTCCCTCCAGCCTTCCCAGAGAGCGTCTCCATCAGGCAGCGATACCGCGTGCTGGGCAACAGTCTGAACGTGCAGGTGGTGGCCGCGCTCATACGCCTCATGGTGTCCTAGCGCCGGGACGGGGATACAAAAATGGAGACTTTTATCGTCCGAGAGCTCGACTCTCCTCTCTCTCTGTCTCCCGTCTGTACCGTTCGGATGGTGGTGATGACCCCGCCGGTGAACACGGAGGGGAAAGGGTTTTTTTGTTTATGCTTGACGTGCAGGAATCCGACGCTGCGACGACGGATATGCTGCTGACCGGATAAAGCAAGCAAGCAAGCAAGGCGTTCAGAAGGATCTTCCAAGCGAAGAAAGCCTGTGTTTACTGTTTTATATGTGTTTTATACTGCTTTATGATCTTCGAATCAATCAAACAAACAAACAAATAAAATGTGTTGATCAAATGTGCATCGCAGTCTGTTTTATTTGTCCTAACACACAGATAATCACACCTCATACCTCACCAGATAGGCTATATAGATATAGCTGTCATATCAGCTGTATTCTCACACTTTGAGAGAACTCTTACTGCTGGAAACCATTAAAACACAGACACAGACACACACACACACATCAGCTAGTTACTCATTTATTAAAGGCATGTGATGGGACACGATCAAGGCCTCCAGTAAAGTGTTATAACCATCCATCCATCCCAACATACACCTCCCCCTCGGCTGTTTCTGCTTCTTTAGTATTGCACTTTTATGGTCCTTAAATTGGGGGGGTTTTTTCTCGCTCGCTGTGGTTAGGAGGAGGAGGAGGAGGAGGGTGGGGGTGAAGAGGTCTGGGCCAAAGTTCTGCAGGTGGAGGTGTCATAGTGGTGCTTCAGTAGTTTCACAGTTTCAGTGCAGCACTTCGGAGATACAGGCACTTCCTCACCGGCGTCTTCCCGAGGACCTGCAGGAGAGCAGCCGTGCTTTTTTTTTGTCTTTTTCTCTCTCTCTCTCTCTCTCTCTCTCTCTCTCTCTCTCTCTGGGGCATGGCGGGGCCGCTGTGGCCTTCACGGCCGCTTTTCATCCTCCTCTTCCTCCTGGTGGGACTGCAGGGCGAGGAGGAAGGGGCGCGGGGTCGTCACAAGAGGGACGCCAGCAGTGACCTGTGAGTGACTGGTGTCTGTCCTCCAGGGACAGACTCACCTGTGAAGTGGGCTGTTGTGTACTGTATATATATATATATATATATATATATCCTTGATGCTTATTGTTTATTGTTTAGTGTAGAATAGCCTGTGATATAATACTTTATTCTCAATCAGATTGATAATTTGCACCAGAATGGAAGTACAGTATCCATACAACCAGTCAGAGCAATTGTAAGATTTGCTCTTCCACATTGTAAACGCTTTGTATTCGTTTGGATTATGTTGAATTGTGATGCATTAGTTTGTCTCTTGCTTTTGCTCGCTCCGCATTTTGGACTTTGATTGAGTCTCATGTGGTTTTAATCTTCATCGACGGCCAATCTGTCAAACAAGCGAGGAATGAATAGCCGATCCAAGCTTTAAGTCAGGGGTGTCAAACATGCGGCCCGGGGGCCAGATGCGGCCCATGAGCCGATCCAATCCGGCCCGGGAGGCAATTTCATAAAACGGATTGGATGGATGGATGGATGGATGGATGGATGGATGGATTAATCTTTCTGATTGATTTCGTCAATTCATAATCACAGAAAGTGGTTGTAGTTGTAGTAGAACGAGTTGTAATTCAACTCAAAGGTAATTCTGGTCAAAAATACCAACAACATAAGCAGTAGCATTCGGTCTACGGCCCTCCACCTCCACATGAGTTTGACACCCCTGCTCTAAGTGAACTCCACCAGCGCTCCATCAGGTGTGAGTTATCCACATCTCTCTCCCCTCAATTTCCACCTCCACCGAAAGATACATGGTATGTGTTGTATATATGTGTGTGTGTGTGTGTGTGTGTGTGTGTGTGTGTGTGTGTGTGTGTGTTTTGGGTGTGTGTGTGTGTGTGTGTGTGTGTGTGTGTGTGTGTGTGTGTGTGTGTGTGTGTGTGTGTGTGTGTGTGTGTGTGGTGTGTGTCTGGTGTGTGTGGGACACACAGTGGTAGGAGCCCAGCAGGTTCAGACATGTGCCTCCGTTCACACACGGGTTGCTGCTACACGATCGCCCCTGAACCACCTGACAGTCAGAGGGGGCACACACACACACACACACACACACACACACACACACAACACACACACACACACACACACAGACACACACAACACACACACACACACACACGCACACAGATATGCACAATCACACACACACACACACACACACACACACAGACACACACACACACACAGGGTTAAATATGTCATATAAACAAGTAAATAGACACACAATGTATTGCATCGTGATGATATGAGGTCAATGTATATATCCCTAAATAGTATATCTTCTAGGCTTTAATAATCGGACAATCTTCATGATTCTAGTGACCAGTGTTTCATATTTTTACCAATTCCAGTGCGGTCACTTTCGTTTCAAGCGCTGTGGTCTGAAACGGAACAAGACAGACAATAAAATATTAAAAAAAAATGTATTTTGACACGATCCATTCAGGTGATCGTTTGATATTATACACAGTATTGTTTCCTGTCACATGAGCAGATCACATGTCAGGGGGGGGCGGTGAGGGGAGGGGTTTCAGCCCGCTATGCTCCGCCCACCCTGGTGTCCAGCCGATTGAGGTGGTCGGTGACCTCCGGCGGGACCACGCCCCCCTGCGTCTTTATCTCCTCGATGTCCGCCTTGTTGTCTGTGATCTGCAACCACAGAGAGAGGATGTGATGTCACCGTCGCCGTCGCCGTCACCTCTGTGGGTTCTCCGGGGGTGACAAGACACACGGACATTTTGAAAACGACACGGGTCAAAAGTGCAATGATGTGGTCTATGATTGACAGCGTAAGTGTGTTTGAGGAGGGGGGGGCGGAGTGGGAAGTCGAGGGGATGAGTGATCTTCGCTTCAGATAGAGAAACTGCAGAGTTCGCGTCCCAAAGCTGTTAATCATTCCCCGGTTTCACGTGAGCGACCGCAACTTGCTAATAAAGATGCTAATAAAAGAAATGACCGTGAAGATAATCACGGCTTGTGGGAGATGAGACTTCCGTGCCCGTGCAGAACAAGGCAGGGTAGGACAGTACATTATGGTATATATATACAGTACACACACTGATGCCAGGGTGAACCGCCGTTGACCTCTGACCTCACCTGGTCCAGGAGCAGCACGAGGTCCGAGTCGCCCACTTTGAGCTTCCCCGTCGCCGAGGGCTGGAGGCGGATGTCCTTGCCGTCCCCCGCCGTGAACACCAGGTGGCCGTTGTCCGACAGCATGCGAGGCCTACGGTGGTGGTGGTGGTGGTGTTGGTGTTGTGGTGTTGTGGTGGTGGAGGTGGTGGTGGTGGAGGTGGAGGTGGAAATTGAGGGGAGAGAGATGTGGATAACTCACACCTGATGGAGCGCTGGTGGAGTTCACTTAGAGCAGGGGTGTCAAACTCATGTGGAGGTGGAGGGCCGTAGACCGAATGCTACTGCTTATGTTGTTGGTATTTTTGAGCACGAGAATTTCCTTTGAGTTGAATTACAACTCGTGCAGCTTAGCGGTTATTGTATGAATTACAACCACTTTCTGTGATTATGAAGTGAAGAAATCAATCAGAAAGATTAATCCATCCATCCATCCATCCATCAATCCATCCAATCCGTTTTATGAAATTGCCTCCCGGGCCGGATTGGATCGGCTCATGGGCCGCATCTGGCCCCCGGGCCGCATGTTTGACACCCCTGACTTAAAGCTTGGATCGGCTATTCATTCCTCGCTTGTTTGACAGATTGGCCGTCGATGAAGATTAAAACCACACGAGACTCAATCAAAGTCCAAAATGCGGAGCGAGCAAAAGCAAGAGACAAACTAATGCATCACAATTCAACTTAATCCAAACGAATACAAAGTGTTTAAAATGTGGAAGAACAAATCTTACAATTGCTCTGACTGGTTGTATGCATACTGTACTTCCATTCTGGTGCAAATTATCAAATCTGATTGAGAATAAAGTATTATATCACAGGCTATTCTACACTAAACAATAAACAATAAGCATCAAGGATATATATAGATATATATATATATCTATATAGATATATATATATATATACAGTATACAGTACAACAGCCCACTTCCACAGGTGAGTCTGTCCCTGGAGGACAGACACCAGTCACTCACAGGTCACTGCTGACGTCCCTCTTGTGACGACCCCGCGCCCCTTCCTCCTCGCCCTGCAGTCCCACCAGGAGGAAGAGGAGGATGAAAAGCGGGCCGTGAAGGCCACAGCGCCCCGCCATGCCCCAGAGAGAGAGAGAGAGAAGAGAGAGAGAGAGAGAGAGAGACAAAAAAAAAAGCAACGGCTGCTCTCCTGCAGGTCCTCGGGAAGACGCCGGTGAGGAAGTGCCTGTATCTCCGAAGTGCTGCAAATGAAACTGTGAAACTACTGAAGCACCACTATGACACCTCCACCTGCAGAACTTTGGCCCAGACCTCTTCACCCCACCCCTCCTCCTCCTCCTCCTAACCACAGCGAGCGAGAAAAAACACCCCCCAATTTAAGGACCCATAAAAGTGCAATACTAAAAGAAGCAGAAACAGCCGAGGGGGAGGTGTATGTTGGGATGGATGGATGGTTTATAACACTTTACTGGAGGCCTTGATCGTGTCCCATCACATGCCTTTAATAAATGAGTAACTCGCTGATGTGTGTGTGTGTGTGTGTGTGTCTGTGTTTTAATGGTTTCCAGCAGTAAGAGTTCTCTCAAAGTGTGAGAATGC
This sequence comes from Coryphaenoides rupestris, assembly GCA_002895965.2. Taxonomy (NCBI): domain Eukaryota; kingdom Metazoa; phylum Chordata; class Actinopteri; order Gadiformes; family Macrouridae; genus Coryphaenoides; species Coryphaenoides rupestris. Next base: position 59,971 of record PIJE02000088.1, read on the forward strand.
AGCTGAATATGACAGATATCTATATAGCCTATCTGGTGAAGGTATGAGGTGTGATTAATCTGTGTGTTAGGACAAAATAAAACAGACTGCGATGCACATTTGATCAACACATTTTATTTGTTTTGTTTGCTTGATTGATTGGAAGATCATAAGCAGTATACTAACACATATAAAACAGTAAACAGGCTTTCTTCGCTCGGAAGATCCTCCTGAACGCCTTGGCTTGCTTGCTTGCTTGCTTGCTTGCTTTATCCGGTCAGCAGCATATCCGTCGTCGCAGCGTCGGATTCCTGCACGTCAAGCATAAACAAAAAAACCCTTTTTCCCCTCCGTGTTCACCGGCGGGGTCATCACCACCATCCGAACGGTACAGACGGGAGACAGAGAGAGAGGAGAGTCGAGCTCTCGGACGATAAAAGTCTCCATTTTGTATCCCCGTCCCGGCGCTAGGACACCATGAGGCGTATGAGCGCGGCCACCACCTGCACGTTCAGACTGTTGCCCAGCACGCGGTATCGCTGCCTGGTGGAGACGCTCTCTGGGAAGGCTGGAGGGACGAGGGAACACAGAAAGAACAACAAAGGATCGGGCCGTTAAAGCGGCGATCTCGAAGATTTTACGTTTCGTGCTCATTGGCGACACCTAAGGGGGCGGTAATCGTAATTGCATCAAAAACAGCGTCGCGTAGGTGACGTGGGTTCGCCGGCGGTTGATTAACGGCGGATCCTCCGTTCACTCCAGCAGAGAACGAAAAAACAGGCGGCTCGCCACCCAGTCCGTGATAGCAAAAAATACGGCAAATGCAATGAACGGATTTCATCAGTGGACCATAGGCTCAGTCACCATTGTGTTAACTCGAAAGATAGAGACTTTACAGACATCGTTCATCCCTAGTTTAAAATATCTTTGACATCTTGATAGCAGAGCCCGACTCAATTGTGAACACGTTTTTTCTTGTTATCCTCAACCCTCGTGTAAACCAACCCCGGCACCTTTAGTGTTGATGCTGGCTAATCTTCTAGCGATTCCTCGCGGCCTAAGCTCATGTCACCGTTGGGGGTGATCAAGGATAGCCAGCATGCCCTGACATACACGACCACACACCACCCATTCACCTGTGTCTCTTCTCTCTCTCTCTCTCTCTCTCTCTCTCAGCAAAGCCGATTAACCGCCCTGATCCTCCGGCTTCTTGTAGGGGTTGGAGGTTCTAAACCCCTCAAACACAAAAGCTAAAGTTGAGTTAGCAGGACCACGGGGCTTTAGACCAGGATGGCAGCGTCCAGCAAATTTTGGTTGAACCCATTGTATTACAATCCGTGTATTCGACTGAGAACACACACACACACCACACACACACACACACACACACACACACACACACACACACACACACACAACACACACACACACACACCACACACACCACACACACACAACACACACACACACCACACACACACACACACAGTTAGGTTTCTTCACTTTCCTTTGTTCATTAACTGACTAAAAATCAAACTGCAACCGTATCTTGAGGTTGGGAAGAACTATATATTTAAAAGGAGACATATTATACCACCGGGTGTGCCCGTGATTAGCACATTCCAAAGCAGGTTTCAAAAACCGGGTTGGAATGGGCCCCCCCACTTTGACTCACCAAGTGGGAGTGTTCCACCTAGAAAGTATGGTGGATAAGATCAGGCCTACACCAAGCCCTACCCAGTGGACTGGGAGACAAGCAATATCAACACCGTGGTACATAACGGATAAGATCCGAGGCAGGTTTCAAGCGTCGAACCTGTAACTCACACGAGGCTGGGGGGAAGCCCATGAGGTTGGGCGATCTCCCGCGGCGTGAAAGGTAGCGAAGCCTCAGAGTCCGCAGCCTCCGCAGCCTCTCGTCGTCGTCGTCGGGCGAGGACAGCTCAGCCAGGCCTCGGAACACCGCGTGCATCTGGAGGGCAGCGGGATGAGAGAGAGACACCAGTAGGATATGAGAAGAGAGAGAGAGGAGAGAGAGAGAGGAGAGAGAAGGCCACCAAGGATGAGAGGCAGTGTGACATTAGACACTCAGACAGACAGCCACATACTGGTACACCTACCTCTGCCCGCGGAACAGGAACTGCAGCACAGATCCCTGTAGCCCTCTACATAGTGGCCGTAGCTGTTCACAAGGAAGACATATCAGCAATCACCAATCACGCAATCCATCAATCAATCACCAATCATCAATCATCAATCATTGCGGGAACAACAACAACAACAGAGGCTCGACAGATCACAAACATCCGTCATCATTGGCTCATCAATACATAACCTGGTGAGACTCAAGAGTATCTACAGTAAGTATCTCATATGTACCCCTTGGTAAAGCAGACGGATCTCCTACAGGAGGGCGTGACTATGTCCATGAGGAGGGCGTATCGTAGCAGCGTCTTGGGAGGAAGGAGGTAGTGACTCACTTCCTCTTCCTCCTCCTCGTCCTCCCCCTCCCCCTCCCCTTCCTCTCCACCGAGGCGACGACGGTCCGACCGCAGCTCCAGGAACTCCCGGATCTGCCGCACTGACAGGTCCGCGTTCTGGCAGGACTTCCTGTCGGCGTCGCGTGACGTCTCCAGTTTATACAGGATCGTGTCGGGGGAGACCGCTTCCTCCTCCTCCTCCTCTTCCTGCTGTTCCTCCTCTTTGGGACAGGTGTTCGGTGGACAGGAAGTGGGCGGGGCCAGAGCAGGATGTGAGGAGGAGGAGGAGTCAGAGTCGGACGAGGGGAGCCGAGGGAATCCTTCTATAATCTGTTCAGTTGTGGGGGGAAAAAAAAACACACATAGGAAGGAAAATAGATGTCAAATACCAAAAGGTTTCAGTGGATTTTCAAACTAATCTGTACAATCCAGAGACACAACTAATGAATGCAAAGACGATTTCTACTTTGTGAACTTGGATTTTAAAGATGATTTGTTTATTCTCATGTTTCCAGAGGTGTTAGCGGCGTTACCTCGGCGCTCGTCTCAAATCGGAAACGCGCCGGTGGGGCCGCGGCGAGGAGGAAATATCGGAGTCGGGAGTTCGGGATTCCGAGCTGAGTTTAGAGACACGCCAGCGATACGTTAGCCCGGCAGGACAGCGCAGTAGAAATAATGCATATTAGATTATTAGATCGGATTGAAGGCAACGTCCTTCAACGCTTCATTGCACATGATTGATTATTGATTATCTGGTTTGGCTTACACTGGTGGGAGACACGAGGACTTCTTGAAATGTGTAGCCGCACGTCTTCAGCGTGTTCACCAGAGACTCTCTGAAGGACAAAGGAAATAATTGACAAAGATTTATTAAAAGTGCCCATACGTTTTCATTAGTACAGCTCTAGTAATATCCTACAAAATAATAAACAACATACATTTATTTTAGTTCACTGATAATTTAATATTTACATTTTCAGTTCATTTGTAATGTAATGCAATGTGGAGCCAACACATTCATCCAAGATCTTCCCAAAATATTTTGCGTTGTTCATTTCAAAACACCATCGCGTCATTCCTCTTTATATTGTGGTCTCCTTTCCCATGGACAACACCATTCACCAACCCCCCCCCACCCCCATCCTATAGACTCTCCTATAGGCCCTGGACACAAAGAGCTCAAGTTGCTGCCCCGACCCCCACGAGAGAGAGAGAGAGAGAGAGAGGCCTCAGAGAGCATTCAGGACCAGAGCCTTTAAAGTCACCAGCAGCCTTGCTTGTCCAGGGGGAGGGAGAGGGGGGAGGAGGAGAGGCGGAGGGGGAGGGCAGAGCTCTATTGACTGACAGCTGTGCTGCCTTACCCCTCCGACTCCTTTTCCCATGAGTGGACGGAGGACACGCCCCTCACCCCTCACCCCTCACCCCGCCCCTCCCCGTCACCGTCATCACCATCACCATGGTTACCTGGCCGCGGAGGTTTCAAAGCCCTTCACGTTCTCCAGCAGGATGTAGCGAGGCAGCGCCGCCAGCCTGCAGGGGTCAGGAGGAGGGGGTGAGGAGGGGTGAGGAGGGTGAGGGGGGAGACATGAATTATTGATGAGAAGGAGGAGGGATCATGGACGATGTCCCCACGGTGGTGTGGTGGGTATTGATCGCCTTGCAGAAATCAAGAAAACACACGTTTCATATATATATATATATATATATATATATATATAAAGCATATATATATATATATATATATAAAGCACGTGGCACGCAGCCACTAGCATTCAACAGCGCTTTTAAAAAGAAGTTTATTCTGAAGAGCAAGCAAATTAGAATGGCGACGATGGCAAAGTTTTATATCATATACTGTATATGACCAAGATCAATAATTCTGTGCATGATTCATTACATTACATTGTTATGTAGGGCATTTGGCAGACGCTTTTATCCAAAGCGACTTACTTACAATAAGCACATTTGCCGAAAGAGAGACAGAGCAATATATCACTGTGGGGCATAAAGATAAGAATAGAGCAGGTTTCAAGCATTCATATTTACGAGGCTTCACGAGTTTCATAATTGCCAGGTTGTCTGCATAATAGCTGAGATAAGAGCAGACGTGCCATGTGGGGGGGTCGGGGGGGTCGGGGGGAAGAGGGGTCGGGGGTAGAGGGGTAACATCCCACATCAACCACAGGAAATCCACAGAGAAAACACGTCAATTCAGTCACGCAGTAACCCGATGCCCGCAGCTTTCGCCTCCCCTTCTGGGTGGCGAAAGCTGAGCTCACGGGGGAACCACCGCCGCCGCCCCCGCCGCCGCCGCCATGCAACAATACAACGAACGCTACAATGACAGGAAATGAGCTGAGCTGGTCGGGGAGGGGGGGGGTGGTTGGCACCGAGAGCGGTGGCTGGAGGGTAGTGAGGCATGATGATGATGATGATGGTGGAGAGGAGGAGACAGGGTCTGACCTTGGCAGGAGATCAAGAATGTAGAGGAAGCTTTTGGTCCGGGGGTCCGACGTGTCGCCCTGCAGCCCGGTCCTGCCCCCCCACACAAGCAAAACAAACAAAACAACCACCAACCGGGAGCTCGATCAGCACAAGGTCGTAGGTCACCGTAGGTGGTCCTTAAGGTGTGCATAAGTTTAGCAATTTGGCATAAACCAGATTAGCATTGTTTGCAGCGCCCTGCAAATGTTAATGTACGGGTGAACACGCACACACATACGCACACGCACGCACGCACAGATTCGCACACACCTACCTAGTGAAAGGTTGGCACGGCGGGCTCATCAAAATCATGTCAAAGGTCAGGTCGTTAAACTCCTCCAGTGAGATGCCCTACAGATGAGACAGCAAGAATTAGACACACAGAAACAAACAAGCAAACAAACAAACAAACAAACAAAGCCAACATGAATGACCTTGTACTAGTCTTGCTGTTAACAGCAAGAACACTGAACAGTGGCATGACAAGGCGACAGTACGCAAAAATAGTAGGCAAAAAAAGACTAATAAAATAGCAAGAAGAGAAATGTTGAGTCACACGATGCAGACAAAACACTGATAGATTCAAGAAGTTTAATAATTTAATAGTTCAATCAAATTCTGTACAAAAGGTGAGACTTGAGTGTTCCGTCTACGTGCCAAAATGGAAGCCTCCCGCTAATGTATACGACATGCTAACACGACAAACACAACAAGCTGACACGAGACACAACGGGAGCTCCTCCTGCATCGAGCCAGCCGGGGATCGAACCAGCAACCTTCCTGTTGCCAGACAACCACTCTCACCTCCTGAGCTAGTTCTTGAGTGACAGTGGTTAACATGACACCTCACCATTGCAAAACATCCAATATTCAGTTGATCACATTTGATATATTCGCTTTGATCATTACTGATATAAATGCATTATTACCAACATAGAAACATGTACTGGTTATCTGTTACTGCAAAGGAAAACCAGTTATAAACCAGTTATAACAGCAAAGGACTAAACATCTTGTGAATCAGTGAAATCACTATCATCTCAGTACATCATTTTAATTTTCTACATTTTCCACGTCGTAGCGTGACGCCCGCCTGCACCCGTCCCCAGCCGGTGTAATAACCTTGGGGTGATGGATGGCCCACGGTGGCCCCACGGCTTTTTATAGCTCAATTATATTCCACACGGCGTCTTGGATACCGCAGGCCGTTAGCGGGCCGGCCTGCGGTATCTTGATGGCGCTCACGGTGGCGGACGTGCGGATAAACATTGCGAATGAATGGCTCGCCGAGGAAGCGATAGAACGTCTGTAGCCGTCTCTGTGCGAGGGCCTCTGCTCTTGTGTTCCGTCAAGGTCTACGTGATATAATACCGTCTGTTATGCACTCTTAGCTCCCATAATAACCGAGAGTAAAAAGTCACATGAAGTATATACAATACAGATTATGCTTCTTCCTGCTCCTTGACTGTATTCTTTTTATTGTATTGTTCTAACATGTTCAAAATAAAGCCTGCATCAATCAATCAATCAATCAATCAATCAATAATAGTAACAAGAATGTTATACGTGTAGCACCTTTCGAAACCAGGTTACTTAAGTAAGTAAGTATGTTTTATTTATAAAGCGCCTTTCGAAACCAGGCTTACAAGGTGCTGTACAATGCACACAATGAGAAAGATTAGAAATGAGATAATAACAATATAAAAAACTATTAAAACAATAAAAACAATAAAACAATAAACACAAAAACAATAAAATGAACCAGGGCGCAAACACAGACGTAAAAAAACAGACAATAAAAACAATAAAAACGATAAAACTACACAGAAAGACACATTACAGAACAAAGGTGCGAACGAAACAGGTGACTTCTTAACAGCTTCTTGAAGCTGTCGACTGACTCTGCGACTGAAAGGGCTTTGAAAGACAAAGACAACAGAATAAAACCAGAATAAATCGGACAATACACACATGGTGCTCATAAACGGTCTGTTTGTTTGTCTGTCTGTTTGTCTGTCTGTTTGTCTGTCTGTTTGTCTGTGTCTTGTCGTTGTCCGTCGTCCAGCCGCGCTACCAGTGCATATGCGAGAGCGGCTGGCAGGCGGCGGGGGGGAACCCGGCGTGCACGGCGGACGTCAACGAGTGCGACCAGCCAGACAAGCCGTGCTCCAGCAACCCCCTGGTCCCCTGCTACAACACCCAGGGCTCCTTCTACTGCGGAGCCTGTCCCGCAGGTCAGACCCCGCAGGCCCCGCAGGCCCGCAGGCCCCGCAGGCCCAGCCGACCCCGCAGGCCCAGCAGGCCCAAGGCTGCTGGGCCTGCTACGAGTTATTATCAGGAGTGTTTCAGTTCAGTTCAGTTCAATTCAGACGACTTTATCAATCTCAAGAAGGGCAATTCATCTGCAGCTTACCAGTCCTGACACACTTGTAAATCAAACACACTCACAGACAAGATAATTATACGTCAATGGCAACCATACAAGCAAACTACGAGCAGCAGAAGATGCCATTAAAAATGGATCAATCTAATTTAGTTTATTAGTCATTTAGCAGACGCCCGCGCGGTTATCCAAAGCAGATTCAACCCCCACCCCTCTCATCCCCGTAGGTTGGCAAGGCAACGGCTACAGTTGCCGGGATGTGAACGAGTGTTCGACCAACAACGGAGGCTGCGCCACGACGCCGCCGGTGCAGTGCCTGAACACCATGGGCTCGTACCACTGCGGGCGCTGCCCTACGGGTACGGTGCAACCGCTGGCTCTTCACCAATCAGAAGCCACGGTAGACCTCTGATTGGTGACACCGTTGAACCCGTTGCGTTGCGTTCCCCAGGTTACGAGGGAGACGGGACGACTTGCACGCAGACCAACATCTGCGCCGCCAATAACGGAGGCTGCTTCCCGACGGCTATCTGCTCCTCAGTCCCGGGTACACACACACACACACACACACACACACACACACACACCGACACATACACACTGACACGCACACACACACACACACACACACACACATGCACATACACATACACACACATACAAAAATAGCAAAAAAATAAGCAGTAAAAAGGTGCAATTTAAGGAAAAGATGTGCATTAGTTTAACGCAGTAGTGTCCATGGGGGGTGGGAGTCAGTGGGGTTAAAGGTTAAACGTTAGACAAGAACCACCATCCTGAATGCCATCACGTTACTAATGTAGTGCTACCCCCTCCAGGGTCCGGGTTCCCGCTGTGCTCCTGCCCCCCGGGGTACGTGGGCAACGGCTACGGCCCCTCCGGCTGCACGCAGACCAGCAACGTCTGCCAGACCAGCAACCCCTGCGTCAACGGCCAGTGTGTGGTGAGTCTTCTCCGTTTTTTTTTACGCTTGACTGATTCAGTGTTTTTTGCAGACCGTTCTCCAACGTGAGCGCCGGTACGTTATGTCGTTCAGGAGCAGGTCAGGGGTCAGGGGTCAGGGGTCAGGGGTTAGGTGGCGGGGCCGGGGTTGGGGGGGTGGTGAGGGCCGGGGGCATCTTGTCCATGGATACCTGGCAGGTAGACATCGGGGACACCACAGTACCGTCGTACCACCATCACCACCGCCACCACCACCACCACCACCACCACCACCACCACCATCACCACCACCACCCACACTCCACTCACTGTGCCTGCTCCACCCCCCCCACCCAGGCTACCGCCAGCTCCCCGGGCTACATCTGCACCTGCGACCCGGGCTGGGCCGGCACCACCTGTAACCAGAACATCGACGAGTGCGCCAGCGGCCCCTGTCTGAACGGAGGCACGTGCACGGACGGCGTCAACAGATTCACGTGCACGTGCACCGCGCAGTGGACGGGCGCGCTCTGCCAAACCCAGCAGCAAGGTGCCTCTTGTGGACTACAACTGTAGTCAGAATTTTTGTAACTTTTTGTAAAACTCATATTCGCATCGCAGCTGTACTGTACTGTGGTGTTAACTTCGGTCGCGTTGATGTTTTTCGTCGTTGAAGAAAAGATTTGTGGATTTGCAAATCTTTGACTTAAAGGAGACATATTGTACCAGAGCGTGATTAGCCATTCCAAGCGGTTTCAAAAACCGGTTGGAATGGCCCCACTGTGACATCACAAGTGGGAGTGTCCACCTAGAAGTACGGTGGATAGATCAGCCTACCAGTTGCTACAGTCCACTGGGTAGGCTGGTGTAGGCTGATCTATCCACCATACTTCTCGGTGCACACTATAATTTAGAGTGAAATTAAACTCCAAACTTGTGGTCTTGGTGCTGAATATCATTTTGAGAGAAACTGATACCGAATTATTCCCTGTATGTGTGTGTGCGTCCGTGTGTGTGTCTGTGTATGTGTCCGTGTGTGTGTGTGTGTGTGTGTGTGTGTGTGTGTGTGTCCAGAGTGTGGGGGCGACCTGATGGGCCCCGCCGGGTCCTTCAGCTACCCCAGCACCCCGGGCCACGAGGACTACGGCCACCTGCTCAGCTGTGTTTGGGTGATCCGCACCGACGCCAACAAGGTGTGTCCAGCAGAGACAGAGAGAGAGAGAGAGAGAGAGAGAGAGAGAGAGAGAGAGAGAGAGAGAGAGAGAGAGAGAGAGAGAGAGAGAGAGAGAGAGTGGCTCAGTTCAGTACTGAACCTGAACTGATCTTCTCACTGTTCGTCCAACTCACTGTTGGGGCCACCGGTGTCCGTGGAACTCTAGTCCCCTACGAGATATGGACTCCGTGGACACGTGTTCTCCATCCCTACCTTTGCTTTGCGCTGTCTGTCATGTGTGTCTGTTTTGCTGTCGCTGTCGCCTTGTCTGTGAAAGGCGCTGTAGAGATAAACATGACTGACATGACTTCTCCTGCTTGTCTCCTCCTCATCTCCTCCTCCTCCTCCTCCCTCCTCCTCCTCCCTCCTTCTCCCATGCAGATCCTCCGCGTCTCCTTCCCGTTCTTCCACCTGGAGACGAGCATCAACTGCAACTTCGACTTCCTGCAGGTCCACGACGGGGACAGCGCCTCCTCCCACCAGCTGGGCCGGTACTGCGGCACCGGCGCTCCCCCCGAGCTCTTCAGCTCCCACAACACGCTCTACTTCTGGTTCCGCACCGACGCCTCGGTCAGCGGCGACGGCTTCACCGTCACCTGGGAGTCCCGGGACCCTGGTACGGTGACAACCGACACGTCGGGAGCACTTAGGGTTAGGTGGCGTCTTGCTCAGGGCCACCTCAAGTCTAGGCTAACCCTAACTGCTCCTGACGTGTTGGTTGTTACCTTGCATGGTTGACACGGTATGAATGGGTGAATGTGAGGCAATACTGTAAATCACTCACACATTTCCCCCCCCATTCCCCCAAAGTGTGCGGAGGCGAGCTGACGGACACGCACGGCATCATCAGCTCTCCCGGTTACCCGGGCAACTACCCGACCAACAGGGACTGCTACTGGACGGTGAGCGTGGCGCCCGGCCTGCTCATCACCTTCGCCTTCAGCGCCCTCGGTCTGGAGCCCAACCCCGCCTGCCACGACTACCTGGAGGTGGGTACCGGTACTAGCCTAGCCGCTGGCGCTAAGCTACACACACACACGCGCAAAATCTCGAGTGTTAATCTAACACCCACAGTTTTAAGTGCCGATAGATGTCCACACTGTAACGTGCTAAAGTGACACTTTGGAACGTGTAAATAAAGGTACACCCGATTTGAGTTGGGTGTAGGGTTAGGGTGAAGGTTAAAGGAACCCTGCTTGTTTTCAACACGAGTGTTAGTGTGAAGAAAACAAAAAGCAGATTTGAAAATGACTACGAGTAACATTTCTGGGTGTAAATACCAACACTATTGGGAGCAAGATTCCCCAAATGTGCAAGATTC
>PIJE02000088.1:82040-84540 GCA_002895965.2 Coryphaenoides rupestris
TGAAGGCTCCTGCGATGGAGTCTCGGTAACTGTCTTGCGGTGGTGTCTGGAGCGTGGTAGGAGACGGTGGAGGAGGGCAGGAACACTGGAGGAACCAAGGGGTCTAGGTGAGCTAGATTGGGGGGTTAGGGTTAGGGTTAGGGTTAGGATTGTGTGTGGGTTAGGGTTAGGGTTAGGGTTGGTGTGTGCCATGTAGGTGACGAGTAGGATCTCTAGAGGCGTCAAACTCATTTGAGGTCTCCAATTAGTGGTATCATCTCCGAGGCGCAACTCATTTGAGTTCATCCAGTGGTCATTATCATCCGTCGCAGGGCGCACCTTCTGTCGATCGGCGACGAGGTTTCATCAGTCAGTCAATCAACACGTCCCCTGACGATATTGTCGATGTTCCCGATCTCATCAATCAGCCGGAAAACGGGGCGTTTACATGCCGATAAGGCCCCACGGATGGACATTTAGGGGGCGCCTGTGTCGATAACTTTACGCGCCGTAGCCTCCACCATCCACCCTCCACCCTGCACCCGACCACCGTACTGTTCATTGTTGGCCTTGTTGACAATATCCACGTTCATGCCATTGGATGTATTGTGTACAACTTTATGTGCTTACTAGGGGTCGATATTACTTGCATCGGCTGACTACAGTAGTAGTACATTTACATTTACGTTTATGGCATTTGGCGGACGCCGCGATCCAAAGCGACTTACAAAAAGTACATTTGTTGAAAGAGAGACAACAATATATCACTGTGGTACATAAAGATAAGAATAGAACAGGTTTCAAGCATTCATAGTTACAAGACTAATAGGACGAGTTTGTTAATTGCTAGGTTGCCTGCATAATAGCTGGGATAAGAGCAGACGTGCCATTCTGAGTGCTTTATCTAAGAACATACTATATGCTCAACAATGCTAAGTACTACTATATAGTGCCAAGACAGAAGTGCAACAAATCAATCTGTATCTGTGACATTCTTTGAATCCCTTTACCTCTATATGTCATCAATCTATCGATCTATTTAAAAAAAAAGCTGAAGAGAGAAGTTCAAGTGCCCCCTCACCCACCTACTGTACCTACCTTAGCCGGCCAAGTGACCCGGCGTGAACCCGAACTTGAGTTCATTCGAGTGAGTGAGGTGAGTCATGCTGACACAGCCGCCTGATTTCCTCGCACTCATCCTGCGCCTCCCCACTCCTCTTCCTCCTCCCCCCTTCCTCCCTCCCTCCCTCCCTCCCTCCCTCCCCCTCCCCGTGTGCAGGGACGGGGGCTACGAGACGTCCCCCTTCATCGGGAGGTTCTGCGGCAACCAGAGGCCCCAGGTGCTGGTGTCGCACAGCAACCGCCTCTGGCTCAAGTTCCGCTCCGACTTAGCCAACACCCGCCGGGGGTTCACCGCCCACTGGGACGGCACGCAGACCGGTGAGCCGTGCGTGTGTGTGTGTGTGTGTGTGTGCGTGTGTGTGTGTGTGCGTGTGTGCGTGTGTGTGTGTGTGTGCACGTGCAATGAGCGTGAGTGAGTGCGTTGTGGAAGGAGATAGCAATGTATCACTCAATCACATAATATGTCCCCTTTAACCTGTGGTGCACTGATTGGCTAATGCACCACAGGTTTGTAGCCCCACCCACCCCTCAGACTCTAACTGAGCCAGGTGAGACTGTAGCCCCACCCACCCCTCAGACTCTAACTGGGCCGGGTGAGACTGTAGCCCCGCCCACCCCCAGACTCTAACTGGGCCGGGTGAGACTGTAGCCCCGCCCACCCCCAGACTCTAACTGGGCCGGGTGAGACTGTAGCCCCGCCCACCCCCAGACTCTAACTGGGCCGGGTGAGGCTGTAGCCCCACCCACCCCTCAGACTCTAACTGAGCCAGGTGAGACTGTAGCCCCACCCACCCCTCAGACTCTAACTGAGCCGGGTGAGACTGTAGCCCCACCCACCCCCCAGACTCTAACTGGGCCAGGTGAGGCTGTAGCCCCACCCACCCCCAGACTCTAACTGGGCCAGGTGAGGCTGTAGCCCCACCCACCCCCCAGACTCTAACTGGGCCAGGTGAGGCTGTAGCCCCACCCACCCCCAGACTCTAACTGGGCCAGGTGAGGCCAATTAAGCCAGTCACCAAACACACACACACACACGCTCCCACATTGACTCACCATCACCGTCTTTTGACACCACAGGCTGCGGGGGGAACCTGCTGACCCCCAGCGGTGGCTTCTCGTCGCCCAGCTACCCGCTGCCGTACCACCCCAACGCCGAGTGCTACTGGCACATCAAGAGCAGCCGGGGCAGCGTGCTCCGCCTCTCCTTCTCAGGACTTCCACCTGGAGGCCACCGGCGGCTGCACCTACGACTACCTGGCGGTGAGTCCTGCGGTTGGCGCGTGGAGCGATTTTGCCACGTTTGCCACAATGCCCCACGTACATGTGGCTTTGTGAATGCAGCACATACAGTACGTACAGTCTAATATCCGACAGATTCAGTAAATCTAAATAAAATTAA
>PIJE02000088.1:87040-99540 GCA_002895965.2 Coryphaenoides rupestris
TGGACCGTCCGGGCCACGACGGGGAACACCGTCAACTACACCTTCACCGCCTTCGACCTGGAGAGCACGTACACCTGCTCCTTCGACTTCGTCAAAGTAAGAGCGCGCAACACTCGACACTTACGTGTACATTCGCCATCGGTGCGGACGCAGAGATGAGACACGACACGGCTTAGGGAAATGGACTGCGTTCTCTTTCCCATGTCGATTCTCCAAGGCCACCGTCACACACTGGGAACCACGTTTGAATCCCTTTGAACCTTCCCTTTGACGTCAGTTATAATGACACTGGAAGTCTCCCAGAGCTGAGCAGAAGCGAGGAAGTTAAGGCCTCTGTTTGCTGTTCTGAGATCAGAACAAATCGGACGCCCGAATTCGACTTCTACCTCGTATAGTCCCACAGAACTGGCCGATATCGAGGCGGTACTAGAGTATCGGAGGCCGCCCGTCAACCTACCGAGATTTGGCACCGGCCTCCAAACCCCGCCCTCGTTCCTTCATACCCCCACTAGTCTACCCTATCACTGAGCAGGGGGGCGGGGCCCGGGAAGGCTTTTCGGACACACCGGACTTTTCCCGAACTACGATGAGACAAAATCATACTTTTGAACCGTATTTGTGTAATAAAGTATTATTTGCTTCCTGATCATTGATGTGGGAGTTTCCTAAACCTCACTAAATACTAACTTATTTTTTTCCTCCTCAAAAACCCAACAACGCATGACTTCCTGCCTGTGTGACCGGGGAAAGCGTGACACAAGCAACTCATGTACTGTCTATCCCACACACAGTTCTGTTAAAATGTTATCGTGATGTTCTGCCTTGTGGCCTATAGCCGGTGAGTCGTCGTTGATTTATACCCGAGCATTTTAGCATGAAATGAAATGGGCTTTTAAGCGGTTAGGGACGGCGCAGTCACAGTGTGATGAACAGGGACGGTTTTTGTGTGTTATTTTACAAACTCTGCGGCCGAGCTTACATAACCCGCAGTGTCTCTGTGTTGGCCGAGGGCCTCCTGCTCTGTTGCAGTGAAAAGGCTTTTGGTTGGAAGAAAGGTCTGGAAAATGGGACGACAGTGTGTTTCCCCCCCCCCCCCCTCGCCCGCCTCCCCGCCCCTCTCCGTCGCCATGGCGACCCGGCTAACACAGGATGACATCATTGAGCTCAAATGAAAAATAGACTGATTTGTGGGAGCATGTGTCTGTGTGAGAGGGGCGGTGGGGCTTGGGCGGGATGTGTGTGTGTGTGTGTGTGTGTGTGTGTGTGTGTGTGTGTGTGTGTGTGTGTGTGTGTGTGTGTGTGTGTGTGTGTGTGTGTGTGTGTGTGTGTGTGTGTGTGTGTGTGTGTGTGTGTGTGTGTTGTGTGTGTGGCTGTTCAGCGAGGCTGACCTCATCCCCCTGTGCTCCCGATCCAACATTCCGCGCTGCCCGTTCGCTCCGATGTTGGTCATACAAGTTCTTGAAAGCGGGTCTTGTCTCAAAGAGACGAGAGAGAGAGAGAGAGAGAGAGAGAGAGAGAGAGAGAGAGAGAGAGAGAGAGAGAGAGAGACAGAGAGACAGAGAGAAAGTGAAAAGATTTTTGAGTTTCTGGAGTAGAGAAAGTCAGAGAGTTTCAGAACTGAATCTGTGATAGTTTGATATTTTTGAGTGTGTGTGCGTGTGCGTGTCCGTGTGTGTGTGTGCGTGTGTGTGTGTGTGTGTGTGCGTGTCCGTGTGTGTGTGTGTGTGTGTGTGTGTGTGTGCGTGTGTGTGTGTGTGTGTGTGTGTGTGTCTATAGATGCAAGCTTGTGTTTCCTACTTGGATTATGCTTGCACCAGCCACAAAACCAGCACATTTATTTCTGTCGGGGGGGCCGTTCAGGCGAAGGCCTTATCTGCTGGTGTTGCTGAAGCAACCGATGCAATCAAACCCTCTGTGCTCTTGTGCTTATTCTAAAGCTGAAGCTTATTTTAAAGTGCACGACAATACCATGGCCTTCATCTCATTAGATTTTTCTCGACAACCGTTCATCCGATCAACTTGACCCTTGGCAGGTTTAGTGCTGAGGACCCGCAAGGAAGTGCAGCATTGAGTGCAACGTTTTTTTTTTTTTTTTTTCCGATAAAGCGTTTCTCGAGAAAGCTGCAAGTAATGCAATCAGCCCGTTCGGAATTCTGAACAGGCACGGAACGGGCACTGCTACTACCCCCCCGAGGTGTAGTTGTGTAGAGTGTGACGTTGTTTGGATGAGAGGGTCTTGAGATATTGAGCGATTATCGGAGGCCACCCAGTTGCCAGTCCGTTTCCAATGGGGCAGGGGAATGCTATGAACGGGCACATGACGAGTCATAGCATAAAGTGAAGCAATAGAACAGCATAGCATATGATTCACACATTTTGATTTCTTCACGAGGAGCGGTGGCGGTGGCACTGAGTCCAAAGCACAGTTGATTGACAACAACAGCTCCCCATTATCTGCGATTTCTGCAATTTTGCGCCTCCCTCCTCCCCCAGCTGTACGACGGCCCCAGCGCCCAGAGCCCTCTGATCGGCACGTTCTGTGGGATGACCCCGCCGCCGGCCAACACCACCACGGGCTCCGCCCTCACCCTGGTGTTCAGGTCCGACTCCACCGTGTCCAGGATGGGCTTCCAGATGATGTGGCACCAGTACGGTAGGAGAACTAACACATAGAGAGGACATAGAGATAGATTATTTCACACATACATTTACATGCAAGTGTCAAGCACTCATAAAGTTAGGAGGGAAGCGATGCAGAAGAGTCCGGGTGAAGCCTTGTCCCTCTGCCTCCCGACCACCCCCCTACAGGCTGTGGCGGGGAGCTCTCTGGCCCCAGCGGCTCCTTCAACAGCCCGGGCTACCCGAGCTGGTACCCGGACAACAGGGAGTGCGTCTGGTACATCACCGTGGCGCCCGGCAACAGCATCACCATCAATATCCACGAGTTTGACGTGGAGAGCCACCCGGACTGCAGCTTCGACGTGCTCGAGGTGCTCGAATTGTTTTGGTTTTAGTTTTTTCGACGCCTTCTCTCGCTCTCTCTCTCTTGCATTATATACACCACCACCTCCATCACCACCTCCATCACCACCACTGCCTCCATCACCGCCACCACACACCACCACCACCACCACCACCACCATCACCTCCACCTCACTGAGTGAGTGAACACCACCCTCTCTGTCTGCCAGGTGTACGGAGGCCCAGACCTGCTGGCCCCGCGGCTGGCCCAGCTGTGCACCACCACCTCCAGCCCCATGCAGGTGTCCAGCACGGGCAACGCCGTCACCGTGCGCTTCAAGTCGGACGAGTTCGTCAGTGGGCGGGGCTTCAACGCCAGCTGGGCGGAGACTGCAGGAGGTATAGGGGGACACGACTGCCCTCTCGAAGGGAACTAGGAGACTGAAATCGTCCCAGCAGCTACAGCTCTGCCACGATAACCATCCACCATAACCCTTTTTGCACTTTTGTATTGTGCTCTTCCTCTTCCTCTCGTCTCCATGGAAACCCACCAGGATGCGGCGGTCCGGTGACGGCGCCCTACGGCGAGATCCACTCGCCCTCCTACCCGGGCAACTACCCCGAGCACGCTGACTGCTCCTGGGTGATCGCGGTGGATCCCGGACACCGAGTGCGCCTCAACTTCACCGACTTGGACATCGAGTACCACTCCGGCTGTCAGTGGGACTATGTGGTTGTGAGTAGCTAAGCGTGGGGATGGCGGGAATACTGGAACAGTTTTATTCTATTTTTTAATAGCTACTGGCATCGCTGTTGTTGATTAGCCATATCGATTTCACGATCGCGACGTTTTTTTCAACGTTCATGATTTTGAATGCTTACGATCCTCTTCCCTCCTCTTCTTCTTCTTCTTCGTCCCTTTTTTCTCCAGGTCCACGACGGGCCGAGCGCGCTGGCTCCCCTGCTGGGCCGCGTGTGCGGCAGCAACCGCCCCGCCCCAATCTTCTCCACCCAGAACGTGATCTACGTGCGCTTCCGGTCGGACTTCAGCAACAGCCGACGAGGCTTCAGCGCCCAGTTCGTAGAAGGTGTGTGTTCCTCCGCCGGAGCTACTCAGGAGGTGGAGCGGTTGTCTGGCGACTGAGAGGTTGCTGGTTCGATCCTCGGGCTCAGTGTTGAGGTGTCCCTGAGCCAAAACACCACCTAACCCTAACTAACGGCTCCAGACCAGCCTGCTGTTAGCCTGGCATGGTTGACACCGCCGTCGGTGCATGAATGGGTGGTGAATGTGTGGCGATATTGTAAAGCGCTTTGGATAAAAGCGATATATAAATGCAATCCATTTACCATTTAACCATTTAAATTGATGTATCTCTGGGAAATACTGCACCAAATCAAATCAACGCTCATCAAGGGACGTGCCATGGCATCACATTGCATTGCTTAGCAATAAGGAGACATTTCTTCCTTATAACTCTTCCTTCCGTCATTTTATTGAAACTGATCAAGTTTGTTCCTTGGTGTTCAGGATTAATTCAGTTTACAAACAAACTGATTTAACCTCATTGCCATGGAGGCAGACATTAGCGAAATTGACAACGGAAGTCCGGGGCCTCATTCATCTCTCTCTGTATCTCTGTATGTGTGTGTGAGGCCCGGGAATGGGTCCCTGAGGTCCTCCATTAACCCACGCCCCCCCCCGCTTCGTTACAGCGTGCGGCGGGAACCTCGACGCCGACCAATTGGGCGGCGCCATTGCCTCCCCGCGGTATCCTAGCAACTACGCGCCCAATCTGAACTGCAGCTGGATCATCACGGCGCTCGAGCCTTGTGAGTGAGATCACGGCAACTCTTGTGCAACCTCTCTCTCTCTCCCTCCCCCTAACCTCCCCCTCCACCCTCCCCATCTAGTCACAGATTGCTGCGTGTTTTAATAAGTGGACAACAATAATAACACACGGTGTGTGTGTGTGTGTGTGTGTGTGTGTGTGTGTGCGCGTGCGCGTGTGCGTGTGTGTGTGTGTGTGTGTGTGTGTGTGTGTGTGCGTGCGTGTGTGTGTGTGTGTGTGTGCGCGCTCCTGCTGTGTCTCTGCATTGTAGTCAACCACGTGACCTTGTCATTCACCGACTTTGACCTGGAGAGGATAAACTCCAACTGCTCCCATGACGCAGTGGAGGTCTTGGATGGAAACAATTATGAGGCCCCTTCCATCGGTACCAGAGTGTGTGTGTGTGTGTGTCTGTGTGTGTGTGTGTGTGAGTGGGGGGGGGGGGGGGGAGGGGCTTTATTGCCGCCATTTTTACCAACAAGGAATGTGTTTTTGTGAAATTCTAAAAGTTGTAAAATATATAACAAATCTGTTAAAATGTTTTAAGTAAAGATGTGCATTAATGTAACACAGTAGCGTCCATGGGGGGTGGGAGTCTGTGGGGTTAAAGGTTAATATAACGTGTAGTATAGTGTCCATAGGGGGTGGGAGTCAGTGGGGTTAAAGGTTAATATAACGTGTAGTATAGTGTCCATAGGGGGTGGGGAGTCAGTGGGGTTAAAGGTTAATATAACGTGTAGTATAGTGTCCATAGGGGGTGGGAGTCAGTGGGGTTAAAGGTTAATATAACGTGTAGTATAGTGTCCATAGGGGGTAGGGAGTTCAGTGGGTTAAAGGTTAATATAAAGTGTAGTATAGTGTCCATAGGCGGTGGGAGTCAGTGGGGTTAAAGTTAATATAACGTGTAGTATAGTGTCCATAGGGGGGGTGGGAGTCAGTGGGGTTAAAGGTTAATATAACGTGTAGTACAGTGTCCATAGGGGGGTGGGAATCGGTGGCGATCAGTGGGGGTCCCGGGTCTTTTGTTGATGAGGCCGGTTGCCGTGGGGATGAAGCTGTTCAAGCAGGTCATAACCTCCCTCCGTCTCCTCAGGACGCTACTGCGGCTCGGACATCCCTCACCCCGTGACCTCGTTCAGCAATGCCCTCGTGGTCAACTTTGTGGTCCGACTATTCCGTCCAGGGGAAGGGCTTCAGAGCCACCTACGCTGCCTCCACCTCAAGTGAGAACACACACACACACACACACACACACACACACACACACACACACACACACACACACACACACACACACACACACACACACACACACACACACTCATATTGTCTCCTGGCCCTCACCCTGCCTTTCTCTCAGGCTGCGGAGGGGACCTGGTGATGGAGGGCGGAGCGTTCAACAGCCCCAACTACCCGGACGCCTACCCGCCCAACGTGGAGTGTGTCTGGACGATCACGAGCTCCCCTGGCAACCGCCTGCAGCTCTCCTTCATGTCAGTCAGCCCAGTGCTAACGTGGAACCACTTTTATTTTATTATTCCTTAATTCACAGTTTGGTGCATTCTTGTTGGTGTTGTTGTTGCTCTGTACACCGTCCATGACATTCGTGAAACCCAGCGTTATGAAATAAAAGATTGGAACTAAGATTTGGACTCGCGGAGCCACTGATGCCCTTGCCACCAAAGATTTTCCAGATGACCGACAATGTGTGTTTGGGCTTTAACAAGGAAGGCAAAAAGGGGTAGAAAATACTGCATAATATGAGATAAGCTATCGTTTTGAGTAGAAATGTCTCAAAATCGAGCAATGAATTTTTAAAAAGGTCACCTTATTCCCACTTTCTTTAACTATAATCCACACTTTCAGCCATTCCACACTATAGAGTAGCTATAGAGTAGATTACAGGCTGCAAACCTGTGTCTTCAGATGGCCGTGGATCGTGGGGCATACTTGTCGCCCTCTAGTGGTGCTGAACGATTTGAATGCGGCTTTTTTTGTTTTGGAACAACGTGAATTCAACACAATACCTGCATACTGACGGGTTCTGGTTCCGCGGTTCTGGTTTCTGCTTTCAGAATGTTCCACCTGGAGCCCAGCAGCAACTGCAACAAGGACGTCCTGGAGATCCGCGAGGGGAACTCCACCGGCCCGCTGGCGCAGCGTCTGTGCGGAGGCCAGCTCCCCTCCAACTACACCTCGGTGGTCGCCACGTGCTGTGGATTCGGTTCCGCTCCGACGCGTCGGGCAGCGGCGCCGGCTTCCGAGCTACCTTTGCGCACCGTGAGTGAGGAGGAAGACGAAAAACCCAAAAGAGCATTTGAGTTTTTGGTGTTCGTCTGTTTCATTTTTCTTCCATTGGTTTCCAAATCCACGGTGGTGGGAGACGAGCGAGCGTTCGTTTGCCAATTCTGTCTCTTCCTCCTCCAGTGTACGGTAACGACCTGACGGGGGAGTTCGGCCAGATCGCCTCCCCGCTATACCCGCGCACGTACCCCAACAACGCGGACTACCGCTGGACCGTCACCGTGGACGGGGACAGCTACGTGGAAATCCACTTCCTGGACCTGGACATCGAGGACCTGTCCAACTGCTACTACGACCAACTCAAGGTGAGTTCTTGCACGTGTATGTGCAAGGTTAGGAGAGGGAAGGCGGGTCTTGAGTCTCTTGCGGGAAGCTGGTGAGCGACTCGGCCGTCCGGACGTCGGCCAGGATCTCATTCCACCACTGCGGTGCCAGAGCAGAGAAGAGTTGAGGCTTGGCATAGCGATGTTTGCCTGTTCTTACTTCTTACTACATACTCTCTAACCCGAATACCTAACCCCCCGCGCCCCTCCGATACCAGATCTTTGACGGGCCCAACGTGCACAGCTACCCATCGGTACGTTCTGCGGCCTGGTCCGACCCCCTCCGGTGCGCAGCTCCGGCAGCATGGTGACCCTGGAGTTCCAGTCGGACTTTATGATCGGGGGCAAGGGCTTCCTGGTGGCGTGGACGGCCGTGCAGGACTCCGGACCCCTGCCCACCATCGAGCCAGGTCAGAGGTCGCCGCCGTGCCCGAGTAGTATTAGTAGTCGTAGTAGTAGTACTGGTAGGCCCATTAGGCTTGGAGGATGAGGGTTAGTTTGGGACAGGTGGATGGATGGATGGAAATGTGTATTTATGTGCACAAATTCAATAAAAAATGCATAGTCAATATAATGTATTGCCAATAATCGTTTTTTAGGAAGAAGATAAAGGAAATTTGCATAAAAGACAAAAATGCAAATTCTAGATTGATTTTCAGGAGCAGGTTAGGCTGTTTGACCTGCGCTCTGGGAATCTCACTGTCTCTCTCTCTGTCTCTCTCTCTCTGCCTCTCTCTCTCTCTCTCTCTCCCTCTCTCTCTGTCTCCCTGTCTCTTGCTGCCTCTCTCTCTCGCTGCCTCTCTCTCTCGTCGTGTGTGCCGTCGTCACGGCGACCGTCCCGTTCCCGTCCCCCGTCCCCCATCCCCCATCCCCATCCCCAGGTGCGTGCGGCGGCGTCCTGATGCCCGAGGACGGCCCGCGCTTCCTGTTCTCGCCCGGGTGGCCCGACAGATACGCGCCCAACCTGGAGTGCACCTGGGTGGTGCGCTCGCCCGACTCCACCGTGGAGCTCAACCTGCTGTCCCTGGACGTGGAGGAGTTCGTCTCCTGCTACTTTGACAGCCTGGTCGTCCGGGACGGTGAGGGCGGATCGGGGGGGGGGGGGGATGCGACCAATCATATGGCTGGGCCCCTTCAGATCCCGTATGGTCCGTATGGATCTCTATTGATCCTGGGAAGGAAAGTCGTTTGCAGTGGCAATTGCTCCTTCAGAGTCAGCTTTATCGCCTTAGTTTTTTACAAACGAAGGAATGTGCTTTTTGTGAAATTGGTGCACAATAATATTGAACATTAAACAGAAAGTAATCATACAGAAATTTCCCCCCCCCCCCCCCGACACCAGGTGACAACAACCTGTCCCCGCTGCTGGCCAACCTGTGTGGCCGGGAGCTCCCCGGACCGATCCACTCCACGGGGGAATCCATGTTCATCCGATTCACGTCCGACGGCAGCGTCAGTGGGCGGGGCTTCAACGCCTCCTACACCAGAGGTCGGCCATTTTTGTCCCGCCAAGATTCGAGATTGCAAAACTTTATTTGTTCACGTACACGTTACAGGATACTGCGGTGTTTCAGTGAGACAGAGACAGAGAGATGAGTACATGCTAAACAAAGCCAACTAGCACTACTAAATATTCACATTTCTAACGGTCAAGGATTTTCACCGCCCCCCCCCCCCCCCCCTACTGTGTTCAGAGAAAAAAGGGAAGATCAGGGATTAGAAATGGTTGGAGATCAGATCAATCAAACAGAATGCTCTCATATTGATCATATTGATCACCAACCCCCCCCCCCCCCAACACCCATCCCTGGGGGGTTGGTTGATCTGTGGTGACCAGAAGGCTGGTCCTGAGGCAGGGACAGGTTCACCCTGACAGCTGTAAGGAGACTCGCTCTCAGCTCTCTCCTTCCAGTGCAAGAACAATGCTTTGGTTTTGATACTGCTGACTCTTCCCAATACAAAACCGAAAGGCTCGTAAAAGATATAAAATACACATGGTTAATATATCAAGTCTAATAGGGAAAGGACATCAAATCGGGATAAAGCATAAGAATAAGACATAAATAAGAATAAAGACAGGAACGCAATATACATAACAGTAAAACAATAAGGATCTTGCATCTGGTGTAAACGGTCTTCGTGGTCCCGGTCTTGCGTCAGGCTGCGGGGGTCTCCTGCACGCCGACCGGGGGGTGGTCAGCAGCCCCCGGTTCCCCCAGGACTACCCACCCGGCCTGGACTGCGTCTGGCACGTCATGGTCACCCCGGGCTTCCGGATCTCCGTCACCTTCCAGAGCCCCTTCCAGGTGCAGGGCTTCGGCACCCAGTGCTCCAGCGGAGACTACGTGGAGGTACACCCTGACCCTATGACACTGTAGTATTATGCTGTTCTCCGTGTGCTGGACGGTTAATATCAAGTCTTTACCGTCTCTATCCGAGGCGAGGAGAGACCACAAATATTCATGTTATTCACGTCGTGATTCGTGACGACGTTGTTCACCATTGTGGCCACATTATTGCTTTGCGTTTATAGATAATGAGTCCATTACAATTCTGAGTGTTATTGATTGTCATTGATTCTCTCTCTCTCTCTCTCTCTCTCTCTCTCTCTCTCTCTCTCTCTTCTCTCTCCTCTCTCCTCTCTCTCTCATCTCTCTCTTCTGTTCGTCAATCTCCACCCAACCCAATGTTGCCTGTTTATCGATCCAAACCCTTGATGTAGTCGCTTATTTACACAACCCGCCCTCACACACACACACACACACCACACGCCCACCACCTCACACAACACTATGCACACACAACACATCACACACACACACACCCTCACACAACACACACACACACACACACACACACACACACACACACACCCACACACACACACACACACACACACCACACACACACCCTCACCACACACACACCACACACATCCACAGCCTGAAGGAAACGGTGCCAGATTGCCACCGGCCCGCTCCCTGGGGGGCCGGCTGTGCGGGTCCGCCGCCCCCCCGATGGTGCAGACCAGCGACAACGACCTGCACGTCCGCTTTGTGTCGGACGCGTCCAACGAGGCCGGCGGCTTCAAGCTGGCCTTCGAGGCCCACAGCCTGGGTAAGGGACGAGGGAACTCTGGTCTGGCAGAAGGGATTTATGTTACGGTTTGTTGTGGTGAGGTGAGGACCCAAATGCAGGACAGCCGGGCAGGTGATGGTGATGGTGATGGTGATGGTGATGGTGATGGTGATGGTGGTGGTGGTTAAACCCAGGAATCGGGTATTTAATAAATAAACGGGGAGAGATGAACACAGACAAAGCACTTCAAATTAAAGTGACACAGAACACATGACAGAAAGCAATGATCCGACCGAACACATGACAGAACACATGGCAAACGTAGAACTGGGACAACTAGACAGGGAACACAATAGACATATAAATACTAAACTAGACTGAACAAAGGTTTGCTCTGCTTGATCAAAAATTTATAAATACAAAGGAAGTAGAGAGCATCGATAAAATAAGTACAAACATGAACACACAGAACAATACAGGCTGTGGGAAGAGGAGAAATGGGCAAATATTCATATACTCGAAAGGTCAAATGAATGAACTCTGATGCGGTTGACGTCTGAGTTGTCCCCTGACTCTCTGTTGTGTCCCCGCCGGTGTCGGGTGGTGGTGGTGGTGGTCGGCGATGTCGGGCGTAGCGTGCGGCGGTCACATCGTGCTGGGCGACAACGACCCGCCGGGCTACATCACCTCGCCCAACTACCCCCAGAACTACCCCCACAACATCGACTGCGTCTGGGTCATCGCCGTGCCCAACGGGGAGGCGGTCCAGATCGACTTCG
This sequence comes from Coryphaenoides rupestris, assembly GCA_002895965.2. NCBI lineage: Eukaryota > Metazoa > Chordata > Actinopteri > Gadiformes > Macrouridae > Coryphaenoides > Coryphaenoides rupestris. The sequence continues at coordinate 98,315 of PIJE02000088.1, forward strand.
ACGCGGACTTCTTCATCGAGCCCACGACCACGTAAGGGACACCTGGGCGACGCCTGGATTGGCATTTATAAATCCCTTTACAGGATTGCCTCACATTCACCCATTCATACACCGACGGCGGTGTCAACTGTGCAAGGTAACAACCAACACGTCAGGAGCAGGTAGGGTTAGGTGGCGTCTTGCTCCTCACTTAGCTACGGTATAGGCAGAGCCCCGGGATCGAACCAGCAACCTTCTGGATGCCGGACAACCGCTCGCTCTTACCTCCTGAGCTACTGCCGCTCCGACCTGACCTGACTTTCGTAACCTCCCTCCATCCTCTCCCTCCCAGCTGTCGCTATGACTACCTGGAGCTGCGGGACGGGCCCACGTCGGACTCCGCCCCCATCGCCAGGCTGTGTGGTAACACGCGGCCCTCCACCCAGCACTCCACCGGCTCCGCCCTCTTCCTGAGGTTCCGCACGGACACCGGCGTGACGCACAAGGGCTTCAAGGCCAAGTACTCGATAGGTGAGAGGGTGGGGTGGGTAGGGTGGACTTCCATGTACATGTCCACAACTTTTCATGCACACAGACAATGCAAGCGGCACACAAACTCACTCTTGTGACGTTTTGCCAGCCACCTGCGGCGGGACCTACATCGGCCAGAGCGGCACCATCAAGAGCCCCGGGTTCCCAGGGGCCAACTACCCCGACGGCTCCGCCTGCGAGTGGTACCTGGAGGGCCCCACGGGGCACTACCTGACCCTCACCTTCGGGGCCCTCAACGTGCAGAGCAGCCCCGACTGCTCCAAGGACTACGTGGAGGTCCGAGAGTACAACGCCTCAGGTAGGATGCAGATACCTGACCCCCCAAACAACAAACTACTTTACCAAAGCAATTGTGATTTGTAATTTTACAAAGAAAACTCCATGTCGTCAGGAAAAATGGTCACAAATCAATCGGTGATGTTGAAGCGCACAAACACAAAGTGACAACGAACTGAACACTTTTCAGACGCCAAATAGGATGATTCTGAACTTTCCATTCGTTCTTCCAGGTCGTCTTCTGGGAAAGCACTGCGGCGCTAACATCCCAGCGGCCATGGACACCGGGGACAGCTTTGCTTACGTCAAATTTGTCAGCGACGCGAGCGTGAACGCTCCCGGCTTCAACCTCTCGTTTACTGCGAGCGTCGACGGTACCAGTCATTCCTCGTTCTTTTAAATATATTTTCAGATATACA
>PIJE02000088.1:109257-116757 GCA_002895965.2 Coryphaenoides rupestris
AGGCTGGCTTGTGTACAGACCTAAGGCGGCCATTTTTGCCGACCGTGATGGATCTGTGTGTCAATATTTCTCCTTTAAGTTAAAGTCTGCGTTTTTAAAGGTGCAGCCCCCCACGCTTCTTTGCAATAGTTTGTTTTCACTTGGATCAACGCCGAACGCAAGGAGTGTGTGTGTGTTCTTGTGTGCGTGTGTGTGTGTGTGTGTGTGTGCGTGTGTGTGTGTGTTTAATCAGTCGATCGGATTACCCACAATGCATCTTGACAGGAGGACAATAGAGCAATCCCAATAACAACTCTCAATGCTAGATATAGATATATTTGATTTATTTTTATTGCATATAGAAATAACATCGGATGATCTTGCACTTTTATTTGTTTCACTTCAAGTCTGAACCATGTCTTTTGAAATGGTAAATGGATTGCATTTATATATCTCTTTTATCCAAAGTGCTTTACAGTATTGCCTCACATTCACCCATTCATACACCGACGGTGGTGCCAACCATGCAAGGTAACAACCAACACGTCAGGAGCAGGTAGGGTTAGGTGGTGTCTTGCTCAGGGACACCTCCACACTTAGCTAGGAGGAGCAGGTAGGGTTAGGTGGTGTCTTGCTCAGGGACACCTCCACACTTAGCTAGGAGGAGCAGGTAGGGTTAGGTGGTGTCTTGCTCAGGGACACCTCCACACTTAGCTAGGAGGCGGAGCCCGGGGATCGAACCAGCAACCTTCCTGTTGCCAGACATCCGCTCTTACCTCCTGAGCTACTGCCGCCCAAACTGCCGAAATGGTGGAGTTTTGAAAAGTCATCTTTATTCCTTTTTGCGGTCGTTCCCAGGGCCGGCACAGGGTTGCGGGGGCTACCTCTCCATGCCCACGGGCATGCTGGGCTCCCCGGACCCCGACCTGGACTGCCGCTACGAGCCGCGCATGAACTGTCTGTGGACCATCGAGATGCCCGCCAACAAGCTCATCAACCTGACCTTCTCCTCCTTCGACGTGGAGTCCTCTTCCAACTGTCGCTACGACTCCGTCAAGGTAACGGGCGGCGTCTCCGTTGAAAAGTTAAAATAGTAAATGGATTGCATTTATATATCGCTTTTATCCAAAGTGCTTTACAGTATTGCCTCACATTCACCCATTCATACACCGACGGCGGTGTCAACCATGCAAGGTAACAACCAACACGTCAGGAGCAGGTAGGGTTAGGTGGTGTCTTGCTCAGGGACACCTCCACACTTAGCTAGGAGGAGCAGGTAGGGTTAGGTGGTGTCTTGCTCAGGGACACCTCCACACTTAGTTAGGAAGCGAACCGGCAACCTTCCTGTTGCCAGACAACCGATCCTTACCTTCTTACCTTCCTACCTTCTTAGCTACTGCCAGAGGTTGCTCGAAAATAACAGCAACATAAGAATAACAACAATAGAATATAAAATGAAGTGAAGTGTATACACCTAATATAATAACAATAAATCTAAGAAATATTTAGCAAAAAAAATAAGTTGACAAGAATAGAAAGGTTTGCAGTGGTATTGTCAGTAATATTGCCCATGATATTGATATGTTGAATCTTTCTTGATATCTTTTCAGGTCTACGACGGCGACAACATGAACTACCCGCTGCTGGGCTCCTTCTGTGGGAACACTCTCCCCATGCCCTTCCTGTCCTCCGGCAACTTCCTGACCGTCCGCTTCGTCACGGACGGCGTCGTGCAGAAACGGGGCTTCAATGCCACCTACAGGGCGGATGGACTGTAAGACTTTTTTTTAAGACTTTTGATATTCAATTCTCTGGCTCCTTCATGCGTTCACACTGCCATCGACTCCAACAGAAGGATAAGATAAGATAAATAAAACTTTATTAATCCCGAAGGACAATTTTGTGCCAGAGGTTGCTACAAAAACATCAACAACATAAGCATTGCAATAGAATAATAAAAAAATACAATAATACATTTCCAAATGTTACCGTGAATAAGCCTCAGGAAAAATATAGGTAAGATATTCAGGAAACAAAAGAAGTTGCCAATGGTAATGAGAAATAGTATTGAAATACATGAGGAATATCGTACATGATGATGAAAGGTAACACTGAGACGTAGTATTTGCACGTGATGGAGGTTGATGATGGAACGTTCCACAACGCTCCTCACCCGCAGTGCTTTGCGGCGGCGCGCTGAACGCCACGGCGGCCGCGCAGACCCTCACCTCGCCCTTCTTCCCCGGCGCGTACCCGGCGCCCACGGCCTGCCGCTGGACGCTGGACGCCCCGGCCCAGGAGGCGGTCAAGGTGTCCGTCGGCAGCTGGGCGCTGCAGCAGGACCAGAGCTGTGCCACCAACTACATGGAGATGAGCGACTGGCCGGTGGTGAGTTGGTTTGCCGCCGCTGCTGCCGCTGCGTCCCAAACTGCGTACCGGTACGCCTCATAGGATAACAATACATCTGAAGAAGCATTTATTGCGTGACTATCTAACTAGAATAGAAACGTTGGAATTGGTATTGGAAAGTAATATATTATTATATTTAATATTGCACATGATGTTAAAAAGTGGGGCTGCAGTAGCTCAGGAGGTAATAAGAGCGCTTGTCTGGCAACAGCAAGGTTGCTGGTTCGATCCCCGGCTGGCTCCGCTTCCTAGCTAAGTGTGGAGGTGTCCCTGAGCAAGACACCACCTAACCCTACCTGCTCCTCCTAGCTAAGTGTGGAGGTGTCCCTGAGCAAGACACCACCTAACCCTACCTGCTCCTCCTAGCTAAGTGTGGAGGTGTCCCTGAGCAAGACACCACCTAACCCTACCTGCTCCTCCTAGCTAAGTGTGGAGGTGTCCCTGAGCAAGACACACCGTAACCTAACCGCTGCTCCCCTTGCTAAGTGTGGAGGTGTCCCCTGACAAGACACCACCTAACCTACTGCTTCCCCAGCTAAGTGTGAGTGTCCCTCGAGTCAAACACCAACCTAACCGTACCTTGCTCCCCTAGCTAACGTGTTGGAGGTGTCCCCTTGAGCAAAGACAACCCAACCTAACTACGTGCTCTCGCACCTCCTAGCTAAGTTGTGAGGGTCCCTGAGCAAGACACCACCTAACCTACTGCTCTCTCCTACTAAGGTGAGGTGTCCCTGAGCAAGAAACACCACCTAACCCACCTGCTCCTCCTAGCTAAGTGTGGAGGTGTCCCTGAGCAAGACACCACCTAACCTTACCTGCTCCTGACGTGTTGGTTGTTACCTTGCATGGTTGGCACCGCCGTCGGTGTATGAATGGGTGAATGTGAGTCAATACTGTTAAGCGCTTTGGATGAAAGCGATGATATAAATGCAATCCATTTACTATTTACCATTGATATAATAATCTGTGTTGTCTTCCTCCAGGGAGACTACGGCCAGTCCCACAAGTTCTGCCCCGGTGACAGCCAGGTGCCCGACTTCTACAGCTACGGCAGAACCATGCGTGTCCAATTCCGGTCCGACGCCTTCATGCCAGGGAACGGCGTAAGCCTGACCTACCAGGTGGCAGGTATGTGGGCCGGCGCTCCGAAACCGTGACGTAAAACGTAAATAATGAAACTATAAGATTTATTTTATGCTATCAGACACACAAATGTACTCTTTGTAAGTCGCCCAAAGTTACTTACAAAGAGTACATTTGTGGAAAGAGACAGCAATATACCACTGTGGTGCATAGAGATAGGAATAGAGCTGTTTTCGAGCATTCATAGCTACGAGGCTAATAGAACGAGTTTCATAATTGCTAAGTTGCCTGCATAAGTAGCTGGGATAAGAGCAGACGTGCATTACCACACATCTAAGAACATTATCCCGAGCAATGCTAAGTGCTAATTACTGTAACCCCCCCCCCCCGCCCCTCCCTTGTGCAGGTTGCAGCCGTACCTACGAGCAGGCCTACGGCTACCTGAAGAGCCCGGGCTGGCCTGACGTCTACCCCCACAACATGGACTGCACCGTGGTGCTGATGGCCCCGCAGGGAAGCTCCATCTCCCTGTTCTTCAACAGCTTCGACCTGGAGAGCCACATCTACTGCCCCTACGACTACCTGGAGGTGGGACAGCTGCAGCCAGACACACTGACTGGTCCATGTTGACCCAGTGGAGCATGAACAATTTTACATTTACATTTACATTTACATTTAGGGCATTTGGCAGACACTTTTATCCAAAGCGAGTACATTTGTTGAAGGAGACAGCAATATATATCTGTGGTACATAAAGATAGGAATAGAGCTGTTTTCGAGCATTCATAGTTATATATATATATATATATAAATACCTATATACCAATATAAGCATGGCAATAGAATAATAAACAATAGAATAATAAAATAAAATACAAATGTACAAATTCTACAGTGAATAAGCCTAAGGAAAAATATAGGTAAGATATTCAGGAAAACAAGTTGGCAATGGTATTCAGAAGTAGCAGTGACAAGTCGTATTGCAGTACTATCGTAGTAGTATTGACGGGTTCCGCTCTTCTTGGACCCTTCGTTGGACCCTTTAGGTGCGCAACGGCTCCACGGCCAGAAGCCCCCTGCTGGGGACGTACTGCGGCACGGCGCTGCCCAACCCCGTGTTCCCCGGCGGCAACGCGCTCTACCTGCGCTTCAAGAGCGACTTCAACGGCCCGCGCGACGGCTATGAGGCGACGTGGACCTCCTCCCCTCAAGGTGGCGCCGTCCTCTGGGTTACGCTGTCAGCGTCGCCACGAGCTGATTGAATGATCTTAACGTCAGTTAGTCGTCCGTGTTTAAATGTTCAGGGAAGGCGGAGGGTTTGGTTGAGTTTACGTCTGGACCTCTGACCTTTCCGATAAAAGTGGGTTTTTGGAAGAGACTTAAAAGAAGACACTGACTCCGACTGATTTCTTCAGGCAGGTTGTTCGTAATTGTTTGCGTATGCAGTGGTCTGAGTCAAATATACAATCTTTACTTTTGTGCGCGGGGTGGGGAGGTGAGGGAGGAAGTCGGTGAAAGCTTGCATCACATACGCGTGCAACACTGAATGTGTCTGGGTTGGCATCATGACCCTGACCTCTGACCTGACCCCGGTCCCACCCCCCAGGTTGCGGCGGCACCCTGTACGGGGACCACGGCTCCGTGGCCAGTCCCAACTACCCGGGCACCTACCCCAACGGGACGCACTGCGAGTGGGGCATCCGGGCTCCCTGGGGCCGCGTGGTCACCGTCACCTTCGCCCAGATCGGCATCGACGACCCCGGCGACTGCCTGAACAATTTCCTGAAGCTGTACGACGGGCCCGACAACACCACGGCGCCCGTGGGACCCTACTGCGGCCTGGTAAGGAGAGGACCGCCTGATAATCACACACAGGGACACTTCTGGGGGAGTGCAGTTCAACAGAGAAAGGTACACTGTTTAGGAGGCGATGGGGAGGAAGCCAAACTACTGAGGTCTGTCTGAAGATGCTGTTTGAAAATGTTGACAGATTGTGGTGATGCCCTCTCTTTTGCCTTTTTACATCTACATCTACATTTAGATTTACATTTAGATGTACATTTACATCTACATTTACATTTAGGGCATTTATCCAAAGCGACTTACAAGTATACAAGTACATTTGTTGAAAGAGAGACAGCAGTATATCGCTGTGGTAAGCTGGTAGCCATCAGGTGGGACGGCCAGGGATCCAGTCTTGATCACAGCAACAGATTGGAAGGTGCGTGGTGATTTTATGTGTGTGTCTGGCGAGCGTACCTGTGACCTGTGACCTGTGACCCCCCACCCCCCGTTCTCCTCCTCCTCCCCTCCCAGGAGACCAACATCGCCCCGTTCACGGCCTCCTCCCATCTCGTCTACATCGTGTTCCAGGGGCAGGCGGCCGCCCTGCCCTCGGGATTCAGACTCACCTGGAGCAGCTGAGAGGAGGAGACTTTGCGATACACACACACACACACACGCACACACACATAGACACACACACACACACACATAGACACACACACACACACACACACACACACACACACACACACACACAGAGCTGTTTACAATGTCATTTCATCTCTGTGAGGAAAAAACGAAAAACCCCACATTGTGCAATTGTGCAACTGCTGCCAAATCAGTGTAAATAATAATTTTTTTTTAAATCTACAGCGTCATCAGGAAAGAAGTTGAATGAAAACAAATGTCTATATTTTTTTTAATCAGTCTCAGTGGTTGTAATTTTGTCCTAATCGGAGATTTGGGAAATTTGAGATGACCTAAATAAAATAGGACACTATTGTTGTGCGATGGTTGTGTCTTCTTGTGGTCCTTGTCTCCTTGGTAATGAGCGACCAAAATCACCGTTCCGCCTTTTTCCCCAAAGGAATGTCTGTCATGTTTATACTTCTTCTCCTTGTGTTTGGTCAGCCGTGCAGAGCAGTGCAGTATATGATTAGACTGATGAGCTGCTCGTTGATACGATACGCTCGAATGGTCGTGGCAAGTGTCTGTCGCTCCCAGAATGCATTTGCTACCTGGAGAATACCAGTTCCAGTGGGCAGAAGGGGATAATTTGCACTCAATTGAGCGTATACGTTTGGAAATTGATCATATTGATGAGGTGATTAGAGAATATTGGCAGATGTCTGTCCACGCTTGCATTTCTCAACATGTATTATAAATGCTAAGATAGTATGAATGCTATGAGGCAACATGTGGTGTCACATGCCACTTGCACGAGATGTTCATTACCAACAAGCAGTTTAGGTCATTATTAATCGGTAATTTGCCAGGTAAAATTGCTGGAATTTGTCTCGTACTTTATTTCACTCGTAGTTTTAAGTCTTCATATTTGTTTACGCCAATATAAATCATGACCATCATCATTTATATGACTTCAAAACACAATGTTTAGCAAAAATGTTTTAACAGAAACACCAGAAGCATGTTTTAACAGTTCTATTCCGTCTGGATGTTTTACTGTATCTAGGCTCTATTCTAGAGTGTTTCTCACCCACACACAGACACACACACACACACACACACACACACACACACACTCACACGGTTGTTACACGGTTGCTGTCGAACATGAAGGGGTCAGAGGTCATGAGAAAGAGTTAATGTGCTGGAGAAGTGGTGAGGAATCATAATAACTTGGGGGGGGGGGGGGGGCGGTGCTGACAAAATAAACAGTGTGTGTGTGTGTGTGTGTGTGTGTGTGAGAAACATTGTGTGCATTGTGTGTGTGTGTGTGTGTGTGTGTATTTCTGCCCTTATAAATCAGTATGTGAGACAGAGCTAGCATGCAGTATGCACGACTGCGTGGTTCTTCATTCTGTCTGTAGACATGCCTCACAGCTCTGCTCTCTCTCCCGTATTATTACACACCACACTTCTCACAGATCGGATTGTGAACGCTTTTCTGCGGCAACAGGGAGGCATTGTGCATGTCCAACCCATTAGCCATGTTATAAAGATATTAGCCAGTTTGAGGAGAATGCATCAGACATGCTAATTGAAACTGGGTGATGTTTTGGA
>PIJE02000088.1:119257-134257 GCA_002895965.2 Coryphaenoides rupestris
GTGGGATATAGAAATAAGTATAAAACAATGACGAGCCACAGCCTCGAGTTAGTGTCCAAATGTAAAAATAATAAATAGCCTAATAATAATAATAATTTTGATTTTTTTTTATTTCTACCGAGAAATCCACAGTTTAGTGTCAGATGAATATAAAAAATATATACAAATAAATATATAAATAAATAAAGAAATAAATAAAGAAAATAAAGAAATGAAAGAAAATAAAGAAATAAAGTAAATATAGAAAATTAAGTAAATAAAGAAATAAAGAAATAAAAAAATAAATAAATAAAGAAATGGAGAAATGAAGAAATAAAGAAATGAAGAAATAAAGAAATAAATATAAAATATAAAATAGCAATTCACCCGACTGACCAGCAGGTGGCGCTAACGGTCCAAAACAGCGTGTGTGTTTTATTTCATTTTTTGGTGACGTCATGACGCTCCAAGAAGCTTTTCTTTTGACTTCCGTTTTTTGGGGGACGCAGCCCTGCGTCTGCGCGTTGGTTCGTGTTGGGACGCAGCCCTCCAGCCCTGGTACCGGAAGTATCCTTTTATGGAACCACACACAGAGCGAGAGCGTCTCGCGGGCTGGAGACCTACTTCCGGTTGGGCGGGGCTCTGTGTGTGTGTGTACGCGTGCGCGTAGCGGACCAGGAATACGAAAAATACGATCGTTATTATTATTATTATCATTATTATTAGTTATCTTCCACACGGAAAACATTGTCCATTCCATTCGAAACGGTAAGGTTTTAATGATGATAATAATAATAACGATAATTATTACGATAATACTCTCCGAAGTCTCGGGTTAGCAAAGTAACGTAACTTTGCTAATGCTCTTCTATCTCTCTCTATCTCTCTCGAAATATATATATATATATATAAAAAACAAATTTTTCTCTTTCTTAACACGTAATAAAACGTAAAAGTATGTGAAGCCCTTGAGCACTTTAGAGTTTTCTGTTGTTTTAACATGATTTTCTTATTCTATCATCACTACTTTTCTATATGTGAAATGTATTTAGAGTTTTATCAGGTTCAGATCAATTGCATGTACTTGAAAGAGACTGTATGAGACATGGAATCGGTGTACTGTCTGTCTGTGTAAAAGTTAGTGAACCCCCAGCTGCATGTGTAACATCAAGTAGCTAATAGATTCAGGTGAGACACATTTGGGTGCCCAATTAAGCAATCAATTAAGCAGAGCAATCAAATGAGACATCCTGAGGAACAGGGTTGGGCAACACAGATTAAAAGAGAGAGAGGAAACCAACCGACTGGGAGGAGACCCCCGGGGCAGACCCAGAACCACCCGCTGGAGGGATTATATATCTCGTCTGGCCCTGGGAACGCCTCGGGACCCCCCCAGGAGGAACTGGAGAATGTGGCTGGTGGAGAAGGAAGCCTGGAGGGGGGGCCCTGCTTAGCTGGCTGCCACCGCGACCCCGGGCCCCGGATAAGCGGATGAGAATGGATGGATGGATGGATGGATGGATGGATGGAAACCAACCGAACCACTGTTGTCTGTAGTGCCAAGGTTGTACCGACACAGATGGACAATGCAGAGAGGAAAGGAGATATCCGAGGACATCGGGGAGAAGGTGCTGACAGCCCATCAGTCTGGGGAACGCTATAAGAACATCTCCAAAAGATTCCAGCTCCATCCATCCATCCACTGTAAGACATCATTTACAAATGGAGGGCGTTCAACATGACCGCAACTCTGCCTAGAAGTGGACGGCCCGTCAAAACTATCACCAAGAAGCACCAGAAAAATAATAAATCAGGTAAAGGCCAACCCACACATCACCTCTAGAGAGTTGCAGACCTCTCTGGCAGCATCTGGGGTAAATGTACATGTGTCTACAATCAGACGAAAATTGAATAGACATGACATTCATGGGAGGGTTGCTAGAAAGAAGCCTCTGCTCTCAAGAAAGAACAAAGCTGCCCGTTTCAACTTTGCCAGAGAACACTTGGACAAACCAGAGGCCTTCTGGATTAAAGAAATAAATATAAAATATAAAATAGCAATTCACCCGACTGACCAGCAGGTGGCGCTAACGGTCCAAAACAGCGTGTGTGTTTTATGTCATTTTTTGGTGACGTCATGACGCTCCAAGAAGCTTTTCTTTTGACTTCCGTTTTTTGGGGGACGCAGCCCTGCGACTGCGCGTTGGTTCGTGTTGGGACGCAGCCCTCCAGCCCTGGTACCGGAAGTATCCTTTTATGGAACCACACACAGAGCGAGAGCGTCTCGCGGGCTGGAGACCTACTTCCGGTTGGGCGGGGCTCTGTGTGTGTGTACGCGTGCGCGTAGCGGACCAGGAATACGAAAAATACGATCGTTATTATTATTATTATCATTATTATTAGTTATCTTCCACACGGAAAACATTGTCCATTCCATTCGAAACGGTAAGGTTTTAATGATAATAATAATAATAACGATAATTATTACGATAATACTCTCCGAAGTCTCGGGTTAGCAAAGTAACGTAACTTTGCTAATGCTCTTCTATCTCTCTCTATCTCTCTCGAAATATATATATATATATATAAAAAACAAATTTTTCTCTTTCTTAACACGTAATAAAACGTAAAAGTATGTGAAGCCCTTGAGCACTTTAGAGTTTTCTGTTGTTTTAACATGATTTTCTTATTCTATCATCACTACTTTTCTATATGTGAAATGTATTTAGAGTTTTATCAGGTTGATCAATTGCATGTACTTGAAAGAGACTGCATGAGACATGGAATCGGTGTACTGTCTGTCTGTGTAAAAGTTAGTGAACCCCCAGCTGCATGTGTAACATCAAGTAGCTAATAGATTCAGGTGAGACACATTTGGGTGCCCAATTAAACAATCAATTAAGCAGAGCAATCAAATGAGACATCCTGAGGAACAGGGTTGGGCAACACAGATTAAAAGAGAGAGAGGACACCAACCGACTGGGAGGAGACCTCCGGGGCAGACCCAGAACCACCCGCTGGAGGGATTATATATCTCGTCTGGCCCTGGGAACGCCTCGGGACCCCCCCAGGAGGAACTGGAGAATGTGTGGCTGGTGGAGAAGGAAGCCTGGAGGGGGGGCCCTGCTTAGCCGGCTGCCACTGCGACCCCGGGCCCCGGATAAGCGGATGAGAATGGATGGATGGATGGATGGATGGATGGAAACCAACCGAACCACTGTTGTCTGTAGTGCCAAGGTTGTACCGACACAGATGGACAATGCAGAGAGGAAAGGAGATATCCGAGGACATTGGGGAGAAGGTGCTGACAGCCCATCAGTCTGGGGAACGCTATAAGAACATCTCCAAAAGATTCCAGCTCCATCCATCCATCCACTGTAAGACATCATTTACAAATGGAGGGCGTTCAACATGACCGCAACTCTGCCTAGAAGTGGACGGCCCGTCAAAACTATCACCAAGAAGCACCGGAAAAATAATACGTCGGGTAAAGGCCAACCCACACATCACCTCGAGAGAGTTGCAGACCTCTCTGGCAGCATCTGGGGTAAATGTACACGTCGACAATCAGACGAAAATTGAATAGACATGACATTCATGGGAGGGTTGCTAGAAGCAGGCCTCTGCTCTCAAGAAAGAACAAAGCTGCCCGTTTCAACTTTGCCAGAGAACACTTGGACAAACCAGAGGCCTTCTGGAAGTCCATTCTCTGGACAGATGAGTCCAAGATAGAATCATTTGGTCACAATCCAAACCGCCATGTTTGGAGAACAGCCGACACTGCATACGAAGAAAAGAACCTCCTCCCAACAGTGAAGCATGGTGGTGGAAATGTGAAGGTCTGGGACAGCTTTTCTGCCTCCGGATCTCGACGTCTCCATATTATCCAGGGAAACATGAATTCTCATGCCCATCAACAAATTCTTCATCAGAATCTCCTGCCATCAGTCCGGGAGTTGAAGCTGGGCAGAAAAAGGGTGCTGCAGCAGACAATGACCCAAAGCATACCAGCAATTGTACCAAGGAATGGCTTAAAAGAAAGAGGATTCCTACTCTTTATTGGCTGTATCAAAGTCCGGACCTGTTTTTTTACAAAAACAATGACCATGTCTGGAGGGTTCACAAACTTTCAAGCAGCGCTGTATCATTTCTGATGCCTATATAAAAATATAGGTAAACTAGTCCACAAGTTTACCTATATTTTTATACGTCACATATATTTGTATACTTCTCTATTGTTTTATTCTATTGCTATGCAACCTGGCACAAGAATTTCCTTCGGGATTAATAAAGTTCTATCTTATCTTAAATGTTATTTTATTTGTTTTAATGTGTCCCAGAACATGTCCAAGTCTCTGAAGAAGCTGGTGGAGGAGAGTCGGGACAAGAACATCCCCGAGGTGGACATGTGCGACCGCGGCATCTCCAGCATGATGGACGTCCCTGGGCTCTGTACGCACCACACCAGCTCTCATTTTTATATTTGTTAATATTATTATTTTCTCAATCAGTCACCTCTGACCTCTGATGTGCGCAATCACTGCATACTACTACATATAATTTCCTATTTAGGTTAAATATATATATATATATATATATATATATACTATACGTGTATGTATCTGTACTGTGCATGTATACTATTCTATATTATACTATACGTATATTCCCTGCTTTATCAGGTAAAGACATACAATACCACATTATCCTTGCAATATTACTATGCTACATTACCTTTCATCATTATGTGCAATATTCTCAATATTCTTTATATCATGTGCAATACTTCTTATTACTATTATTATTATTATTATTACCCTTTTATTACACTTCAATTATTGCCAAATTGGTTTTGCTGACTGAATTTCTTATCTTGCCTATATTTGTATACTTCTCCCAGGACTTAGACTTACAGTACATTTGTAAATCTGTTATTTTTCATTATTCTACTGTTTATTTCTCTGTTGTTTTATTCTATTGCTATGCAACCTGGCACAAGAATTTCCTTTGGGATCAATAAAGTTCTATCTTATCTTGCCTGACTGAACTATTCAGTTTGTAATTACATAGTAGCCTACAGTATTTTGGATGTAATGAATGCATGATGTTAGTTAGTTAGGTCATGCATAGCACATCTTAAACATAGGGAACAATTTTAATGGGGAGATTGTTATTGTGCCCAGGGAATAGTTTCAGATACATCTTCTAAAACATACCCCCCCCCACCTCCTCTGAATTGTGGAAAAACGTTGTGGAACATGCTCTAGGATGTACAATATTAATGTAATAACCATACAAAAGGTACCTTACATATATCTGTCCTTATGTCGGTTTACAGGACTGTCCTTAATATATGTTCTGTTTCTATTCATACAGTCACATTGTCCAACATCACTCAACTGGTTCTCAGCCACAACAAGATTGCAGGTAGGATGAGTATCTCCATTTATTAATGTATTATTTATTTAGCGTTATAGTTCACTAAATTGTGGTAAACGACCCAGGTATATGTTTGTCGTCCTGTGGTAGTAACAAGATGTGATTCTGATTCCAACCACTAGAGGGGAGTACAGATCAATCGACAGAGTAAACTATATTACAGCTTTGCCGGAATCTTTTGACGTGACGCCTATACATCTCATAAAATCGAAATAGTTACCATGCACTTTTCCTATCCTCACTCACATCACACAATGGACTAACTGACACAAGTTTCATCTGAGGTGCGTGGTAGACAGACAGACAGACAGACACAGGGGGCCTGTCTGTAACCTGCAGGCGACTTTTCCTTAATCCAGCTGTGACACTCGCACAGATGAAGCCGCGATGAGATTACGCACATTATCGGAGCTATTTATAGCCCACATCAAAAGAGCACCTGGGATAAGCCAATTGGCAGTGATATGGATCACCATCCGTTTACTGTCGTCCCCGTCCCCCCCCCCCGGGTGTAGCATGCTTGGATGCACTCCATCTTGTCTCCAACCAACTCTAACCCAAACCCAACACTCACATGACAGCTTTCCTCCTTGTTCTCGGGTGGCAGTAGCTCAGGAGAGTAAGAGCGGTTGTCTGGCAACAGGAAGGTTGCTGGTTCGATCCCCTGGCTCCTCCCCCTCCTAGCTAAGTGTGGAGGTGTCCCTGAGCAAGACACCTCCTAACCCTAACTGCTCCTGACGTGTTGGTTGTTACCTTGCACGGTTGGCACCGCTGTCGGTGTATGAATGGGTGAATGTGGCAATATTGGAATATTGGAAAGCACTTTGGATAAATGCAATCCATTTAACATTCTCGACTGCTGTCTTATTTTAAAGATGAGTGATGATTGGGCTCCATCCGTCCGCATTCTGCATTTGTTCAAAATCCAAATCCAAATAAAAAGAACGGCTGCATTTAAGTGAGCTATAAAAGATGTAGTCTGTGTTAAGGCTTTTGAACTTTTTGAAAGCTACGCAGGAATTTCAGTGACATTTGGAAAGTCTTTCATTAAGCGCTGGGCTAGGGTGGGTGGGGGGGGGAGAGAGAGAGCGAGAGAGAGATGGGGGAGGGAGAGATCGAGAGATCGAGGTTGAGGTTCCTCTGTTGTCACTGCTCCTCCCTGGCCCATTACTGTCCGTCTAGCAGACCTCCTTGACCAGGAAGTGGACACACACAGGCACGCACACACACACACAGGCACACACACACAGGCACACACACACACATGCCACACACACACGCACGCGCGCACGCACACACAGGCACAAGCCGAATGCCAAATGTCACATACCATATGTAGTCCATTTTTGCTCACTTTTCACAGGGGCTATACCCTTCTCTCTCTCTCTCTATCTTGTTCTCTATCTTGATCTCTCTCTCTCTCTCTCTCTCTCTCTCTCTCTCACATGGATGGTTCTGTCCTTGGAGTGCCACACACACCCACACACACACACATCGCGGGTGAGAGCCACAGACAACTCGCTATGGAAATCAATACGGCGTATTGTGCGAGAGGTCACATACATTCTCTTGGTTTTTATCCGACCACGCACGGGGTCATGCTTGCGTTGACCTCACCGCTTGCCAACACACACACACACACACACACACACACACACACACACACATGCGGGGCGACTGTGTCCATACTCTATCGATCGAGGCCCGTTCGCGCGTCCACAGAGAGCCGCTGGGATGGGGAGAACAACATTAGGGTGGCGGTGGCTGTGTTTGTGTTGAGGCTGCTGATGGAGGGGTGGTTATCTAAACGGAATTGATTTCTGACATCCGAGGTAAAATGCCAGGACCCCTCTGGATGGAGAGGTCTGTCCTAAAATCATTGCACCATGGAGAGCGAGAGAGAGAGGGAGAGGGGGAGGTAGAGGGGGAGGAAGAAATACGGTAGAGGGGGGAGGTTCGACATTTTACCACAGAATATTCTCTCTGTGTGGTCTTTGCATGTTCTTTCTACGTATTCGTCGCAGCACTCCGATCGCTTGCATGGAAACGCCGTATATTTCTCTCTGGCGCTTCGAAAGCTGATTCTTTAGCTGTGTCAAAATATTCCAGTGTTTCTTCTGTGGGGGTCTGTGGACCCCGAATCCACCAGCAGTATCCGAATGTAAATTGCAATCTGGCTCACGCAATGCGTGCATTCAGACAGCTGTTTGCTCCTCGGTGAGAGTGTATACCGTACACGTATTTTCAAGGGATATAAGCGAACCAAATCTGACACATGCATCCAGCAAGCAGAAGGATACATGCATCAGATTTTGGTTTCCCTTGCCGTCCTATGCCTTCCTTGGACCATGAGGACTTCTATAAGGGCTGATTAATTATCACATAGGGTGGGGGGGGGGGTGGCAACAATAACAACAACAATAACAACAACAGAAACAAAGTTTCACAACCAAAGCCTGGGTCTTTTTCAACTATGCCAGTTTGAAGGACCGATCGGGCATAGAGGGTGCGTGTACACACACACACACACACACACACACATATGGACACACGCTTCCTGCGTGATAAGAGGAGTCATCCTGAGATGACATCAGTATGCTGGGGGCCTCGCCTCCACGTTCATCATCCTCTGTGCAACATTCACATCAGGGTCCGCACACACGCACACACTTCTCACGCACACAACACACCAGACACCTCGCCCTCCCCCATTGATCCGCCTCCTAATCTGATAGAATTGCCCCCCATCCCCCCACCCACCCGACTCACCTCCATTCTGTCTGTTATCTCCTCCATCGATATCTCCACCACTGCCGTCTCTCTCCTGACCAGAGAGGGTGGGTCCAGCAGGTGGGTTTCTGGGGGGAGGGAGGGAGGGAGGTAGGGGAGGGGAGGGGAGGGGGGG
The DNA here is from genome assembly GCA_002895965.2 of Coryphaenoides rupestris. Classification (NCBI taxonomy): domain Eukaryota; kingdom Metazoa; phylum Chordata; class Actinopteri; order Gadiformes; family Macrouridae; genus Coryphaenoides; species Coryphaenoides rupestris. Next base: position 127,581 of record PIJE02000088.1, read on the forward strand.
GGGCAGGCGTATAATAAAGGATTAATAATAGATGGATGGATGGAACCTAAGCAGCGGTCAGGACACCGTAGATCTGAAATGTCAAAGGGACGGCGGACCGGGGAGACCCCCCCTCTCACCCCACTCCCCCCCCGTCCCCCCCCCACTAATTGAGCCATCAAAGGCAGACTCCCCCTCTCCCCCACACACACACACTCTCCACACCCTCCTAACGAGGGTGTGCTCGTTAAGGGAGGCCCTGTGTGTGTGTGGCTTGAGCGGAGATACCCACAAGGCTGTGCATTTCTAAGGCCTTCGATGGGTATTTCTGAAAACGTATATATTTTTTTCACCCTTCGCTTCCAAAAAGATTCCCGTCCACACCAACGGTGTTATAGAAAATATCTCCGTCCACACGAGAACGCAAAAATTCCATAAGCATGCCAGCCCTGTAGGTGGCGATAAAATGTGATGTTAAACACCACAGAAGTAGAACATTGACGGGTTATTTGATGAAGTAATGCGAGGTTGACTTGCAAACATGTCATTAAACCTCACAGTAGGCCTCTAGTAACTACATGTAAACACACAGGTAGTCCGCCACTGTTTGCTCACCTGCTTGTCCGCCAGCCTCCGCCAGGGTTCTGGCTCAATGTGTGTGAACAACAACAATCAACAACAAACAACAAATTGCCATGATGTGGTACAGTCCGAGGGTCATTGGATGTCATGGTTTGCAAAATCTCTGTTCTCACCGGTCCCTAACGAAACACACAGAAAACAGGAGTTTTGAAACCTGCTTCAAAAGCTTCGTCATCAGGTGACTCGCGAAAATGCCGTTTTTGGGGGTGCGAAAAATCTTGTGTACATGTGGGCGAGGCCTCCAGATGTTGGGGAAGTATGCACTTAAACACACACACACAAAAATAATTGTTATCTTTTTGTTTTCTCCCAGCGGTGCCGGCCAACATCTCCGGACCTGAAGAACCTGGAGGGTGCTCAAACATGTTCAACAACTCAGATCGAGGAGCTGCCCACGCAGATCAGCAGTCTGCAGAAACTCAAGCACCTCAACCTGGGGTGAGCCCTCCACCCCCTCACCCCCCCTCCACACACACCCTCACCCACGCGAGGGGTGAGGTGTGTGTGTCCCCCGTGTGTGTGTGTCACGTGTGGTGTCCGTGTGTTGTCTGTCGTGTGTGTGTGTGTGTCCGTGTGTGTATCGATGTGTGTGTGTCCATGTGTGTGTATCGCTGTGTGTGTATCGCTGTGTGTGTGTCCATGTGTGTGTGTGTCTGTGCGTGTGTGTCCGTGTTTGTCCATGCATGCGTTTCATAACACAGGGCCCTTCTGAACAGTGAAACCCCTGTGACATGGCAGGCGACAATACGCAAAAAAAAGTAGGCAAAGATAATTGTGTATCTTATATGGATGTAGAGTGGTTGCTTTTTTTTTGGTTTGTTTGTCTCGTGAGGTGTGGCCCTTTCTACAAGGAGATGGACAAAGTTCACTTACAAGAGTAGTGCAGTGTGCAAATGCCCTTTAACAAAATCCCAGAGCAGGTGGGGACGGGGCGGGGGGGGGTCAGGGGAGAGAGGGGGGGGACGGACTGCTGAGAACAACGCCCCCCCCCCCCGGGGTAGCTGAGTGCAGCAGGTGAGCAAACACAGCCAACCGACAATCTGGGCGCGACCCGGGAATCGCTGATTACACACAACGCTGATCAAGATCTGAGATGGGGAGGGGGGAGACGGGGAGGGGGGAGACAGAGGGGGGGGTGCAGCCATGCAGGACTGTACACACCGATGGGACACCAGCACTAAATAACGGTGCCGTGTACTCTGTGATACGGTAAAGTGTCCGTGACCTCCAACGCGTGCTCACGGCTGAATGGACTCACTTTGGATCTCTCTCTCTCTCTTTCTTCTTCTGCTTCTTTTTTCCTCTTTCGGAGGCAGGGGCTTGCATATGGACACGCGCGTGTGTGTGTGTGTGTGTGTACAAGGACAAACAAGGACATGCACAGGTTCATGCACACGCACACGGACACACAAAAACCAGCACACACACACATACACAAACAGAGAAACATGCACATGCACGGACACACACAGGGAAACGCATGCGGCACATGACACATTAAACCTCACAGTAGGCCTCTAGTAACTACATGTAAACACACAGGTAGTTCCGCACTGTTTGCTCACCTGCTGTCCGCCAGCCTCCGCCAGGGTTCTGGCTCAATGTGTGTGAACAACAACAACAACAACAACAACAACAATTGCCATGATGTGTACATCGAGGTCATGATGTCATGGTTTTGCAAAATCTCTGTTTCACCGGTCCATACGAACACACAGAAAACAGGAGTTTTGAAACCTGCTTCAAAAGCTTCGTCATCAGTGACCCGAAATGCCGTTTTGGGGTGCAAAACATCTGTGTACATGTGGGCGAGGCCTCCAGATGTTGGGGAAGTATGCACTTAAACACACACACACAAAAATAATTGTTATCTTTTGTTTTCTCCCCAGCGGTGCCGGCCAACATCTCGGACCTGAAGAACCTGGAGGTGCTCAACATGTTCAACAACCAGATCGAGGAGCTGCCCACGCAGATCAGCAGTCTGCAGAAACTCAAGCACCTCAACCTGGGGTGAGCCCTCCACCCCCTCACCCCCACCCTCCACACACACCCTCACCCACGCGAGGGGTGAGGGTGTGTGTGTCCCCGTGTGTGTCCGTGTGTGTGTGTCCGTGTGTGTCTGTCCGTGTGTGTGTGTGTGTCCGTGTGTGTATCGATGTGTGTGTGTCCATGTGTGTGTATCGCTGTGTGTGTGTCCATGTGTGTGTGTGTCTGTGCGTGTGTGTCCGTGTTTGTCCATGCATGCGTTTCCCTGTGTGTGTCCGTGCATGTGCATGTTTCTCTGTTTGTGTATGTGTGTGTGTGCTGGTTTTTGTGTGTCCGTGTGCGTGTGCATGAACCTGTGCATGTCCTTGTTTGTCCTTGTACACACACACACACACACGCGCGCGTGTCCATATGCAAGCCCCTGCCTCCGAAAGAGGAAAAAAGAAGCAGAAGAAGAAAGAGAGAGAGAGAGATCCAAAGTGAGTCCATTCAGCCGTGAGCACGCGTTGGAGGTCACGGACACTTTACCGTATCACAGAGTACACGGCACCGTTATTTAGTGCTGGTGTCCCATCGGTGTGTACAGTCCTGCATGGCTGCACCCCCCCCCCCCCCCCCTCTGTCTCCCCCCTCCCCGTCTCCCCCCCTCCCCATCTCAGATCTTGATCAGCGTTGTGTGTAATCAGCGATTCCCGGGTCGCGCCCAGATTGTCGGTTGGCTGTGTTTGCTCACCTGCTGCACTCAGCTACCCCGGGGGGGCGCTGTTCTCAGCGGTCCGTCCCCCCCCCTCTCTCCCCTGACCCCCCCCCCCCGCCCCGTCCCCACCTGCTCTGGGATTTTGTTAAAGGGCATTTGCACACTGCACTACTCTTGTAAGTGAACTTTGCCCATCTCCTTGTAGAAAGGGCCACACCTCACGAGACAAACAAACCAAAAAAAAAGCAACCACTCTACATCCATATAAGATACACAATTATTTTTGCCTACTTTTTTTTGCGTATTGTCGCCTGCCATGTCACAAGGGGTTTCACTGTTCAGAAGGGCCCTGTGTTATGGTGATGTACATGTGACAATAAAACACTTTGACTGACTTTGGCTTTTTACGTACCACAGCGATATATTGCTGTCTCTCTTTCAACAAATGTACTCTTTGTGAGTCGCTTTGGATAAAGGCGTCAAATGCCAAATGTCCTAAATGTAAGTGACTTTGACAATGAGGTGGTTTGAAAACCAGAAAAAACAAGGCGATAATTAAATGTGAGAATAGGGCTGAATTTGTGTCGTCTGATCCCGGCATTAAGCAGGCATTGATTGTATTTTTGTACTCTTGAGATCTGTACATTAAGACCGGTGCTTGGAAGCACAGATGATGATGGCGAAAGTGTGTGTCCGTCCGTGTGTGCGTCCGTGCGGGCGCTCAAAGGATCAATGGCCAAACATACAATTATAAGCCGCTTTATAGAACCCTCGCGGACTAGCGCAGGGCACAACGTCAATGTCAAGAAGGATTACGGGGGCGTTTAGTTGATCGGAACGCAGATGCTGCCGCTGCTGGTGCTGCGTGTCCCCCAACAACGCGCCTCGTTACGGGGACACGCTAAGCCCCACACTGGTATGCAACACGGCAGCCATGTTAGGACCCTCCCTCTCTCGCTCTCCTCTCCTCTTCTATTTTTGTACACGACAACAACAGGAAAATGATCTTGTTTGCCACGCACGCACGCACACACACACACACGCAAACGCACGCACACACTTTTGCCCCGCCCCAATCAATTATCAATTTGCCTCTGTTTGTCCAGCGTCTTTTCCTTCATCTTCCCGGCAGATATCGTCCAAGGACAGACAAAAGAAATCGAGTTTAGAACAAGTGTGTCTGGTGTCTCACTTATTGCTGAAAGTTGGGGTGTGTGTGTGTGTGTGTGTGTGTGGTGTGTGTGTGTCTCTCTCTCTCTTCTCTCTCTCTCTCTCTCTCTCTCTCTCTCTCTCTATCTCGACAGTATGAATCGTCTGAGTGGGTTACCGAGGGGTTTCGGATCTCTGCCGGCCCTCGAGGTGCTGGACCTCACCTATAACAACCTGAATGAGAATTCCCTGCCAGGAAACTTCTTCTACCTCAGTAAGCACACGCACGCGCGCACACGCGCAGGCACACACACACAGGCACACACACACACACAGGCACACACACACACACAGGGGCACACGCACACACACGTACGGGTGAGGATTCAACTCCCTGAAAGTTCCCACAAAATAAGAAAATATACTCTCTTCGGTCCAAATTCGGTACTGAATTTAACCACTTCAAAATCGACGATATAGCCGAGAAAAGAAAAAATTATCAGATGTAGGTAGGTAATGTAGATATTTTTCATATATTTGTACCCATAAATGTGCTTACATAAAGTATTTGTGCATTACAATAAAGTATTTCGTCCAATTACAACATTGCTCTACTGTCAAGGTGATTGACAGCTAGCTTTGATTTGAGAGTGATTCAAATATTGAGGTGCTCCTCTCCCCTTGGCTGCCGTGATAAACACTCGTCACCACGTTTTGAAAAGCTCTGCCCCGCCGAAAGATGTTAGAAAAATGCCTTCAGACTTCCATTGGATAGACCCTTTTTAACGAGCATGCAAGCACACACATGGTTACACGCCATCAACTCCCATCAATAGACCTGCAGAGGCAAACCTGTTTTAGTCTCACAATTAATAAAGAAATAAACAAACAAAACCTTACATTCATCAGTCATTTCTCAGACTATTCTCGGGGGAAACAGCTGGATTGGTGACATTCAACCTCAAACTAATTTAAGTCTATATTTAAATTCTGCTTTTGACTGTAAAAAAAAAATATTCCTTATATTTGATATATATTTCATATTTTGACTGAATGATTCATTTACATTTGGTGTGTTTGTAAAGGATTTCCCCAGATGCTCACTCCAGGTGCTTGAGTAATTCACATATGCTTCAGCCTTAGCTCCACTGTTGATGGCTGAATAATGCATGTGTGATCTAAGCATGCGTCTCATTGGCTCATTAATCAAGAGGCCACTAATTGAAACGAAGACTGAGACACAGAGAGGAGGAGGAGGTTTATATGTCATCAGCCCGGCAAGCAAAGCTTAGAAATACAGTTGCTTTGTTGATCCCGGTCATTTTTGGATTGTTTCACACCCCCTCTCCTTCTATTTGTGGAATAATTGAATGCCAGAGGAGATACAAGTGGATAGTCTGTTATTTTTAGCTCCAGGGAAATTAACACATGCATTGGGACAGTTGGGCATTGGGTTCACCTGTATGTGTTTATCTTACATTTTGTGACGTCACACTCATGCAAACATTGTCACATGTGTTACTGAATATGCCTCGCACTCACAGTTGTTCAATCAATCAGTCAATGTGTTATTGATTGACTTATTGATCATGCACCAATCTTGTTAGGGCTCTCTCGCTTTCTCTCACTGTCTCTCTCTTTGCGTCTCTCTCTCTCTCGCTCTCTCTGATTCGAAGTGTTTCAGTATGGAAAACGTACATTTACATTGCGTGTGTGTGTGTGTGTGTGTGGTGTGTGTGTGTGTGTGTGTGGTGTGTGGTGTGTGTGTGTGTGTGTGTGTGTGTGTGTGTGTGTGCGTCTGCATGTGTGTGTGTCTCACAGCCACCCTGCGTGCCCTGTACCTCAGCGACAACGAATTCGAGGTGCTGCCCCCGGACATCAGCAAGCTGAGCAAGCTGCAGATCGTGAGTACAGAAACCGTCTGTGTTGCTGTCGTCGTCGTCGTCGACGACTTCTTCTCTCCATCTTCCTCTTCCTCTGCCCCCCTTCTCTCCCCCGCAGGACAAAGGACTTTGACAGATTTAGGTTTAGCGATCCAGCATCCAACCCTCACCCCAATAACCAACACTCCACTCGAGTATAAGAAGGAGTCATAAATAAGTTTACATTTATTTATTTATTTATAGAGCACATTTTAAAACTACCATTGACTAAAGTGCTGTGCTATAAAATAGCATAAAACAATATGAATAACAATATAGGAAGCAGTAGACGCCACATACTG
>PIJE02000088.1:136757-145556 GCA_002895965.2 Coryphaenoides rupestris
CCCCCCCGCCCCCCGTCTGCGTGTCCGTTGGCCCGCAGGCTGAAGCTGAAGCTAGCCGGCTGGCTGCTAGCGCTGCTGTTGTGTTGGAGAACACGAGGAGACACGCAATGAGGAGGAGGAGGAGGAGGAGAGGAAAGGAAACGAGGAAGGAAAAAAACAAGAAATGAATGCAAATAAGAGGCAAAGCACAGTGAAGGGAGGGGGGGATGGGGGGGTTAAATGATAAAGGGACGAGGGAGGGAGAAGGAGGGAGGGAGGGGGGGAGAGAGGGAGGGGGAGAGACAGAGGGGCTTATTAGAATCCACACTGTCACAGTTCCCTAAGCCCTTTACTCCACTCCAGCCTTGTTAGGGAGAGAGCGAGAGACGACAGCAGAGAGGGAGAGAGAGAGAGGGCGAGAGAGGGAGAGAGGGAAAGGCTGGCTGCCTATGAGAAGGGAGGGGTAAAGCCAAGTGAGAGAGAGCGAGAGAGAGACGGAGAGAGACACGCAAACACAAAAACACACACACACACACACACACACGCTCTGACTCTGAAGGAGAGATCTGCAGAAAAAGAGATTTGGAGATTTGTTGAACAGGAAGGAAAAGTTGTTTTTGACAGGTGGGATCTTGGCCTTACATCCTCGCGTTGCTCAAACACTCGTATCCAACCCCAGGCCCGTGGTTACCACGACGACCACATGTGGCTCAGACGAGAGATTAGAGAGAGAGTACTTTATTAACGCAGCCTCTGGACTCCCGTTAAGGCGCGACGATAACGTACACAAAAACCATATTATGATTATTTAGTTTGGGTCTGTACCAAACAAACATATTTTGTTAACATCCGGAGGAAAAAATCTGTAGGCCAACAGGGCATCACCGCAACACTACAGTGCTGCATTTATAATGCTGTTGTACATTTGCATTAACACATTTTACTCGAAGCTAAAACAATCGCAGCTCCCGCGATATATAGGATATTGCGCTTGGTCGTACTGTGGTGTCACTAATATTAATATTGATCGTTCAGCGCTAAATCTTGTGGAAAACGTCGGTCACATGTGGCATCCGTAGCTGTAAGTGTCACAGTACATTGCGACACAAATACTACAAATACAAATACACACATACACTGGTGTGTGCGCGTACACGTGTGTGCGTGTGCGTATGCGTGTGCATGTCTGTCTGCCCCTCTCATTTGGCATGTTGTCTGTATGTCCGCCATGTTAGGTGTTGGAGAGGAGGGCGTTGGGTGTGGGGTTGGGTATATTCGAACACTGTGCTTCGCCCGTCTAAAACTTTCTACTTCAGTGACTGTACACTCTCCCTCCCTCCCTCCCTCTCTCCCTCTCTCCCTCCCTCCCTCTCTCTCGCTCGCTCTCGCCCCACACACAGACACACACACACACACATACACACACACACACACACACACACACACACACACACACACACACTTCCTCTCCTCCTCTGCTCTCTCTCCCTCTCTGGAACGGCTCAGTTTAGAAATAATTGTGTCTTTGTGTGCATCCGTGATTTGGTTTTTCTTGCTTTCTCTCTGGCTCAGCTGGGTAGAAGAGAGAGAGAGAGAGAGAGAGGGAGATGGAGAGAGGGAGATGGAGAGAGGGAGAGAAGCACATGAAAACACACTTCCACCACGCATTCTGTACATGCTGATATTGGCTTGTTTGGAAATGTTATAGCGGCTTGTTTTAGGAGAGGGAGGGTTTTGAACATTTGTTATGTTCTTGTCTCACTCTCCCCCTCTCCCTCCCCCCCCATGACAAGCCTTGCTATGTTAGGCTAATCAGAGGCTAGTTAATTAGCCCCCACGGTGCCTAGCATCAAGCGCATTAGCACTCCGACCCACAGAGCCTGCCATGCCCGGGCCGAGACGGCCGCGTGGGGTGCTAGCGCTCACCACCACCACCACCTTCCTTATCTCCCTACACCTCCCTCCCTCCCTCCCTCCCTTCCCTCCCTCCCCCCATCCTCACACACACACACACACACACAATCTACTAAAACTAACCCTTTGACATTGTGTTAGTCTCACTTTGTCTGAGTGTTTGAGTGTTTGATGAAATGTAAATGCAGTCCAACGACACAGTTCCACGTTTAGGCTAATCTTATCCCCCATTGTTTAACTTGAACTCTTTCTTTCCTTACGGCTCCTCGACTTTAACTTCCTGTACTCGATTCCCCCCCCACCCCCCAGGGAACCTGGACCTGACCGGGCCCAAGCAGGTCTTCAAGGCCGACCAAAACCCCTGGGTCACGCCCATCGCCGACCAGTTCCAGCTGGGCATCTCGCACGTCTTCGAATACGTCCGCTCCGAGACCTACAAGTAGTAAGTAGCGATCGCACTCGCGCTCGTCTCGCCTGCGTTTGGTTCACTTGCCTTTTTTTCCTGTCCGCTGTCACTGGCGCAAGACCTGGGAACAAAGCTTCCTCGGGAAACTGTGGACATTGTGTAATAATGATCTGGCAGTTTCACCACAGTGAACGAGACCCAGCAGCTAACAAGAGAGGGTTTTACTATGAACATGAAAAGTCCTTCCCAGCCCTCCCCTTTCAAAGCTGAACATTACCGGCTGTGTGGCACGCAAACCCACTTTAATCTTAGACAAGGCCGTTTGGACGTCACGTATTGAGTCCCGCAATTGAGTTTTACAATTCCTCAAACCTGAAAGTGTCCCACCGTCACAAAGGTAATCGTAATCGTTTAATAAAGAGGACTAAAGAGGACTCAAAAGTAATTTTGCCGTGTGGTGCAGCGCCTGTCCTTGTAAAAAATAAAGTGTTCCTATTACTGTGTGCAAAACTCGTGACGCCATTGTGATGCCAGCTTTGCGTTGCTGGTCATGTGACATCCGTCCAGCTGGAGGTGGGAGGGTCTAACTCTCTCTCTCTCTCCCTGGCCCGGCGGCGGGCGGGCGAGGGCGGCAGGGGTCCGTTGTTCTTTAATGACAGAGAGCTGCTGTTATCGCTCTGGCTTCTCTTTGGAGAACCGGGGCGTAAATCTGGCTTTTCCGAGCGGGGGGGGTTTCAACCCTGAGCACTGAGCTCTGAGAAGAAGGCACACACTGGAACTGATCCGCTGTGTGTGTGTGTGTGTGTGTGTGTGTGTGTGTGTGTGTGCGTGCGTGTGCGCCTGTGCCTGTGTGTGCATGTGTGTGTGCGTTCGTGCATCGGAGAGAAGGAACATGTCTCTACGACGTTATTGCCGATTGCGTACGAGCGTGTCTCAGGAGTGATTTTGTCTCTCCTCCCCAAACCCTACACCCCACCCCTCCCTCCCTCCCTCCCTCCCTCCCTCTCCCCCCAGCCCCAACCTCCTCATCCTCACGCCTTCGGGAAATTTATGCTGTCCACCGCCAACCGAGCCGGGCGAAGCTGCTTCCTGCAGGGCACCGTTTTGCCTCTCGCTCTTTCTCTCTCTCTCTCTCTCTCTCTCTCTCTCTCTCTCTCTCTCTCTCTCTCTCTCTCTCTCTCTCTCTCTCTCGCAGACAAGTTCACGTTTATAGCTGCCATTCATTCATTTCCCCTTTTTTCCCCACCTTTCCTTTTTTTTTTTACACACTTAATTGCCTCTTTCCCGGGCTATAGTTCAGCACGAGCTTTAACATTCATATTGTCGCATGGACTGAACTGTGCGTAGCCCGGCCGACACACTCCACACTCCACACCACACCGAGGAGAGGGGAGGGCTGAGCCACATGTTGGCAGCTGAGCCACACGGCCCCAGAGAGAGCCGAGCGGTGCAGGTCTTACAACCAGCTCCCCCAGTCTCTCCCCTTCACTGCACACGTCACACGGTCGCGTTCTGAGCTCCCTTACAGCCAGTCCACTATAGGTTGTAAAAACGTTTATTTATTTATTTAACGTTTATTACCTTATTGCCGAATGTGCTTTTGTGAAGTAGGTGCAAAACATTGAACATTAAACAGAGAGTAATAATATCGAAGAAATTCTAAAAAAGCTAAAAATTCTACAAATATATATAGAAAATATATACAAAATAACCAATAAAAAGGTGCAATTTCAGAAAGGGTGTGCGTTAATGTAAGGCAGTAGTGTCCATGGGGGGTGGGAGTCAGTGGGGGTCCCGGGTGTTGTTAATTCTGTATTATTGTAGTTATTATCATTTATTGCACGTCTCGCCACCTTGACGCCGTGGATCGTATGTGATGAGGATGTCTATTTTGTCCGTGTTTGATATGCGGACGCGGGGATTGGAGCACGCTCTCTCTCGACACTCTTAACTAAATGAACGCGGTGTTTGGCGGCGGCGGCGACACCGCAAGGTTGCGATCGATGTGTAGATTTCCGAGCGGCGATCCGTCATCATCATAACTGCCTCTTCAGCAGCTGTCCAGGTGCGATGATGAAGAGGGCGGCTTGCGACTCGATATGGCAGCCCCCGTCCCAGTCCCCCTCCGCCCCCCGGCCCCCTCCGGTCACTTGAAGCTGTCAATAGAAGGCCGCCGTCTCCGTGATGAATCACTTCACTCCCCTGCCGCGCCCCTTCCCTCCGTTACTGTGGCCGCTCCCGGGCGCATGCACAACACGCCACTTATCCTGTTCAGTCATTGACCCTCCCAACATTTTGATTTTTCTTTTCTTCATCTTCTTCCCCCCGCTGTCGGCTCTGCCTTCGGGTCCGTCTGCTGCCTTCGGGGGGGCCCCCCTCTCCCTCCCCAGCTCGCTCCTGTCTCCCGTGTCAAACCTCGAGTCAGTTAATCGTCACCGCGAGGCAGAACTCCCCCCAACTCCCTCTCCCTCTCGTCCCGCCTCCCCCCCACCCACCCACCCACCCCCCTCCTGCGCCCACGATCAGCAACTTCACAACAGCGTTTCAAAGTTCTCAAACTTGGTGTGTCCGAGAGTATTTACACGTGTATTTTCCTACTCAAATGACATATATGCATTTTTTTTATATTTTTAGACCGGTTGTGGGAGGCTTTCAGGCCTTATGGGGACCTTTTGTGTACTGTCAGTTCATGAAGGTATGCAAAATGACATTTAAAACGTGAGGTAGTCTGTGTGTAGTATGTGTTATTAAGATGGATGATGGACGGCAGTGTATGTGTGTTTGTGTACTTGAGTCACTGCAGAAATGGGAAGTTTCATAATGTTCTATTACTACATCTCCCAACTTCTTCAAGAGGCCAACGCGTTTCCCGCTGATCTGTCAGCAACTCAATGTATTTTTATTCCACATTAAGACACAATGATAACTTTATAGATGCGTGTGTGTGTGTGTGTGTGTGTGTGTGTGTGTGTAAAAGGAAAGAAATGAGAGAAGATTAAGTGTGACGTGTGTGTGTGTGTGTGTGTGTGTGTGTGCGTGTGTGTGTGCGTGAGCGTGTGTGTGCTGGCAGGGGTCTGTCGTCAGACAGGTGATGACAGCTTCATCCCACGGAGATCCTCCTCTGCGGCCTCGCAGCTTTGTTCACACTTGACTAAATGTCCTTCACCTCTCTCACACACACACACACACGCACACAGACGCACACCCTTGCACACTAGCAGACAAACCCCATCTGGCTCAACGGAGTCCTGTGTTGCTCCCCGACCGTCTCTTAATTTATGAGCGTCGACGTGACAGCGGCTGTCTGTTGCATTACTCAGCGTGATGAGCGGGCGATCACACAGAGAGAGACAGAGAGAGAGAGAGGAACCAACGGGCACCGCGCCGCCGCGCCCCGCGAGGAACACGCAATGTTCTGACGGCCGCTTCGGACGGCGCCGCCGCCGATCGCACCGGATGTCAACAGACACGGCGTCTTAGAACGAGATTCAGAATGACATTTCAAAGTGAAATAATTGTTGTTGTTGATTTTCGTGCGTGTGTGTGTGTGTGTGTTAGGGGTTATGAATACATAATAGATCTGGTAAACAGGCACAATAGGGGCAGCAGTAGCTCAGGAGGTAAGATCGGTGGTCTGGCAACCGGGAAGTCGCAGGTTCGATCCCCAAGCTTCGCCTAGCTAAGTGTGGAGGTGTCCCTGAGCAAGACGCCACCTAACCCTACCTGCTCCTGACATGTTGGTTGTTACCTTGCATGGTTGTCACCGCCGTCGGTGTATGAATGGGTCAATGTGAGGCAACACTGTAAAGAGCTTTGGATAAAAGCGATGTATAAATGTGTTCCATTTACCATTTACAATGTTTGCTCTAACAGATCTCTTATCTTCTATACAGGCAGTGCCTTTTCATAACCTGCCAATGATATATCAAAGCATATTTTGTATGTGCGTGTGCATCCTTACCGCCCATGCATATTTCATTTGAGCCCGTTGTTTACCTGACAGAGGAAGTGTTTACTGACACCAGGCCCGGCCCTGTCTGCTCCGCCACGTAGGAAGCTGCACATTAACATGCGTTCAAGCCCACGCCTACACACACACACACACACAGCACCCCCTCCTTCTCCTCCACGCCACTCGGTATCTTTTATTCATTATGTGAATTGTTGTGATCTTCTCTGCGTCTGCGTCTTATCCCTCTCACTCTCTGTGTGTCTGCGATGCCCTCTCGCCCTCCCCCCATCCCTCCCTTCCCACACTCACACGTATACCACCGGGTGGGAGCGTGATCAGCCCTTCCGAGCGGTTTTAGAATCTCCGGTTTTCCGACATCACAAGTGGGAGTGTCCACCACCCAGATGTATGGTGGATAGATCAGCCTAGCGGTTGCGACAGTCCACTGGGTAGGCTGGTATAGGCCGATCTATCCAGCATACTTCTGGGCGGACAACTGGACACTCCCACTTGTGATATCAAAACCGTTTTTTGAAACCGCTTGGAATGGCTAATCATGGCTAATAGGTCTGCTTTAACATAACAGCTCTGGATAATGCATTTCTGTCCAACAAAATATAGATATACATACTGTATATAGATGGGTGATAATAATAGTCAGATGTATCATATGTCATCAAATGATACACTGATGAAATTGTACTTGAACTCCTTGATTCCGCCTTCTGACCTCATCTTACGGCCCAGTAAGATGTAATTCCCCGTCGTCACGTGTACAATTACACTCTGGCTGAACCGCCAGAGTAATGTAGCCGCTCGAACATTGTTTACAGACACACTCGCTTTATTGATCTGGTAATTGATGGATTTCCCCCCCTCCACCTCACACACACACACACACACACACACACACACACACACACACGAGCTGGCTGTCATGCAGCACAGAGGCACCCTGTCTTCTAGTCTGTAGCTATCGGGTTTCTCCTCCCGGGATTCCAGAGACCACATCGTTAACAGCCAATTAGCGTGTTATTAGTGTGTGCAATGCGTCAGACGCGCTTCATTCAGCCTTGCCCCCCCCCCCCCCTCCGGGGACTTGCCACTTTCTCCCCCCACCGCACAGAGGTCACGTATCAGCAGATCGGTAAAGACAGTATAGCCGAACGGGGAAAGCACGGATGCCAATACCAATACTGCTGCAATACCGTATTGGTGTGCGTGTTGGTATTGGATGAATGTCCCATAATAAAGAAATGCGATGCCAGTGAAGCCATAACGAAACACATACAACTGAAAAACCCAATTTGTAGGAGCCACAGAGGCATGTTGTGTGGGTTTGGCAATTAAAAACTTTTCACGCGACACACACGGCCATGCAAAGTGCTTGACAGCAGAAACAGTACAGTAGTGACAGTTTACAAAATAACATTTAATATAAGATAAAGTAAAAATACTAGACAACAGAAGAATAAAAACAAGAGAAGAATGAATGTACAGTCGATAAGCCTAATAGAGTAACAGTATAGGTAAGATATATTTAGTCCAGAAGATAAGTTGACAATGGTGTTGAGTGGTATTGCACATGATGTTAGGAATATTGCACATGATTTTTTGCAAGGGAATATTGAGAAGTATTCCTTGATTATTTGAGAGGTGTGTGTGTGTGTGTGTGTGTGTGTGTGTGTGTGTGTGTGTGTGTGTGTGTGTGTGTGTGTGTGTGTGTGTGTGTGTGTGTGTGTTGTGCGGAGACGATCTACAAGCAGCAACACTGAGCACAAGATGTTTGCAGAGGGGAGAAGTAGTGTGTTGTGCGAGGGGAGATGACGATATACACACACACACAGCACACACACACACACACACGCACACACACACACACACACGCACACACACACACACACGCACACACACACACACACACACACACACACACACACACCACACACACACGATACATTACATATGAGGTAGTGTATGTTATGCTTGTGGTAAAGTGTATCCGACATCACAGCGAGCGACCACCACTGAGCACAGACAGAATAGCACAGCAGCAGGCGGAGACAGTGAATACCATAGAGAGAGAGAGAGAGAGAGCTCCAAAGTGGAACACTTGTTGCTCAGCATGGCTGGTGGAGCAGATCTATTGCATCACTCATGCCTCCTCTCTCCCTCTAACATCTCTCCGGCATAAGAACAGGAGGGAGAGAGAGAAGGGAGAGAGGGAGAGGAGTGAGAGAGAGAGCAGAGAGAGATAGAGAGGAAGAGAGAGAGACAGAGAAAAAAGGGGGAGAGAGAGAGAGAGAGAGAGAGCAGAGAGAGACAAGAGAGAGACAGAAGAAAGAGAGAAAAGAGAAGGAATGAGAGAGAGAGAGAGAGAGAGAGAGAGAGAGAGAAAGGGAGAGAGGGAGGGAGAGACAGAGAGAGCAAATACCGAAAGCGAGTGAGTCCAAAGTGGACTGTTTTGATTGATTGTGCGAGAGCCTTTTAAAACGGCGGCTCTGGATCGCTCATCTGGTCGATGAGCGGCCCAGCACCGCTCGCCCTT
>PIJE02000088.1:146078-153578 GCA_002895965.2 Coryphaenoides rupestris
ACACACACAGCATAGGAGAGACATAGGAGAGTTGAGAGGACTCGGGGCCAAGAGATCCATGGGGAACTTCAGACTTCTCTCTCTCTGTCTTCATCTCTGTCTCTCTTTCTCTCTCTCTGTCTGCTTCTCTCTGTCTCTCTCAGCCTCTCGCTGTCTCCCTATCTGTCTTTCTCTGTCTGTCTTTCTATCAACCTATCTCTCTCTCTGTCTCTCTCTCTCTGTCTCTCTGCCTCTCTCTCCGTCGCTGTCTCTCACTCTCTCTCCGTCAGCCTCTCTCTCTCTCCCTTTCTCTCGATCAACCACTCTCTCTGCCTCTCTCTCTCTGTGTCTCTCTCTCTCTTACTCTCTCTTTCTCTATCAACATCTCTCCCTCTCTCGCTCTGCCTCTCTCTCTGCCTCTCTTTCTCTATCAGCCTCTCTCTCCCTCTCTCTAAAAACAAAAAGTCTTCCCAATACAGTTCCCTGAGGTCCATCACATCACAGCCACTTCATTAAAAGAAAATAAAAACGATTGACGATTGCACGCTCTCCTCGTTCGTTACGACTGAATCACTGCGGCGTCTGCATCGCTGCACGCATCACCGTGTCTGTGGTGATGAGTTGTGTGTTTCTTTCTTCTTCTTCTTCTTCTTCTTATTTTACACAAACACACACACTGTGGGTCGTGCACCCCGAGATGCGCAGCCTCTCACCCTCTCTCCCCGTCTCAGCCCTCCGGTGTGCCGGTGGAACTCACCGGATCGCCGGCCGGATTTAGCGGACGACTGAGAACTTGCAACTCTGCGCTTTGCACCGTGGAGACTCTGGGGAGGATGGTGTGTGTGTGTGTGTGTGTGTGTGGGGATCAGGGCTGAACTATGGCTGCTATACCCTGAGTTACTGCGTTAGAGCAGACCTTCTAAAAGAAATTCCGAATTGTTCCAATAGTCTTTTGTTTGCCCAGGAAGTTTCCTTACCGAGTGAATGACCTGGAAGTACCTAAGTGGTAGCCATGATGAGGTCTTACTTAATGCACACACAATGACACCCCTGGCCCTATAGGGGGCGCCCTCCTCAATACATTTACATTTACATTTAGGCCATTTGGCAGACACTTTTATCCAAAGCGACGAAAAAAAGAGTACATTTGTTGAAGGAGACAGCAATATCTCGCCGTTTTCGAGCACTCATATTTATAAACCCCCTTTGTTTCTCCGCGTCAGTAATTAGGAACGTTGTTTGTCACCGACCGTCGGACACACAAATTGATCACCTCCTCGCTTTTATGACACTTTCATTGGATCAGAACCACCCCCCCACCCCCCCCCTCCCTCCATCGATATCCATATCTCTATAGTCTCTGCGGCCCATCCATCAGCCCAGAGAGACCCACACACTCACGGCCGTGCCCCACCCCCTCATTACAGCTCGCCCCCTCATTACAGCCCCCTCTCTCTCTCTCTCTCTCTCTCTCTCTCTCTCTCTCTCTCTCTCTCTCTCTCTCTCTCTCTCTCTCTCTCAAGGGCGAGCGGTGCTGGGCCGCTCATCGACCAGATGAGCGATCCAGAGCCGCCGTTTTAAAAGGCTCTCGCACAATCAATCAAAACAGTCCACTTTGGACTCACTCGCTTTCGGTATTTGCTCTCTCTGTCTCTCCCTCCCTCTCTCCCTTTCTCTCTCTCTCTCTCTCTCTCTCTCTCTCTCTCTCCCATTCCCTTGCTCATTTTTATTCTCTTTCATTCTGTCTCTCTCTTTGTGTCTCTCTAGCTCTCTCTGTCTCTCGCTCTCTCTCCCCCTTTTTTTCACTCTGTCTCTCTCTCCCATCCTGTTCTATGCCGCCGGTGTGTGTGTCTGTGTGTCTGTGTGTGTGTGTGTGTGTGTGTCTGCGTGTGTGTGTGTGTGTGTGTGCGTGTGTGTGTGCGATGCGATGCTGGCGGTGTGAGCTTCTCTGTCACTAACAAACCATCGTCTCCTTGCGGTCAATCGACCTCGGGGGGGGCAGGGAGTCTTTGATTGTTTGTTTGCTTGCTTGTCCCCCAAAGGAAGCGTTTTATTTTATTTAGTGTGTCGCCAGACGTTGCTGAGGCCTCCTCTGTGTTGTCCGCCTCGCGAGTCGATGGCCTTCAGTGACACAGGGCGCACAGTTTGGTATTTAAGTACGGCGTATTTAGCGGCATAGCGGTCGGGAGGAATATTCTGTGACGCCATTTCCTTTCGGTTTGAGTGAATGATTTTAACAAAAATCATTTCGTGACTCATCATCATAACTTCTACTTCATTATACAGTTAATAGCTAAAGGCTACTGTGTCCCGACTTTCTGTGAGACCAAACTCTGTCGCCGTGACATAAAATACAGCCGAGTAATAGAATAACTTGCATTTCAGTGTCCAGGCGACTAGCGTGCCTCGTATAATTGCCCGCTCTCAACCCACAGTTTTCCCACAAACGCATACGAAAAGTCCATTGAAAGTACGATACACACAATGGCGCTTGTGGTGTGATTTCTCTTGGGGTCCTGCCTGCCGCGCGATCTCATCGGAACTCGAAGCACAATGTTCAAACTTTGTCTAAAAGTTTCCGCAGACAAACTGCTTCGTTTGTCTGCGGACTTTTCGGACTCTTCGGACTCTCGGACTCGCACAATGTCCACACAGCAATCCTCCACGCAATTGTAGTTTTCGCTTTTCGCGTTAATAAAATAACACATTTGTTTTAACTGGAATTGAACCGCGTTCGAAAATGTTAACGTTGATTAAAAACCGTAATTCTGCAATTCTGAGTGGTTGCCGCCGGGAATTCATAATACGGCCGATGTGTTTTGACTGTAGCCGACTGTAGTTCAACTTTCAACACAGGTGCAGTTCCCTGGATTCCCTGGATAATGTGCTTCTTTTCCCGGGATGGCAAATGTCTCGTTTTCTGGGAAAAATCTGAATCCCTACTGGCACCCAATTAAATAGAGGCGGGGGGGGGGGGGGGGAGGAGAGCGACATCTAGTGGCTGCATGTCAATGTTATCAATTGAAGCACCAAGACCTGCATTATTGGCAGTAACTCGCGAGCCATATGCCCTCCGTCTCGCCTCTGCGCCTCTCTCTGCGCCGCTTAGCGCAAATACGACAACGGCTGCATATATTAGCGGGCTCGGGTTCCGGGGGTCCTCCTCACAGCTCCGGAGCTCTGGAGCCTCTGTCCTCTGGGAACACGACGGGACGGCTGACTGGGCCGGCTCGGCCGGGGGAAACAATAATAAACCGAGGTGTGTGTGTGTGTGTGTGTGTGTGTGTTTTTGTGTATGTGTTTTTGTGTGTACGTGTGTGTGTGTGTGTGTTTTTGTGTATGTGTGTGTGTATGTATGACTTCAGTGTGTGTGTGTTTTTGTGGATGACTTCAGAGTGTGTGTGTGTGTGTGTGTGTGTGTGTGTGTGTGTGTGTGTGTGTGTGTGAGTGTGTGTGTGTAGGCATGCACAACTTCAGCATATTGCCTCCGTTTCCCTTATTTCTCAGTTTGGGTTATTTGTGGTATTTAGAGAAGGGGGGGGGGCGGGTGGAGAGGGAGGTGGAGCGGGGGCGCGGGGTGGGGGTGGTGTTGGCCTTTTCTCATTCCCCACGAGGGATGCCATACTGCTGGGGAGCCATCGGAGGACACCGGGCCCCCCTCCTCCTCCTCTCCTCTCCTCCTCCTCCTCCTCCTCCTCTCCTTCCCTACCGCTGCCTTCTCTAACCAGGGGGTCAAACCAGCGGCTTTTAGTCTCTCTGGTTTTGGGGACCAGGAAGACGTCCTGTTCCAGAGCTCCTGGTCCAGTCAGATTTAGGCTACCTTCCAGCATGCGATCCTGAAGATGTTAATGTAACCTCATGGGGGGCGCCAGTAGCTCAGGAGGTGTAAGAGCGGTCGTCTGGCGACAGGAAGGTTGCTGGTTCGATCCCCGGGCTCCGCCTCCTAGCTAAGTGTGGAGGTGTCCCTGAGCAAGACACCACCTAACCCTACCTGCTCCTGACGTGTTGGTTGTTACCTTGCATGGTTGACACCGCCGTCGGTGTATGAATGGGTGAATGTGAGGCAATACTGTGAAGAGCTTTGGATAAAAGCGATGTATAAATGTAATCCATTTACCATGGTGCCCTGTCTCGTTAGCCAGAGTATAGCCTAGCATCAACACTATCGTTGTTGATGTGTGTGCGTGTGTGTGTGTGTGTGTGTTGGCTCCTAATGCGTGTCAGATAGATGCGTCTTGCATCTGTAGTCGCTCAGAAGACGCGATCAATATTTTCTTAACTTACCCCACAGTTTCATATCTTTGCCAAAAATAAAGCAATGCGGGAAAATTCGTCCGAGCACAAAATGTATCATTAAATTGTTTGACTTTAATCGTGTGTGTGTGTGTGTGTGTGGTGTGTGTGTGTGTGTGTGTGTGTGTGTGTGTGTGTGTGTGTGTGTGTGTCCAATACGTGCCTGTTGAATGTCGATGACATTCAACTGCTCTGCAATTACACCCCGAGGTCTGTTTGCAGGGCTGCTGTATGCGTTCACGTGTTTATGAGTCCTCTCACCTCCACGTGGTGTGAAGCACACACGTCAATGGAACACATGTTGTTGTTGTTGTTGTTGTCGGGACGCCTCTGGCCACAAACAAACAAACAAATAAATGCACACACACACACACACACACACACACGGGGGTCCGGTGCGGTGCGGTA
Source organism: Coryphaenoides rupestris (assembly GCA_002895965.2). NCBI lineage: Eukaryota > Metazoa > Chordata > Actinopteri > Gadiformes > Macrouridae > Coryphaenoides > Coryphaenoides rupestris. Next base: position 150,759 of record PIJE02000088.1, read on the forward strand.
GGGTTTTTGCGATGGGACCGGTAATGATCTCCCGTTTAGTCAACATTCACTGTGATCGCCCTATTAGTGTCAGTTACCACCGCAGAACCCTGGTGCACCACCACCACCACCACCCTCCACCCTCCACCACCCACCACCTCCACCTCCACCCTCCCCTCTTTCTCTTTCTCATTCTATCTCTGTCACTATCTCCCCCCTCGGGTGGCTTTTGCTGAGAGAGAGAGAGAGAGAGAGAGAGAGAGAGAGAGAGAGAGAGAGAGAGAGAGAGAGAGAGAGACGAGAGAGGAGAGAGAGAGAAGAGAGAGAGAGAAGAGAGAGAGAGAGAGAGAGAGAGCTCAGTGGAGTGGAAAGCTCTGTTCCCTGTGCTTCTGTCTCTGTGTTAACCCCCCCCCCCCCTATCCCCCCACTCTCTCTCTCGCCCTCGCCCCTCGCTCTCTCCCCAGACACACACACACACGCACACACACACACACACACACACACACACACTTCCTCTCCTCCTCTGCTCTCTCACCCTCTCTGGAACGGCTCAGTTTAGAAATAATTGTGTCTTTGTGTGCATCCGTGATTTGGTTTTAGTTTTTTTTTGCTTTTGCTTGCTTCTCTTTGGCCCTCAGCTGTGTGTGTGTGTGTGTGTGTGTGTGTGAGAGAGAGAGTGTGAGTGTGAGAGTGAGAGAGAGAGAGAGAGAGAGAGAGAGAGAGAGAGAGAGAGAGAGAGAGAGAGAGAGAGAAGAGAGAGCCCGAGGAGAGAGGAGAGAGAGAGAGAGAGAGAGAGAGAGAGAGAGAGACAGCATACATGCTGATATTGGCTTATTTGGAAATGTTATAGTGGCTTGTTTTAGGAGAGGGAGGGTTTTGATGGCAAAAGAACATTTGTTCCGGTCTCTCTCTCTCTTTCTCTCTCTCTCTCTCTCGCTCTCGCTCTCGCTCTCGCTCTCTCTTATCTCTGCTTATCTTATCTCTATATGTCTCTCTCTCTGTCTTTCTCTCTTTCTGTCTCTCTTTTTCTCTGTCTATTTATCTCAATTTCAATTTCAATTTAAAGAGCTTTATTGGCATGGGAAACGTACATTGACATTGCCAAAGCGAGTGGTAAATAAAAACAAATCTAATTTACAATTGTCGATATTTCTCTCTCTGTCTTTCTCTCTCTTTCTGTCTCTCTCTCATTCTCTCTTTCTGTCTCTCTCTGTCTCTCTTTGTCTCTCTTTGTCTCTCTCTTACTGTCTCTCTTTCCCTCTTGTCCAATCGTATGCTTATCTCATCTCTGTATGTCTCTCTCTCCTCTCTCCCCCCCCCCCCCCCCCCCCCCCCTCCAGTCTGTACGGTAGGAACCTGCAGGCCAACCCAGAGCCTCCCAAGAAAAACGCGGACAAGAGCAAGAAAATCAGCCGCAAACCGCTGGCCGCCAAGAACAAGTGATGAGGAGGAAGAGGAGGAGAGGACGAGGAGGGAGCCCTCACCTGACCTCACCGCATGTGCCTTTGATCACCCCGACGCCACCTTATCGTTTAAAATGGTTTTGTACTTTTCTTTTTTCGGTTGTTATTTATCGTCCATTTTCTACTCGCCCGGCGTTTCCGTGAGAGCGATCTGAGGTCCTCGGCGTCGTCGTAGCATTGTAGCGTCGTAGCTCCCTCGGCCGTCGCCATGACTCCCAAACTGTGCGTCCCGAGGACGGATTTAAAAGATCAATTTAGGAGTTTTAAAAAACACACATTTCCCACGTCTTATTTTTAACTCGATTTTACAACCTTATCTCCGTCTATCCACAGTAGGGACGTACTGTCGTGTGAAAACTGCCAAAAAAACGCGCAAAAATCGGACCCTTGTCTCCTGTCGTTTACTCGTACTTGTCGTTTGATGGAGTTGTTGGGTAAAATGGCGGCTAAAATGGCGGGAAACTTAGTAAGGCAACACGGAGAAAAGGTAAACAAACATTGTTTATTTGCATAAACTACCCACATTTAAATGTTCCAAGAGTTCCCCTTTAAAAATGCATATTCTGCACCACCGCACGCTGTATTCCGTAGCATATTCGTATTTTATTATTATCGCTGGTCAAACATGCATTAGGAGACGATGCCAAAGCCCCCTTTGCCTTTCCTTTTAACACGACTTTTGACTATTTTATCGGAGAACCAAATCTCAAATACGTTTCGTGCGAGTTCGCCGGAGGGGCCGCTTCCTCACGTGACCGCAGCCACACTTAACTTCGGTGTCCTTCTGTAAGCCGGCTGCTTACTTTGTCCCGCGAAGCCCCACTGACTCGCGTCTTGCTGGGAACAAGCTGCCGTGGGGGCCAAACCAGCGAGGGCCCATTAACCCCGGGCCCCCGTCTAGAGGGCTCTAACAAGCAAGGGGACACACACATTCAGAGTGTGTGTCTGTCTGTCTGTGTGTGTGTGTGTGTGTGTGTGTGTGTGTGTGTGTGTGTGTGTGTGTGTGTGTGGTGTGTGTGTGTGTGTGTGTGTGTGTGTGTGTGTGTGTATGTGTGTGTGTGTGTGTGTGTGTGGCCTGGCTAGGTTTTAAGCAGGATTTCGAGGGGTTGTTAGCATCTCAACTCCCATCTGTTGGGTCGCGCAGCCGCGAGGGAAGTAGACTCTCTCTCTCCCCGACACACACACACACACACACACACACACACACACACACACACACACACACACACACACAAAGACACACACACACACACAGGTGCCTTTTTAATTTAGTCCCTTTGTTTTTGTTTTCCATTGTGTCTGGTGTTCGATCGTCTCGCCTCTCGGCCCCACGTGGCCCTCAGGTTTGTCCCCACATGTAGATCTGGACAATAGGACA